>CM061139.1:72845741-72990767 GCA_030789695.1 Scilla litardierei
CTGAGGGGCAAGTCAGGCTAGACACGAAAACAATGGTCCGACTAGACTAGACATTGTGATTTGGATGAGCACACTCATGATCACGAATGGCTAGGGGCAAAAACCGATTAAGAGAGTCATATCCGATATGATCGATGAAGAGTCATCTTCCGATCACAGAGTCAATCAACTTGTTGAGCTACACTCAAGGTTGTTTAGACTCAAGGTGATTGGAACTCTTACCCATTAATTTTAATTCGATTAAATCGTTCGTTATTAAGCTTTAAAACGTTCGTAAAAATAGTGGGAGGATATAGATAGATAAAAGCCAATCTACCTATATTTAATATTGAACATATGCTAAAACTAGGGCAAGACTATGTTTACCGTAGGAATTAAAATATAATATTTTAATAAGTTAATTGGTCAAAAAGTTGATTAATTGAATATCAAGTTAAATTCTAATTGATGTAATTAAACTATATTCTCATTGACATTAAATGACCTTCTAAAGAACAGACTTAAGAAATATGATTTCATTAAGTTCTGGGTCCAACAAATAAATTAAAGCTACATGTCACTCGTCTCTATATGAGGTAGCTTGAACATATAGGACATTCAAAGTATGTTTCTCCCTACAACTTGTCGAGCTACCTCCAAGGTTGTATGGACAAACAATTTTGATCCGTAAAGTTCGAAAATTCGATCAAACCGTTTGAGTCGAATACGAGTGCATGAGCGATGCAAGACTATGTATCCCAACCGGATCTTGAGACAAGCAACTTCTTGAGCTACACTCAAGATTGCAAAGCTCAAGCGTTTGGATACATAAGTTGCTTGCATAGCTATTTATTTATGTTGATATCTAAATGTGATTTAGAAAAGGAAGAAGGCACTTCGGAAAGTCAATTGAGAAAGTTAGTTTAATTTATCATTAGTAGAGGCATAAGTAGGAGGAAATGAAAATGTGACATATTTTGATGTCACGATTTCAGAATAAATCATTATACAAAAGACGTTTAACACATTTTGATGAATGTCGTCACACTGCTTCTGAAGTAATGTTTTGTGTTAAGTAATTTGTAATAACTATATATATATATATATATTAAATGTTAATATATAAATACACAAGATAGTAGCAAACTTATATGTAAAATTAGACTAGGCCGTATCAAGAGATTAAGCTTCACAAGTTACATAAAGAGGGGTCTGACCTCTCGTATTATGAAGTCTACGGACACTAGTGAGTCTTAGCCTCTTAGATACAATGGCCGAAACCCATTTGTGAGACAGTGGGAGAATGAGTTGTCGAACTCAGTCTCGTACGTACTGATGTACCCGAGTCTATCTTTTAACAAAATAAGTTATTTGTATATTTTATTAAGACACGTGTTCTTGATGAAACGCAAGTCTGATAAAATAAAGAACGAAATGACTAAAGTATTTAAACTGATTCGATTAGATCGAATGGTCAAATACTTAGCTACATAAAATCTTGAGTAATCAAAAGAAAATGTGATTTTCTCTCAGATCAAGTCTGTTAACACATCGGTGTGTTAAAAGGTATGAATCACACTTAATTAGATTTAGTGTGATCCATTGTAAGTGACTCTGAGTTAAGTCCTCCCTCTGGGTTAAGTCCCAGATAGTAATGCCTAGGTTTTGATAAAGTTCCATAAGAACATTATCAATAATATATTCAATAAATCAATCGTAAGGAAGTTGTATTATTACTCAAATCTCGTGAGACGGATTGTCGAGTTAGACATCATAACTGATGATGACTTAGTCAACTTCTAGGATGAAATTCGGAGTAGTAACTCCGATTTAAAACTTGATGCAGGTCCGTGTGCGTAAATAAATTTGAGAATTTAGTTTACGTGCCCAAGGAAAATGTTTCCTCACTTTCTGCATGTAAATCTTTAAGTTGAAAGATTGGTGCAGAAAAGAAAATAGTGAAGTACAATAATGTTGGACGGGAACGGTTTTCATCCTAATTTCTTTAAAACGGATTATGATGAAACCATTTTCACCAACAGATGTGTACAGATCTACTCGGACCAAAGCCGATGTAAAACGCTTAAGTTGACCATGAAAATTTGCGCATTCACTTATAAGTTCGTTTTTCTAAATATGATTTAGACGAACCAACTTATATGAATTAGCCAGATAGTTTTCAAGGTCAGTGGGAGCGTGTAAATTACATGCGAGGCATCAAAGAGATGGAACATATATTTTGATTAAGTAATCAAAGAGTTTGATTATTTATCAGAAATGGATATGAACCATTTGCAATGACCAATAACTAATTTAAAATTATTATCGTAAGGTACAATGAACTGGATAAGATCCAGGGAAATAAAATATTATAGATTCTGATAGACCAAGTGAATTATTTGAATGAGATTCAAATGGTTGGTCTAATATAAACATAAAAACCCCTTAAGTCTATAGTGTAGACGGTTTTAGCAGATCCACTCATGAAGGCTCTACCACATGAAGTCGGGAAAACTTATGTGTAAAAACGGTATTAGATATCGAGATAAATGGGCCTGAGTGCAAGTGGGAGATGTAGGAATATGATGCCCTCAAGGCCATTTATTCCTGTGTGAATAGCACAAACATCTTGTTCGAAATAACAGTAAGCTGTTTGGTAATAATTTATCTAAGTTATATTGTAATATAGTTAACATTAGATATCAACTTAGGTAATGTCCTGAGACTTTATGCAAGGTCAAACGGGTATCGAGATGAGTATCTCGATCATGGAGAAACGTTTGACCGTCTGTAGCATAAGTCTGAAATGGTTCGTGGTCGTAGATGTTTCGAGACAAGGATATCGAAACATCGGATAAACCATTGTGTCTTAGTCTTCACCGTTTAGCGGTGGCGATGATCTCATGATCGGTTGACTTGGCGAAGTCAAAGACGAGACACAGGTGCTCATTAGAATGAGTTCACTGAACGATCCACTAGAGTTATCATATGGTTATATTGACCAATCTGTCAGTGATAACTCTGAGTGATGATAGGATAGTTGGTCTTTTGACTTGAGGTCATTTTGACAAAACCTGTGCGTGAATGGTGCCACTTAGATCAACTGACCTAGCTTCGAGGCAAGGCCTGTCGAAAGGTCTTTTGATTGGGTGTCACTTGAAACATACGAGGCGAGTAATGACCAAGAGAGGATTCGTCTCTCCCGGTCAATGGGAGTTAGTGTCGTAGAGTTAGTTCGGTCTTTAGTAAAAACTCTGCGCAGAGTATGTTGGAAGAAGTCCAACATTAATTGACTAAAGATCGATCAAAACTAAGCGGAGTCAAGTTATTGGGGTTGACAGTTTAACCGTACCCCAGACTTGATCTGCACGACACAGTTTAGACGAAGAGACTATAACTGCAGAAATCATCACTGACACGGTCAGGGTGGTCCCGACAATTCTCATGTTGATGAGCTAACCACATTATGATGATGCTGAAACAGTGACGGCAGCCACTGCTCGTGGTCTTTGTCGTATGGGGCTTCGAGCCCAACCTGTAGTAGGGTCAGGCCGTAGGGTCACACAAAGAGTGCGACCTTCGTCTAGTAATAGGTAGAAATTAGTTAGGGAGAATAATTGCATTTTTGATGCAAGGGATGAATTGCATTTGATGCAATATGGTAATTTAAGCTTAGATAGGGACTATTTTGCATTTGATGCAAAAGAGATTAAATGTGTATTAAATTGTTTAATACAATATTTAATCAAATAAACGTAAGGAAAAGTTCACGGGTAAGACGGGAATGTCTCGGTCTAGACCCAGGTTCGAACGGCGTCCAAATCGGACGCCAAACATAAAAGTTATGGCCAAAACAATGTAAACCCCAAAGCCCATCAGCCCAAAGGGGCTGATTAAATCAACCCAGGCCCAAGAAGAAACAGGGGGGCCCACTGACATGTACGTCAGCCTGCTGATGCCCGCGTCAGCGGGCCCGCCCGCTGACGCGGGCGCCCGCCAGGCGCGGGCGCACGCGCCCAGCGCTGAGGCGCTGGGCGCGTGCAGCGCACACGCCCAGGCAATGCTGCACGCGCGTAGATCAAGGTTGTGGGGCCCCTGGTGGGCCCCACACGCCTAGGGTTGCGAACCCTAGGCAGAATTATCTTGACGGTTGCAGTTTTGCGAAAATTGACTCTTGGGCTGATCTTTGGACACTCAATTGGAGGGTCAAACGAACTCCGATTGACAAACGGTTTTTTCCTATGCGTTCACCGTTGAACGCTTGTCGTATTGATAGGTTGTATCAATCCTGAAGCTTAACGGTGAGTGAGTTAAAATTCACGGAAGTTTGCACTTTGTGAAGTGCAAACTAACTTGATTTTAACTAACCCAAATAATTAGTCCCACATCGGATTTTGAGAAAAGGGGAGAGTCCGCCACCTATATAAATAGGGGTCTCCCCCCTTTCTCAAAACTCGTCCCAAGCTCTAGATCTGAGCGGCTCTCGTAAATGTTGGAGCACGCTCGGATCTAAGCTTAAATTAATATTTCTCTTCTCCCTAAATTTCTTCCTTACTCCTGCGGGCTCTAGCAAAGCCACAAAGGAGTTCGGATTCTGGATCCGAAATCTAGGCGGAGGTTTCACTCGCGTGAAACTTTCTTCGGCACGTGGTTGGCTCGGCGGCACGGGGATTGATCGCCTCGGGATGCGGAGTGGTTCGAGGAGCGGTTTGGGGAGCGGTTCAAGGAGCGGCTCGGCGTGGGACGGGAGCAGCTCGGAAGACGGTGCGGAACATCTCGCCTGCTCCAGGGCTGAGATTCCGGGTATGTGGTTAAAGTATTTTATTAGCATTAGTTTAGATTAATCGCAGTAGGCTAGATCCTTCTTGGGATGGTCAGATCCATCCCAAGTCGGCATAGATCTTGGCATAGGGTCTTGGACCTTAGGGCTAAGTTAAAAATGTTTTAACTGCATGTTAATTTAGATTAACTAGTTTTTCTTCCGCTGCAAATGATTTTTTGTGTCTATGTTCCGTCCGACTTAGGACGGGCATAGAGTTTTTATGCCCTAAGGGACCGCCAATTTCCCAACAGTACATACGCACGTATCAGCTCTGTAACTTCCTACATTTTCTTAATTTCTTCAGAGGGGACATTCTTCTCAGGGATGTGATGCTCACCTTGGGGACTGGTGATAACAGATGGTCCCTATAACTGCTTCTCGCATCTTAACATCACAACATTGATCGTTCTCAGATTTTGTTCGGGTTGTGTGGGAAGTGCTCATTGATTGTTTGCATGGCACAAACTTGTTGCGCTAATTGAGCTAATTGTGTCTCCAACATCTTGTTCGAGATAGTGAGTGCATCCATCCTCGATTTGACTTGCAAAATAGCGTTCTGGAAACTGTCATTCCTTTGGGATTACTGGGCCATAAAATTCTCCAGGGTAGTCTCTAGGCAAGACTTCTGCGTTGGTGGGGGAGCATTCCCAAGGGGCCTCTGCTGCTGAAATTCGATTTGCTGAGGGGGAGGGGTTTGGAAATTTCCACTCTAATACGAAAAGTTTGGGTGGTTCTACCATCCTTGATTGAAAGTTTGTGAGTACGGATTCCCGTGCGGCCTCTGGTTATAAAGAGCATTAGCTTGCTCTATCGACAATCCTTAGGTTTGAGTCGTTCCAAATTGACACTCTAGATCTTGGTGTCCTTGTATCCCACACACTTCACAATTTTCTACCATGGAGGAGGAGGAAGAGGATCCCCTAGCTTCAGATTTGATTTGAGATATTTGCTGAGTCAAACTGTCAAATTTACTCTCAAATAGGGTTATCACGTCTACTTCTAGCTTGCCCCCCTTTTGGTGGACTCTCTTTCGTTCCCCCAGTGATAATTGTTGGAAGACATCTCTTCCAATAATGCCTTTTCCACTTCCAGAGTCATGGTCATGATAGCACTGCCTATTGCAGTGTCTATAGATATCTTAACTCAGTGCTCCAGTCCGTTATATAAAGTTTGTATCAACAACCACTCCGGAATTCTGTGGTGTAGGCATCTTCTTTGGAGCTCCTTATAGCGCACACACGCTTCATATAAGCTCTCATGGTCATACTACCCAAAGGATGTAATCTCATTTCGAAGCTTCAACATCTTGCCCGGTGGAAGAACTTGTTCAGAAATGCTTTTGCCAATAAGTCCCATGTAGTGAATGTGTTTGCCTCGTTGCTCTTCAGCCATTCTTTCGACTTATCCCTTAATGAGAACGGGAACAACATCAATCTAATGGCATCTTCTATGATGCTGTTAAGCTTTATCGTGTCGCACTTTTCCAAGAAATTTGTCAAGTGCTCGTTGGGGCACTCAGTGTGGTGGCCGCTAAACTGATACTGCTGAATAAATTGCATCAACCCCGGCTTCAATTCAAAGTACGTCGCTTGAATGGCGGGACACCTGATGCTAGAAATTGTGTTACTTGTGGGCACCACAAAGTCCATGAGGGACTTTGGAGGTTCTGGTTTGTCAGCCATCTTGTCCTGTTATGCCTTCCGACGTCGCTCCCTGTTCAATCTTTTCAATGTAGCCTCTATCTCACGGTCGAGTGGCACTAGATTTCCTGAGTTAAGACTTCTCTAGTGCATAAGAGAGCCAAAACTTAAGACAAACGTTAGTAGCACGGTTAGTATCAGAAGAAATAAAAATATGAAGAGATTGAGAGAACATGGTCTATTAAAATATTCACCAATACGAAATCAAGTCGTTTGCCTCCCCGGCTACGATGCCATTTGCTTGATGTGTGCAAAAATATAGTATAAACTGCAAGTGTAAGGGTCGTATGTAGCAAGTGTAGAAACAAGGAGGCGAAGGCCTGAAGCAGGGAGTATTGACGAGTTTTGTATAGCCATGGAATGTGCGTGACAGAGGGCAAAGAGCAATTGACAAGGGGAAATTCAATCAAGAAAATGAGCTAGGGCTAGCATATCACCGCTATTGTAAGGCTTGAGCTAGATGGGTCTAACTTCTCGACCCATGGGTTATAGTCATCGATGATGACTAAGTCTCAATCATCGTCTTCTCGACGTCTAACTGTGAGAGAGGACTCAGAGAATAGGTTGGATCCCTATCATAGCCTGATGGGTCATCTGACGCTACGATATCGATGGTTCTAGTGAGTGTGCCGTGATCGGCACCAGGCATTAGATGGTCAACCCACCATTAAGGGAATCAAATCAAAACCCCAATAGGTCGTTGGTGGTTAGGATTGTGTAGCACCATAATGGGATGGGTTGAATTGGGCTCATCATCCAATCCTATTCCTAGACTATAACCTTAGTTGGATCGATATTTGGGGTGATCCATCGTGCTCAATCCATACAATAGGAGTCTACATAGCCCTAGCTTAAGAGACTACTCACTTATCATGTTTACAATAAATGAAATCAATGCAATAATTATCATGGTGAGCAAAATGGAGAAAGAGCTAGAAATGGAAATTTAAGGAACCACAAATGCAATAGGGAAATAAGAGCAAACAGCTTAATTAAAGCAAGGAATTAGAAGAGGGCCTTACAAACAGCCGAACAGAAAGTCAGCAGGAAAAGCTCCAGAAAACTCTCCCAAAGATGCCACAAAACGTTCTGAATAGTAAAAAGCATATTTAGTTCGTTATACAACTTCCCTTAAATAGAATACATTGCGCACGTCCGTGCCGAAAGGTAGCACAGCCATGTCAAGTAATAACTGTCACGACCCGTTCCTCAGGATACTCGATAAGTACGAATCCGTTTCAGATATTCCCGAAACTAGGGTGTGAAGTAGAAAGACGATGAGAGAGAAGAGAAGTACTACTTGTTGGAATTAATGGCTCTTTTGGCCATTTGTTCACTCCCACTCTCTCTTTTTAGTCCCACATTGGATAGGCAATCACCCTTGTGTGAGTATATAATAGGATTCTCTCTTATGGGCTATTGGACTTGTTAATGGGCTAGGATTTGGGGGTAGCTCGCGTGCACATGAGCCCAAGTGAGGGGCCGAGCCCAAACCGGGTTGGGCCGAATGGAAAATCTGGGCGACGGATCCGGAAACCCTTAGCGTGTGTGCGCTGGCGTCGTGCCTGCACAGGGGGGGGGGGGGGGGGTTCACGGGTGCGCGCGCGGAGTGCCCGAGTTTTGACTCGTGTTTTTAGCCCATTTTATTTTTTTCAGAATTCAAAAAGCCCAGTACATTTTAATTTTTCCAACAGCCATTTTTCATTTAATTGCAACAGCTATTTTTCTTTTAATGACTGATTATGGCTGCGTTGTTAATGGCATTCACGGCCGAATTCCAACAGCCATATTTTTTTCTCTATATAAACTCTTGTCTAGAGTTTTTCTGATGCATTGCGAAACATCATCTCCACAGAAAATCCTCTTCTCCTCCATTCCTGTCACGCCCCGCTTCCCAAAATGGATGGAGGCGAAGCGTGACAAGGCCCGCTTAGGCCAGAGCTGAGAAGCTCGGACCCAATAAGCGTCTGTAGAGGTACCATTTTAAACGATTTTCAGGTTCTTGCATTATTATAGTTCGAAACAACAGAAAGTACGGAAAGGAAGTTGCATTCATTAAATTAGAGATATGATATCCAACAAGTACAAAGTCTAAAAAGAAGCCTAAGCGTGGCAACAAACTATCTAAAAGAAAACTGAAAGTAGTAACCTCTGAAAGTGGCGACTAAAAGACCTCAAGGTCTGGTCCTTGTCAAGCACGTACTCTGGGTCGACGTCCTCGGCTCCTCGTACTCCAGTGAGTCTGCCTCGTCCACGTTTCTCTGGCTGAACACCTGACGTACAGCACCCAAGAGAAAGGAACTGTACGTCAGGTAAAGTCTACAAGAAGGGTTAGACTTTACTGCAAGTGCACCGAACTTTAAACAACGGTTTACTGGTTGATTAGCATGCTGATGTTATAACAGACGGTTTACTGGTTGATTAGCATGCTGGAGTTATAACAGAGTAACAAACAGAAGTAACGTAGCAGGAAAGTAAAGCGTAGCAAGTAGTAGTCGTAACGTGTGCTACCAACTACGGGACTAACCTACAGGTGTCAAGACAAGTCGGGACGGGACGGGACAAGACAAGACAAGACAAGACAAGTGAGACACGAAAGGGTTCACGCCTTACGGTTCGAGGGGGATCAGACCCTCTTGCCGTGCGCACGCTCAACCCAACCCCCAACCCCAGGAACTCAGGACAAGATTTACAGGGATCATTTCTGCTAGGGAAACATCCGAAATGCCCGAAGGCTTTTTGTGTAACAAGGATCACTTCCGCTAGGAAAGCATCCGAAACGTCCGAAGGCTTTTTGTGTAACAGGGATCACTTCCGCTAGGAAAGCATCCGAAATGCCCGCAGGCTTTTTGTATCACGGGGATCACTTCCGCTAGGGAAAGCATCCGAAACGCCCGCATGCTTTTGTATAACAGTAACGGGGATTACTCTCGCATGGAGAGCATCCGAAACGCCCGAAGGCTTTTTGTGTAACAGGGACATGACATTACAAGTGTAAGGAATTGTTATTCTAGGGTGTCCACACGCACGCACACATAAGATAGCCCTATGGTGTCAAAAGTTGTTGTTTGTCGAGCTTAGACTTCGTCGTCAAGTCTAAGTCGTCAGGGGCGTCCCGGACGCTATCATTTCACGTCCGGTTCTATACATTCACAGTCTAACAGTTCTAGCAATCTAAGACCAAAGCACGGTCAAAAACGCAAGTGGGTACACTTGCCTGCGATGGCGAGGGTGTCGTCTGTCCGAGGCGTCTCGTCCAGTCGTCGTGTCCGCGGTAGTCCGTCTGAAACAGGGTCATGGCGACGGTGTCAGGTCACGTTTTCAATAAGTCCTGTTAGGGTTTATTTCTAGGTTAAACGGGGCTACCCTAATAGTCACATGTCAAAATGTCTGTTCAGCCTACCCGACGATTCTATCCTATGTGCACAGCCAAAAAGTCCGATCGTCGATCTACGGTTCCACATCACTTTAAAGGAGCAGAAAGTAACTTTAGTCATAGTTGTCCAATTTTATTTAGGGTTCGGTTTTCTACAGTGTGGGTCCGCTACGAGTTTAGGGCACTAACCTGGTTCGACGGTCGCGTGTAAGCTTTGACGTCGGATCTGAAACAACGGATCGCGTCGCCTTCGCTCCGGTTACTCGACTGCGAGTAGCGCAACAAGGAGGGAAATCGTCGGGGCCCAAACGATAGCAATGAGGCGTACTTAATTTATCTGCATCGTGTATATTAAAATATCAAGCTAAGGAATTCTACTGCTAATATCATCCCTAACTTATTCAGCCACACAATATACCAATTATTACTACATCTATATAACAAACTGTTGACACAATTAACATACCTATAACCAACTTAATATACAATAAACGTATTACACTGATTATTATATACCACTAACACATTAAACTGATTATTATAAGGACTAATCTATCAATTTACATAGTTGAACTAACTTATAACAAGTTACTGATTATAATATATAACTAATATTTATAACGTACTGTGAAAATGATAATAATGCTAAGGTTCACCTCACAAGCATCTTCGTAGGTTCTTCGTTGCCGTTGCTCGTTGGATCGGCAATGATGATGGCGGAGGACATCGGCGGCTTCAACGTTGAGGTTACAGCGTGGGGAGGCGGAGGAGATCGCGGGGGTCTGTCGTGCGGCGGCTGGAGGCCATAGGTGGCGGCTGTGACGACTGCAGCTGTGCCTGCTGCTACTGCGGCTACGGCTATGGTAGGCGGGGACCCACGACGGCCTGAGGGTCAGAGGGGGCGGCGGCTGTGACGCTTGGCGTAGGGGTGGTGACTGCCGGTGCCGGAGACGAGGGGAGAAGGGGGCAGCAGCGGCTACTCTGTTTCAAACAGGGGATTGGGGAAAACAGAGGAGGCGGCCATGGCGGGCTGTGCTGCGGTGGTGAAGCTGCTGTCGGTGGTCGGGAGCTCGCATGCGAGCGAGGGGGGGGTCGACGTCGGCTCGTCGGAAGGAAGCAGCGGAGGCTGCTGGCGGTAGCGGTGGAAACACGCAGCAGCAGCGGCGCACGCCTGGCTACGCGGCGAGGGCGCAGCGGTGGGCTCTTACTGGGGATCACGGCGGCGCGCGCTTGGCTGCGCGGCGAGGGGCGCAGTGGCGTTGAAGGCGGAGGTTGCGATGGCACGAGGGGGCCGTGAGGGAGAGAGGTAGGAGGAGGAAGAGAGGTTTCGGGGGGGAAAATGTTGAAGGGGTGGCGGCTGGAGAAAAAGTAGACCTAGGTTTAAACATGATAGGGAAAAGTTAGGGTTTTGGGGTTTTAAAAATAATAAAGTGATATACAACTATAGGGTTAATAGAGAAAGGGGGAAGATTAAGAGTTAAAGGGGTGTATACTCTGGGGTAAGACTAGGGGAGATTAGTGGAACAGTTTAGGAAAAAGGTTAAAACAGATTTATAAAAGATTTAGCCAGATTTGGCTAATAATTCGAAATTTGAACTGATCAGGGCAAAACAACGGCCCAGATTTATCCGAGCGATATCTCTCAATCCGGGAGTCAGAAAAATAATCCGAAAATACCAGGGCGATCGTGGAGGCGAGACACATAGATCTACAGAGCCTGATCGTGCGTAACGCCTACCAAGAATTTGCATAAAATTGGAAACAGCGTTTCGAGTCAAAATGACTAAAACTCCCCCACCATTCAAAGTCGTTTCGCGCGGAAACGAGCCATGAAAGACGTTCCCAAAAATTACCATAAAATTCTACACTTCCGCACGGTCACAACGGCATATCACATCGTATATACCGAAAACAAGAAAGAGTCAAATAAAATATGCACACGAAAGGTACGTGCACGTAGAAAATACGAACGGTCGGAAAGCGGCCGTTACATTCTACCCACCTTAGAAATGATTCCGCCCTCGGAATCACTTACACTAATAATAATACTATCTACCTAATCTCATACCCGCAACTCTCATATCTACACATAAAGATCGCTAATCCTATTACTCCAAACTACGTTCCTCAATAATCCATCACAATGCGTCTCTTCACTGGATGATGCTACAATTAGAATCACGCCCTAGCATCTGACTATAGATCCATATTACCGTCCACAATTCAACAATCATTTTGTCCCCAAAATATCATCCGTCACCTTAGCTCATAATTCTTTTCCCCAAAATCAATGAACCAAAAACTACATCTATCCTTACTCTTAACATCTAACCTCCTAATAATACTAAAATCCATTTTCATATCATCTCATTCATCTCGACATGTCGTATTACTTTTAATGTCTTCTCACGTCAACTTAATCATCGAACTTGATGCTTTAAATATTCTACTCATTCTCATGATCACTCCAAATCATACTATCCCGGCCTAGCTACTCTTATCTATCACTCGTCCAAGTTTCAGATTGATTAAGTACTCATCTCCTATACATAATTTCATCCAATTAGAGTTCTCCATTGGGTCCTTCACACCTTGGTATAATAAATAAGTCTTGGACAGCACATTCTTTTCATCCGAAAGAAATCTATTCCACTATCCCATTGTTCCAAAATCGGCTAATCAGTGCTATAACAAATCTCATCTCTCCCTGAGCCTACCCGCAAACAAAATCCTACCACAATAATATCTAGTCCCGAAACTATAACAACCATAACATAATATTTCTAAAAGGGGAGATAGAGAAGAAAAGGGAAACTTAAAACCAGTGACACATTTAAAACATTTGGAAAAACGTGTGGAGTCGTGGTAATGGACGAGGAAGATAATTGATTTGTGATCTTGTGAGCTAATTTCAAAAACTTTAAAGGGGTTGGTTTAAAAGAAAACGAAGTTTTGATACAATCACATTCAGTCAAAGTTAAGCTATTCTATAATCGCGAAAACTACGTCTAAGGAAATTGTCTGCTATGACCCTATTCATATACGTATGAATACCGTCATTCAGACAACTTCAATCATATCATGGTTAACACTGAGTACACATTCAAGACACAAAAGGCAATCATCAGGATCCTAAATAACACACACTTATACAGGTCTACGCACTCTACCTATACTCATGCACCACAACGACATCACCTACCAAAAGGGCCTTCTCCTAAACCGGAGATAACATAGACAACTACAAGGACTAAAGTCTACACAACCTAAGGAAAAACAGAAGCCAGGAGTGTAACGAAAAGAATCGGAAGGAAAGAGTTCAAATTAGGCGGGATAAGGAGATAGTTGGTTGGATGGAACAAAAATATTTCTCAAAATAATTAAATAGATGGAAGAAGAATTACGTGTAAAATATGGTATCATATACTTTTGTACTTATTAAAAAAAATACGTAGAAAAGTGGGCAGATGCAGTAAATTACAATTCTGGGAAAGAGTGAGACGAAGGAAAGAAAGGTAGGGTGAGAAGTGATTATTTTGCAAATGAAAATAAGTTTACACAAAGATTTTGAAATGTGGTCACGAAGAACATAGAACTGATATAACAATAATAATTAAATAATAATTGGAGTTCCCTCTGGTTTAGAAAATATTTTAAAAGTACGTGCGGTAAGTGATTAGCAATAAAAATTTTGTAGTTTGGAAAAGTAATATATATATATATATATATATATATATATATATATATATATATATATATATATATATATATATATATATATATGGATTATAGAATTTGATAACAAGGTTTAAAAAAACTGAAACTCGAAAGATGCCGATTTGAAAATAGGTACAAGATAGTAAAATAATTTTACACCCAGGGAGGTTTCAAGATTAGTGAAAGAATTTTAACTCAACCGAAAAACAAGAATTTTGAAACATATAACCTAGGGGTTTTCAAAGAAGTTAAGCCGAGCGAAAAACTTAATAGGAATTTCAAAAATACTTTTAGAGGCAGCAGACTTGGCAAGGGAAAAGACTCGAAGGATCAACGACACTCGTCAGGAACGATTACTTGAATTGGAAGAAAGGAAAAGATCGCATGATGGATACTCTTAGGATACGATTCACGAAGCTACGATGGAACTCTACACTCGATATCACGAAAAGGGTAATGATCAGGGAGACGCTAGAAGTCAGGGATTCTAACTATCGGGTCGTCTGAAGATCAGGAGAGCTCAGTGCTAAGATTTCCTAACAAGCTAAACTACAATCAGGATCTAGGGGGAAAGTTCCTAAGAGAATCAAGGTTACGTTCTGCTGGGCTCGAAATCAATGGAGCTGGGCGAGCGACTAAACTAAAAGGAGGACTCTAGAAATCTAATTTGGTCAGAGTCAAGTGGCTACTAAGGTATCCTAGGACGAGGATGTCTAATTCCTAACTAAGGCGTCAGACTGTCAAATTGGGACGTCTACCTAAGTCTTCCTACTATCTAAGACTGGGAAACTAATTCAGACTTGTACGTGGATATTAGATGAATGCGGTACTTTTTATTGTTCCGAACTTTTGCATGACCTGCATGGGCCACCACTAAAACCTGTCACGCCCCGCTTCCCAAAATAGACGGAGGCGAAGCGTGACAAGGCCCGCTTAGGCCAGAGCTGAGAAGTTCGGACCCAATAAGCGTCTGTTGAGGTACCATTTTAAACGATTTTCAGGTTCTTGCATTATTATAGTTCGAAACAACAGAAAGTACGGAAAGGAAGTTGCATTCATTAAATTAGAGATATGATATCCAACAAGTACAAAGTCTAAAAAGAAGCCTAAGCGTGGCAACAAACTATCTAAAAGAAAACTGAAAGTAGTAACCTCTGAAAGTGGCGACTAAAAGACCTCAAGGTCTGGTCCTTGTCAAGCACGTACTCTGGGTCGACGTCCTCGGCTCCTCGTACTCCAGTGAGTCTGCCTCGTCCACGTTTCTCTGGTTGAACACCTGACGTACAGCACTCAAGAGAAAGGAACTGTACGTCAGGTAAAGTCTACAAGAAGGGTAAGACTTTACTGCAAGTGCATCGAACTTTAAACAACGGTTTACTGGTTGATTAGCATGCTGAGGTTAAAACAGACGGTTTACTGGTTGATTAGCATGCTGGAGTTATAACAGAGTAACAAACAGAAGTAACGCAACAGGAAAGTAAAGCGTAGCAAGTAGTAGTCGTAGTGTGTGCTACCAACTACGGGACTAACCTACAGGTGTCAAGACAAGTCGGGACGTGACGGGACAAGACAAGACAAGACAAGACAAGACAAGTGAGACACGAAAGGGTTCACGCCTTACGGTTCGAGGGGGATCAGACCCTCTTGCCGTGCGCATGCTCAACCCAACCCCAAACCCTAGGAACTCAGGACAAGATTTACAGGGATCATTTCCTCTAGGGAAACATCCGAAATGCCCGAAGGCTTTTTGTGTAACAGGGATCACTTCCGCTAGGAAAGCATCCGAAACGTCCGAAGGCTTTTTGTGTAACAGGGATCACTTCCGCTAGGAAAGCATCCGAAACGCCCGCAGGCTTTTTGTATCACGGGGAATCACTTCCGCTAGGGAAAGCATCCGAAACGCCCGCAGGCTTTTGTATAACAGTCACGGGGATTACTCTCACATGGAGAGCATCCGAAACGCCTGAAGGCTTTTTGTGTAACAGGGACATGACATGACAAGTGTAAGGAATTGTTATTCTAGGGTGTCCACACGCACGCACACACAAGATAGCCCTACAGTGTCAAAAGTTGTTATTTGTCGAGCTTAGACTTCGTCGTCAAGTCTAAGTCGTCAGGGGCGTCCTGGACGCTATCATTTCACGTCCGGTTCTATACATTCACACTCTAACAGTTCTAGCAATCTAAGACCAAAGCACGGTCAAAAACGCAAGTGGGTACACTTGCCTGCGGTGGCGAGGGTGTTGTCTGTCCGGGGCGTCTCGTCCAGTCGTCGCGTCCGCGGTAGTCCGTCTGAAACAGGGTCATGGCGACGGTGTCAGGTCGCGTTTTCAATAAGTCCTGTTAGGGTTTATTTCTAGGTTAAACGGGGCTACCCTAATAGTCACATGTCAAAATGTCTGTTCAGCCTACCCTACAATTCTATCCTATGTGCACAGCCAAAAAGTACGATCGTCGATCTACGGTTGCACATCACTTTAAAGGAGCAGAAAGTAACTTTAGTCATGGTTGTCCAATTTTATTTAGGGTTCGGTTTTCTACAGTGTGGGTCCGCTACGAGTTTAGGGCACTAACCTGGTTCGACGGTCGTGTGTAAGCTTTGACGTCGGATCTGAAACAACGGATCGTGTCGCCTTCGCTCCGGTTACTCGACTGTGAGTAGCGCAACAAGGAGGGAAATCGTCGGGGCCCAGACGATAGCAATGAGGCGTACTTAATTTATCTGCATCGTGTATATTAAAATATCAAGCTAAGGAATTCTACTGCTAATATCATCCCTAACTTTTTCAGCCACACAATATATCAATTATTACTACATCTATATAACAAACTGTTGACACAATTAACATACCTATAACCAACTTAATATACAATAAACGTATTACACTGATTATTATATACCACTAACACATTAAACTGATTATTATAAGGACTAATCTATCAATTTACATAGTTGAACTAACTTATAACAAGTTACTGATTATAATATATAACTAATATTTATAACGTACTGTAAAAAGGATAATAATGCTAAGTTTCACCTCACAAGCAGCTTCGTAGGTTCTTCGTTGCCGTTGCTCGTTGGATCGGCAATGATGATGGCGGAGGACATCGGCGGCTTCAACGTTGAGGTTACAGCGTGGGGAGGCGGAGGAGATCGCGGGGGTCTGTCGTGCGGCGGCTAGAGGCCACAGGCGACGGCTGTGACGACTGCAGCTGCGCCCGCTGCTGCTACGGCTACGGCTATGGTAGGTGGGGACCCACGGCGGCCTGAGGGTCAGAGGGGGCGGCGGCTGTGACGCTTGGCGTGGGGTGGTGACTGCCGGTGCCGGAGACGAGGGGAGAAGGGGGCAGTAGCGACTACTCTGTTTCAAACAGGGGATTGGGGAAAAATAGAGGAGGTGGCCACGGTGGGCTGTGCTGTGGTGGTGAAGCTGCTGTCGACGGTCGGGAGCGCGCAGGCGAGCGAGGGGGGGGGGGGGTCGACGTCGGCTCGTCGGAAGGAAGCAGCGGAGGCTGCTGGCGGTAGCGGTGGAAAAACGCAGCAGCGGCGGCGTGCACCTGGCTACGCGGCGAGGGCACAGCGACAGGCTCTTGCTGGGGATCGCGGCAGCGCGCGCTTGGCTGCGCAGCGAGGGGCACAGTGGCGTTGAAGGCGGAGGTTGCGGTGGCGCGAGGGGGGCCGTGAGGGAGAGAGGTAGGAGGAGGAAGAGAGGTTTCGGGGGGAAAATGTTGAAGGGGTGGCGGCTGGAGAAAAAGTAGACCTAGGTTTAAATGTGATAGGGAAAAGTTAGGGTTTTGGGGTTTTAAAAATAATAAAGTGATATATAACTATAGGGTTAATAGAAGAAAGGGGGAAGATTAAGAGTTAAAGGGGTGTATACTCTGGGGTAAGACTAGGGGAGATTAGTGGAACAGTTTAGGAAAAAGGTTAAAACAGATTTATAAAAGATTTAGCCAGATTTGGCTAATAATTCGAAATTTGAACTGATCAGGGCAAAACAACGGTCCAGATTTATCTGAGCGATATCTCTCAATCCGGGAGTCAGAAAAATAATCCGAAAATACCGGGGAGATCGTGGAGGCGAGACACACAGATCTACGGAGCCTGATCGTGTGTAACGCCTACCAAGAATTTACGTAAAATTGGAAACGGCGTTTCGAGTCAAAATGACTAAAACGCCCCCACCATTCAAAGTCGTTTCGCGCGGAAACGAGCCGTGAAAGACGTTCCCAAAAATTACCATAAAATTCTACACTTCCATACGGTCACAACGGCATATCACATCGTATATACCGAAAACAAGAAAGAGTCAAATAAAATACGCGCACGAAAGGTACGTGCACGTAGAAAATACGAACGGTCGGAAAGAGACCGTTACAATTCCTCATCCTGGGTATCGATCTCTGTGCAAGCTCCACGTTTCTGGCCGCGAGTGGACGCGTTCAGACGCGACTGCGTTAACCTTGGAGAGCAGCCGGCATCATCCGATTACCACCACGGTCGGGCCGTAGTTGTTTTCAAGGCAGTGGCACAGCCACGACGCAGTTCTTCTTCTCTGTCTAAGAATTTCCCTTTCCTTCGCATTTTGTTTTTCTGATCATTTAACTCTCTGTTTTGCATTTGCAGTCATAGCTATTCTCTTTCAGGTCTAACAGTTTGAAAACACCTACTTAATTTGCTATGGATGTCACTCCTTCCAAGTCGTTCCTCGATCTGTCTAAGTTGGCACCCTTCGATGGTACCAACTATAAACGTTGGTCGCAAAAACTCTTGATGTTTTTTGAACAGCTTGAAATTGACTACGTACTTTTCAAAGACTGTCCCCCTCTTCCTCCTCCTTCTGGCACTCCACCAACTTCTGTTGATGGTGCTGCTATCGCTGTCATTCCTCCTGCCAACTCTTCTGCTTCTGCAGAAATTATAAAATATGATAAAGACAACAAGACTGTTCGTTGTTACATCCTTCATCATATGAAGGATTCTTTATTTGATTTATACATGATTCATAAATCTGCTAAACTAATCTGGGATTCCCTAGAAAAGAAGTATGGATCCGATGATGTAGGAAAGAAGAAGTATGTTGTTGGCAAGTGGCTCCACTTCCAAATGCTCGACGACAAGCCCATCATGGAACAAGTACACATCTACGAGAACCTTTGCGCAGATGTTCTCAATGAAGGCATGAAGATGTGCGAGATCTTCCAGGCGAACGTGCTATTGGAGCGGTTCCCACCTTCCTGGGCTGAGTACAGGAACCATCTCAAACACAAGAAGAAAGATCTGTCCCTGCAGGAGCTCATCAGTCATATGCGAACCGAAGAGGCTAATCGCCACAAAGATAAGCCTAACTCTTCTCCTGTCATTTCTGTCAAAGCTAACATCGTTGAATCCACTGGCCCCTTCAACAAAACCAGGTTCAACAATAAAGGGAAGAAGCCCTTTAAACAAGGACAGAACAAGAAGTCAAGTCACTTCACCAAACCAGACAGCAAGGTCCAGAAGCCGAACATTGTCTGCTATGTGTGCGGCAAACCTGGCCATAAAGCCTACCAATGCTTTCAACGCCAGGGAACCCAAAAGCCACCCCAGAAACAAGGTGGCTCTGCTGCTCAAGCCAACCTTGCTGAACCAGATGAAGTCATTGTTGCTGTCATCGTTGAAGGCAACATGGTGGCCAATAACATTGATTGGATCCTAGACACTGGCGCGACAAGACATCTCTGCGCAAACAAGGATCGGTTCCACGACTTCAAGGATGCTGCGGACACAGACTGCGTCTTCATGGGAAATTCTGCTGCTTCCCGAGTTGCTAGTAAAGGTACTATCATGCTGAAACTAACATCAGGAAAGACTCTCTCCCTCAGCAACGTCCTTTATGTCCCTTCTCTGCGTCACAGCCTCGTGTCTGGTGCCTTACTAAACAAAGCAGGTCTAAAACTTGTCTTTGAGGCTGACAAGGTTGTTATTTCTCGCAGTGGAGACTTTGTTAGGAAGGGCTATCTGAGTGATGGACTCTTTATTCTGAATGTAGTTTCTGATTCAATGAATAAATCTGATGTTGCTTATATTGCTGAATCTTTAGACTTATGGCATTGCCGACTAGGGCATGTCAATTTTGCTTCTATTAAAAGATTAAACAACTTAGATCTAATATCTGCTACAAGTTCTTCTGAATTCTCTAAATGTCAAATCTGTGTAGAAGCCAAATACACTAAAAAACCGTGTAAACCTGTTGCTGTTAGACAGTCAGAACTTCTTGGTTTAATTCATTCAGACCTAGCAGACTTTAAATCTACTAGAAGCAAAGGAGGAAAACATTACTACATCACTTTTGTAGATGATTACTCTAGATTCACTAGGGTATATCTTCTAAAAACTAAGGATGAGGCTGAAGAAATGTTCCTTAAATATAAGTCAGAAGTAGAAAACCAACTTGATAGAAAAATCAAAAGGTTTAGGTCTGACAGAGGTGGAGAATATAGCTCCCATACCTTAAAAGACTTCTATGAGAAGAATGGAATCATACATGAGTTCAGTGCTCCTTATGTTCCTCAACAAAATGGTATAGCTGAACGAAAGAACAGGACTCTGAAAGAAATGATGAATGCCATGCTATTAAGTTCAGGATTATCTGATGACATGTGGGGGGAAGTCATTCTCTCTGCTTGCCATATCCTTAATAGAGTACCCCATAAGAAACTAGACAAAACACCTTATGAATTGTGGAATGGTTATCCCCCTAACCTTAAATTTCTTAGAGTGTGGGGGTGTCTGGCAAAGGTATGACTACCTGACTTTAAGAAGTCAAACATTGGGTCTAAAACTTATGATACTGTTTTTATAGGGTATGCTCATAATAGTGCTGCATATAGATTCATGTCCTTAACAGATAACACTATTTCTGAGTCTAGAGATGCAGAGTTTTTTGAGCATGTTTTTCCTTTGAAAAAGGAATTAACAGAATCTTTGTCCCTTGTACCTCCCATAGAATCTCTTCCTTCTTCTTCACCTATATCTTCTGATATGCATACATGTAGTTCTACTTTTAGTGAAGAACCTAGAAGGAGTAAGAGGCAAAGGACTGAAACCAATTTTGGACCTGACTTTATAACTGCCTTTCTGTCAGAAAATGGTTGTATAGATATGCTTAGTGATGAGATAGTGTCTACCTTTTTAATAGAAGAAGACCCAAAAACCTATGATGAGGCAATGAGATCCATTGATGCTAGTTTTTGGAAAGAAGCTATTAAAAGCGAACTTGATTCTATTGTATCCAATCAAACTTGGGAATTAGCCGAGTTACCTAAAGGTAATAAGCCCATTAGTAATAAATGGATTTTCAAGAAAAAGATGAGACCTGATGGATCGATAGAAAAATTCAAAGCTAGACTTGTGATCAGGGGTTTTACTCAAAAGAAAGGATTAGACTACTTTGACACATATTCTCCTGTGACCAAGATTGCAACCATTAGGACTCTAATTGCCTTAGCTGCAATTCATGAGTTAGTCATACATCAAATGGATGTTAAGACAGCCTTCCTAAATGGCGATCTAGAAGAAGAAATCTACATGTCCCAACCCGAGGGTTTTGTAGTTGCTGGTGAAGAGAATAAGGTTTGCAGGCTTAGAAAGTCTTTATACGGCTTAAAGCAAGCTCCTAAGCAATGGTATGAGAAATTCAACAGCACCTTAATAAGGAATGGATTTGTTGTAAACACATCTGATTCTTGTGTTTATTCTAAACTTATAGGATCAGATTGTGTAATTATTTGTCTCTATGTCAATGACATGTTACTTTTTGGGAATGATCTAGATATTGTAAATGAAACCAAAAATTTCTTGTCATCTCAATTTGAGATGAAAGACCTAGGAGAAGCTGATGTCATTTTAGGAGTTAAAATTGTTAGAAACTCTTATGGCATCTCCTTGAGTCAATCTCATTACGTAGAGAATGTGCTGAAGAAATTCAACTGCTTTGATGTTGTTCCTGCTAGAACTCCCAATGACCCTAGCATACATTTGAAAAAGAATTTAGGAGAGAGTATTTCTCAATCTGAATATGCTAAGATCATAGGAAGTGTGATGTTCTTTATGAACTGTACTCGACCCGATATAGCCTATTCTGTTAGCAGGCTAAGTCGGTACACTCATAACCCTAGTAATGAACATTGGACTGCTCTTCATCGTTTATTAAAGTACCTGAAAGGGACTGTTGATTGGTGTTTGCATTTCAGCAAATTTCCTGCTGTGTTAGAAGGATTTTGTGATGCAAACTGGGTTTTAGATAACGATGAAGTTAGTTCAACTAGTGGTTTTTATTCTCCTTGGGTGGAGGTGCTATATCTTGGAAGTCTTCCAAACAGACATGTATAGCACGCTCCACCATGGAATCTGAATTTATTGCTCTTGAGTTGGCAGGGCAAGAGGCTGAATGGCTGAGGAACCTGTTGGCAGACGTGCCTTTATGGGGAGGAAAAACTGCTCCAGTTTTCCTTCATTGTGATTCTCAGGCAGCCATTGGTGTTGCTAAAAATAGTGTCTACAACGGGAAGAAGAGACACATTCGGATCAGGTACGGTGTGGTTAAACAACTCCTGAAAAATGGAGTAATTTCTTTAGAATATGTAAGGTCTGAAAGAAATCTTGCAGATCCACTAACCAAAGGATTACCAAGGAAAGTGGTTCTTGATTCGTCGAGGGGGGTGGGGCTAAAGCCCATGAGTTAAGGTTATATGGTTGATACCCAGTGTGGTCTAACGAAGCCATATGATCCTTAACAAACACTACATTCCCATCCCTATGGCGTGTGGTAGTGTTCTTTGAATCCATAGCCAAGTTTGGTGGTGCTAGTGAGAAGCACTTGATGGATTCACTTTGAGACAAGTCCATAACCAGTTTTGGTGGTGCTATTGAGAAGCACTTGATGGACTTAAGCAAAGGTTGAGCTGTATGCTCTTAATGGTTTCACAACCAGTTTTGGTGGTGCTATGGAGAAGCACTTGATAAACCACCTATGTGGGTGTGAGGGTTTGGCCGCCCTCTATGAAAGACAAGGGCAGTCTTTCTAGAGCACTCACGAGACCCAAGGTATGCGCATGGCCTATAGCGCTTGATATGTATCGCGGAGTTTGCACAAACTCAAGGGAACAATATGTGTTGTGGGGGTTCTCAATCGAACTCTAATGAGTTCAAGAGAAATTCACTCATTAGAAAGTAAGTTGTTACCTCACTTCACTACGTATCAATTCAATCGAAAGACATTGATACTTAAGTATTCATCCCTCTTTACCCAAGATCTTTCTCTTCTCTTTTTTGAGCCATTAAGTGGGGGATTGTTGGAATTAATGTCTCTTTTGGCCATTTGTTCACTCCCACTCTCTCTTTTTAGTCCCACATTGGATAGGCAATCACCCTTGTGTGAGTATATAATTGAATTCTCTCTTATGGGCCATTGGACTTGTAATGGGCTAGGACTTGGGGGTAGCTTACGTGCGCATGAGCCCATGTGAGGGGCCGAGCCCAAACCGGGTTGGGCCGAATGGAAAATCTGGGCGACGGATCCGGAAACCCTTAGCGTGTGTGCGCTGGCGTCGTGCCTGCGCAGGGGGGGTTCACGGGTGCGCGCGCGGAGTGCCCGAGTTTTGACTCGTGTTTTTAGCCCATTTTATTTTTTTCAGAAGTCAAAAAGCCCAGTACGTTTTAATTTTTCCAACAGCCATTTTTCATTTAATTGCAACAGCTATTTTTCTTTTAATGGCTGATTATGGCTGCGTTGTTAATGTCATTCATGGCCGAATTCCAACAGCCATATTTTTTCCTCTATATAAACTCTTGTCTAGAGTTTTTCCGATGCATTGCGAAACATCATCTCCACAGAAAATCCTCTTCTCCTCCACTCCTCATCCTGGGTATCGATCTCTGTGCAAGCTCCACGCTTCTGGCCGCGAGTGGATGCGTTCAGACGCGACTGTGTTAACCTTGGGGAGCAGCCGGCATCATCCGATTACCACCACGGTCGGGCTATAGTTGTTTTCAAGGCAGTGGCACAGCCACGGCGTAGTTCTTCTTCTCTGTCTAAGAATTTCACTTTCCTTCGCATTTTGTTTTTCTGATCATTTAACTCTCTGTTTTGCATTTGCAGTCATAGCTCTTCTCTTTCAGGTCTAACACTACTCGGAACAGAAAACTCTGCAGGCCACTACGCACGTGCTGGGAAGTATAGACAATGCTCCAACCAAACAGACCATACAGACAACACAGATAACACATGAATAACAGAAATTAATCAAAAGACAACAATGAAAACTGATTGATTTTATTTATACATCATCATTATCACATCATATCTTTCTTTACAATATCCTCAAGTACAAAACCTCATATACATCACCTTACAACTCTCATCCAACAAAACCCAAAAGGTACAAAGCACTCTCAACTCATCTCACTCACCAACCCAATTCTCAAGTACACAATCTTCACATAAGCTTCACTACTCCAACTCCCCGATACAGCTCCTACTATCAAACCAAACCTGAAACCACAAGGTAGGACACATCACAGCGTGACCCAGTAGGAAATCTAACTACCCTAGATAGGGACCAGTCTCAGGATTGTAATACCTAACCAAGGGTCTAGCTAATGGTAATAATCATGGCAACAAAATAAATTAAATAAATTTAAAGTATGAACATCCCAAGCATGTACTGAGCGTAAAGGAAAATACTGCAGAACTGATATGCATAAAAGAAACAGACGCACGATAAATGAACAACCACATATAACAATTTAAGGAAATTTCTTCTGAACACTATTCTTCAAAGACTTTTCGGTTATAAGTGTGATTCGGAAACCCGAGTTAATCATAAGATACTAAGGAGCTGGACTTCACCCAGGGTTAGTGAACAGTGTTACCCCAACTAGTGACACAAGCACCGGAGGGGCCTCTAGTAACTTCCCATTACAAGAGTGAGACAATTCTCGATTTTTATTGGGACAAACGGAGAAACCAACAATTATCGAATGGTGCATAACGAGTACACCACCGGCCTCTCTAACTCTAGCCAACTCCCCCTTACAGGAGCGCAAGTGAGAATCAAGCTATGTCGACACTTAGCCAACTCCCTCGCTCAGGAGTGCAAGTGGGAGCCTTAGTTATGTATGCTCCTTAAGACCTACATTTTACACGTGTTTCCCCGGAACTCGTATCTGGTGTCTCAACCATTTTAGAATGGATTGTGTGCTCCAGATATTTATCACTCTGCCTCACACTTATTTTATAGAACAATTATTCATTTCCACGGTCTCATTTATCGGATTCACATCTTTCCATTTCTTTCATAATTTTGCCGATGTCGTGATTTAACGACCATCTGATTCATTTCAAAACAACATTACATGATTCCATCCTTTCTCATTAACACATTGAGTACATGATTCCATCATTTCCAACATAGACATGTAACAAACAATATGGGCATAAAATATAGCATTTAACATTAACTTAATCATGACATGTCAATTAAAATAAGGAAGACTATTAACAAAATTACTACTTAGCATAATAACCCTATGTCATTAGAAGCATACTAACTGAGACATAGCACCTACCTGGCATTAAGAGAATACTAAATGAGACATAGTACCAACATGGCATTAGGAGCATACTAAATGAGACATAATAGCAACATGCCATTCAGAGCATAATAAATGAAACATAATACCAACATGACATTGGGAGCATACTAAATGAAACATAATACCAATATGACAATAGGAGCATACTAAATGAAATATAATACCAACATGGCATTAGGAGCATGCTAATTGAACTTAGCACCAACGCAAGCACAACCTTTTTCCGACAACAATTTTTAAGGACATATGAATGTGCAACTATACTATCATAACATGAACATTTAAGAATTTGAATACTACAACATGGTTTATTATGGCTTAAACATGAACACTACAATATGGATTACTACATGAAATACTACAATATGGATTACTAGCATGTAATACCACATGGAATAATACAACATGGATTACAACATAAACTTTTCTTACAAAATTTGGAGAATATTTAAGTACAAGAATACTACATCATAGATTTCTATGACATAACATGCATACTTCAACATGGATCACATTAGCATAAACATAAACACTTTTAAGAACATGAGTACTATAACATGATTTACACTAACTTGCCCATGGTTATGCTACAACATGGATACTACAACATAGATTATGATTAGGACATGAATACCATTTAATATGCTAGAACATTAAATCATGAACATTCATTTTTTTGTTCTTCTTATTGCAAAAACAAGAAGTTAGAACATGCATTATTTCCTAACAATTCTAAGATTGAATCCTAGCTAGGGTTGCTAGAAATCCTACCTCTATTGTCCTTCTCTCTTCAAGCTTTGGCCCTTCTTAGTCCTTGTAGGCCTTAACCTCCTCCTTCATCAAACCCCCACCTCTTCTACAAACTCCTCCTTCAAAGATTTAGGTATGTGAATATTTTGCTCTTGGTGGAATGAAGAATTTTTGTGGTTTATTGAAACTTGTGAGGAAAATTCTTTTGAAAGAGATGTTTGGGAGGTGTAAGGGGAGGAACTTGTGGTGGTGGGAGTGGGGAGAGGGTGGTGGAAGATGAGGTGGAAGGTGGTGGAGGGGTGGTGGGAGAGGTGGCGCAAAGGGAAGGAGAGGGAGAGGGTAATTCGGCCAAGGGGATAGTGGAGAGTGGAGAGGATGAAAATTTTGGTTTTGGTTTTTCTTTTTCCTTAAAAATTTCTCCTTTTTAAATCTCATCTCAAGGATGAATCACCCCTTAATTTCCTCTCCATATGCCACCTAGCTTGGAGTTAGGTGGTAATCATTCTCCTAATGCCACATGAGGATGGGTTAGGTGAGAATTAATCTCCAAATGACACCTAGCGAAGTGAGGTGGCATGGCATGACAAATTAGGAATTAAATTTTTTAAATAAATAAGAATACATGCATTAATACTTGGTATCTTCCATTATACATGTATTTACTCATGTATACTTCATTTATAAAATTCAAAAGATGGTTTAAAATTTATTAAAAATAATTTTGACTTCACAAAATTAAATAAAAATTATGGGAATACCAATAAAAATTTATACGTGCAAATACATTCTAAAAATATGTACATATACACGTATTTATAGATACGGGAAATTACATTCTACCCACCTTAAAAACAAAGTCCGCCCTCAGACTTTATAGGCTAAGAGTCCAACCGGAAGTTGAATAGTCCAAGGGTCTACCTACCCATGAGATACAAACAACGCTGCATCTATGTTACACATATACATAATATCACATACATGCACCATATTCATACGGTATACTAGTATATAGACCTATCATATACACATACGATACACATATACTGCTCAACTACAATATATCTCACTGATACCTATAACATAAAGATTTACATAGTAAGGTAATACACATCTAGTAAGAGACAATATTAGTACTTATTCCCTACTTTATATGTATACATATATCTTAATCCAAGATCCAAACAACATGATTAGCACCCAATATATGTACATCTATACATTACTTATAATAATGTATGATCATGCATCAATACATATGTTGAATATTAAGACATTTCCATACATACCCAATATTAGGTCATATATGTATAGTATATCAACATACCAACCAATACACACTCACTCTATATGATAGATATATAAATATATACTCTCATCCAATATTTACCTACGTAGTTCTATATTTATCCATTTATATACCTACTCAAGTATACATACATATAAACATCCAACTATTCATATATCTTACATAGAATATATTTAATGCAGAGTGTATATATATACTAGTCATAACCCGCGCCTGTAAGGCACGGTTTATTTAAGATATTCCCCCCCTCAAACTCTTAGTTCCCCCAAAATTAAAGGTTATTTAGTTCCCATAGAAATTTTAGTTTCACCAAAATTTAATTTTCCCTTAGAATTTAGTTCCCAAAAAAATTTTAGTTCTCCCGAATATTTGGCTTCCTCCTAATTTAACATGTGCTCTGAGGGCACAGTTCATTAAAAATATTCCCCCACCCCCTCAAAAACTTGGATCCAATAATTTTAAACGAACATCAATAATTATAGTTATATCATTGGAACAAACCTGTATATTTATAGATATATATCATTATAAAAAATTTAGATAGTTAAATGTATTGCAAAAATATTTTTTTCGGCCAATTCAGATCATAAATTAAATGAATATAACCCAACGTTGAATGATTGTATATGATGTTATATTGCTTTTACTGATGTTATATGCAAAAAAAATTCCTAATGTTGTTGCGGGTTGCAGGTTGCGGGTGTTTGAAAGTTTCTAAAGCATGTATCATCCATACTTTGTTAATTATTAAAAGCATTTATCATACACACTTTGTTCTTCAAAATTATACATATATAAGATGATTGTATAGGATGTTATATTGTTTCGATATCTAAGTGGCACTAAAAATGCTATATTGCTTTGATATCAAAGTGTAATTAAATGTTATATTGCTATGCGTTGTTATATTGCTTTGCAATAAACATTTGGTAAGGTTATGTGATACATTGGCAGGTACATGATAACTGGTACATGGATCTTGTTTGGTCAGTTAAATTTTTTTCGCATCAGAAAACTTCTCTATATATATAGATTGAAGGGAAACTATGATGAATGGTGACATAGATGAGCTTGGAGAGGTAATTGCGGAGACATGGATTGTGCTGAAGAGCCAAGAGAACACTCAAGAAAGTTAGAAATATCTATGTTAACGTATACAATTGGAGCATTTGTTTTTATTAATTGGTGTAAAAAAGGCAGGGCTGAAGGACTGATGTATGTATTTATTTGTTAATGTACGCGTATTTGTAAATCCCATCACTAAAATCAACTTCACTAATATCATGACTAAAAACTAAAATAATCCCCATCAATAATATGAGGACTTTATCAATTTATATCAGGACTAATATTATATGTCTACTTTTATTGTAGTTCTGTAATTGAATGTTATATGACATAGTCCTGCCAAAAGCTTTTCAGTTAATATCAACATGAACTTTATATTAACTATATATGGCATGTTGATATAAAGTTTTTCTGTTGATATGGCAGACCTGAACTTGAATATCAACTTGATATTAAAATGATATTAACAGAAAAACTTTATATCAACTTAAATGTTAAATTAACCTGATATTAACATGTCTTTATATTAACTTGAATATCGACTTGAATAATAACATTAACTTTACATCAACATGAGCTTGCATAAATTTTTTGGTGATATCTACAGCAAACACCCACGATTTTGCATAAAGCCCTTTAATTGCTAAGAAGATAAATACTCTAAATACTTTTGAGAACAAACACAAAACATGTTAAATTAACAGAACACCAAACCTGTTAAAATACAGAACACCAAACATGTTAAATTCAATCGCGGGTGATTTTGCATAAAGTATTTTAAACGAACATAAAAAGGTAAACCACAATAATTGTTAGGGAGTTGCTACACACACTTACCGAATTGCTCTGCACACAATCTCTTTTACTTTTTACTACACGCACATCGAATAAAAAAATAATATTTACGTTTCTGCTCTGTGAATGACTGGGAGTACCAAAAATACCCCTTAAGGCAAAACACCATAAAATTATGAAACAATCATTGAAAAATCAAATTAAATCCCCAAAAAACTTATAACATTTACAAATCGAATCACGGATGCCTTAGATCGTGATAACACGAAAGTTGAAGATCGAAAAAAATCGAAATATGAAGATCGAGAAATTTTTTCCAAAATTGTCCATTGGGTTTATAACCGCGCACAACGGCTAAATTTTTGTTTAATAACTTCCACGACATTTAAGGCACAATGAATTCTGCGGTCCCGCTAGCCAGTTAGCGGGCAGGGTTAAGGGGCAGTGCCCCTTACAGGGTTTCGAAGTGGCATCACCCCTTATGCTGATATGATCAGTAATCTTATTATTGATTTTTAGCATTAAAACCTCTATTTTGTATCTCTGAATGATGAATCTGCTAATCATATCAACGTTAGTTTAATCATATTAAATATTCATTCAATAGAATCTGATGATAATATCAGTGTTAGTTTAATCATATTAAACAGTCATTCAACAAATTCAGAGATGCAAAATTGATCAACACGCACAATTGGCAAAAATTTTTGTATGCATGTTATATCAACAAAGTGCAAAAACTGTGCGGTTTCAACATTATTGCCAGTATGTTTTTTAATTTAGATCATACTAGCCCAACCCATAAAAACTACTAATTACTGTTCAGTTTCAACATTACTGCAAGATGATATGATCAACAAAGTTATATATGGACATACAATTTGTTTTTTAACAAAGCTAATCAAAACATATAGGCTAAAGGTGATTTTAATCTAAGCACTTGGGGGTTAGAACATACAGTATGTTTTTAATTAACTCACATATTCCCAGTGGCTCAGCTTAGGTACTGCGACTCCCATAACCTACGAATTAATCTGTAATGGGTATATATCTTCATTTAGTTTAAATTGCATGGTTTTTGAATTTAACCACTAAGGTTGAAGTTGGTCTGGTTCTTCTCTCGTTTGTTTAGTGTGAGTATGAACTTCTTCATGACCAACCTATAGATATAGACCATACAGTAACACAGTAATTCACAGTAGCACATTAACTTTGCATGTGTACAATAATTCCCAGTGGCACATAAACTGCTATGAAACACATATTTATCTATGTGGCTATGAGTACTTTGCATACTCAAAAAAACACAAAATTCAAAGTAACACATAAATACAACAATTCCCAGTAGCACATAAATCCCCAGCATGCATATTCACAACAATTCCCAGTAGCACATAAACGTGTACATATTGTACATAATTCCTAGTATCACAAAAAAAAACTCAAAAATAAGTTCATACATATGTAAAATAATTCCCAGTAGCTCATACACATAATTCCTAGTATGCATATGTACAATAAACACTTTGCATACTCAAAAAAACATACAACAAAAAAATGAAGAACACAAAAAAGACGGTTATTAGAGGAGGTTGAGGTTAGAAGCGCTCACCGAGAGGTTGAGGTTGATGTCAATCAGATGAGGTTGAGAGAACAGGTTATCCTGTGAAATATATCACCTGGATAATTAAAATGCAATATTTAACATGCAACATTTAAAGAAACAAATGAAGAACAGAACAAAAAAATGCAACATGTAAAGAACAGACCAAACTTTTACTTAACAAACTGAGCAATATTTAAACTATAAAGAACATGAAAAATGGTTACTTTGCAATACTTATGCTGAACATGTAAAGAACAGACCAAACATGATTTAAACTGAACAATATTTAACTTAACAAACTTATACATTGTTAATTTGCAATATTTAACATGCAAATTGTAAAGAACAGACCACAAAAGATGAAGACCACAAAACTAATGATAACATGTTCTCTCAACACACAATTATTCTCTCAAAACTAAGGATAAATGTAACTGCCCAATTGACCACACATTCAATTATTTTGTTCTTTAAAGAAACAAATGAAGAACAACAAAAAGTGAAGAACACAAAAAATTGACATAAAACAGTGAACAGATTGGTTGAGGTAACCTTAACCCGAGTCTAATTCATGTCAAGGTCAAGATTAATAACATTTAATGTGTGTGTGATCATGTGTTAGAATTCCTTGGCGATAAGAAAATATCAATTGCTATGGTTGATATTTTCTGGTATGGCCAAGATACCAGCGAGTCCCTAATGATGTGGTTTACATATATCGCAGGTAGGCATTGGATATCATGTCATGCCTAGAAGAGTGAATACAAAAAACCTTCAGCCGTTTGCCAAGATCTTGAAACTTTCAAACACAGACCAAAAAAAAAGCTTGGCATTCTGCAACCGAATTCCTTGGTGTGAACAAAATTTTCTGGACAATGGATCTTATTAGATTTTTTTCATATAGCTAACCAGAAAATATCCTAGACATAGCCAACTATAAAAGCAAAATCCACTCGAGAAAGGAAACATTAAAAATTTGAAGAAAATGCAATCTCATTAACCTGGTTTCAGCAATTTCAAGAGCCAGATTACGTGTAACATGAAAGAAGATGTATGGATTATCAATTAAGAAGACCTAATGAAGCGTAATTTATTTTCCATAAATTTTATAACAGGATCAGTTTGAACCCATTAAATCTGTCCGGTTATTTCCAGGTTTTTGTCCATTGGGTTAATTCGTAGCTTTGGCAATCGTTTGGGAATATGTTCAAATTTGGGCCAATCGTGGAAGGATCCGCCCGAAACCTTCCCTTTTCCTGAATTGAGATCGATGAGGGTATCATGCTACTTCCCATAGGAACCATTGTAACCATTTAAACAACGATATTTTTCTTGGAGTAAAATATCAATTTTTCTATTACTCTTGAATGCGATACCGAAATTGCAGTTCCAGATCAACAAAAATTGAAAAGAAAGGACACTGAGTAGCCTATCATTAATAAAAACCAATCAAAAGATTGATGGAAGTGGGATTAATAGGCAAAAATTAATTCATAAACAAAAACAAAAATCGAAAATAAAAATTGGGCAGGGGCCAAACCTTGGATTAATGCAGAAATCAGAGCTTTGGGAAGCTAAATTTCCTGCAATCAGAAGGTGTGAATTTAATCAACAATGAACAAACAACAAAGAAATTGAAAACCATCAAAAAATCAGAGAGGTTAGAAGCACTTGAGAGTGAATGTTGGGGATTTTCAAAGTTTACAAGATGAGGATGTAAGTTTTTGAACATTCCAAGACTCTCAAAAAATGTTAACATGCACAATTTCACAGGACTGAAATAAAATCCTGAGAATGTAATTTTTATGAAAAAAACCCTTTCATATTGTTATGTTATAAACTGTGAAATTTTCATTTCATCAACTTCCAAAACATTCATTTCATCAACATATTGTTTGAGATCCTTTCTTAATTTTTTTTTCATATTATTAACATTCCTAGACACAAAAAATGTTAACTTGATTACATGCATAATTTCACTTGATTACACTCTCAAAACATCCCCAACTTATGTTTAGAAAGGATTTTTTTCATAAAAATTACATTCCAAGACTTTTTTCACGAATAAAAAATGTTTAGAAAGGCATATAACTATAAACTAAAAAAAACAGGCACATAAAAATTACATGCTCTGCAAAAAACAAATTTGCATAAAAACTGAAGTAAACAACTGTGAATGAAGAAAACAATACTATATGCATATGAATCAAATAAAATAAATTGCAAGCATGCATGCGCGCGCGAATGAATATACTAACTGCGAGTATAAATCTTTCAGGTAGACAACTAAGAATGAAGAAAACAATACTATATGCATATGAATCGAGAAACTGCAAGCATATTCAAGTAGATGGGAAAATAGGAAAGAGAGAGTGGAGTTTTTTTGCTTTGGGGGAAATGCTCATGGTGGCCATACTGTTGTTTTTTGTGATTCAAATCGATTGGACAAATTTTCCCAGGCTGCTCGATCGAGCAGCAGGCTTCTCGGTTGAGCAACAAGCTGCTCGGACTGAGCAGTTCATCATCCAGAAAAACAGAGAGCTGGGACTTTTTTTCCTTGGGAGCTACTGTCATACTTGGGCCGAGCAGCATGTCTACTCGGCCAAGTGGACTTGACTCGACTTCAGCGATTTTGTTGGTATCTCCATGTTCGACCGAGCAGTAGGTTGACTAGGTCGAGCAGGCTTGGGCCCACGCGCAGCATCCGACGGCCTGGATCTGTTTCTCGCTGTTTGTTTGGGTCCGTACTTAACCGATCGATGCTTTAGATTAGGTTAAGCTGTCATCTTGAGTTTACAAGCCTCCATTGAGTTTTGAGGGCCTCTTGCTACCCCATTGGAGATTGGAGAGGGTTTTAGGGTTTGTGTTCTTGAGAGAAAGGTGTGATTTTTTCCTTTCTCTTCTTCTTCCATTGATTTCTTCCTCTTGAGTGGATTCGTGAGGGCTTGTTCTATTGACAAGTTATTACTCACGCGTGAGGGAGCATTTTGTAACCCTAATTGTTTGGATCTCTATACTACTGGAATCGTCTCGGATTCGATTGCTGGATGTAGGTTGTTTACAACTGAACCAGGGTAAATTCTTTTGTGTCTACGTTTTGATTTATTTGTTGCTGTGATTCGTTTGCTACTTTCTATTGCAAGGTCATTTGGGATTTTGTTGGGTCTTTGAGATTAGATTTTTGCTAGCCCAATATTCCTGATCAGTTTATTAGGGTTGGTTTTCGCATTGATCTCGAGGCGTTTCGGTTTACCGCCCAACAAATGGTATCAGAGCTTTTGTTTTTATTGCAAAGAAAGTTAGTGGCAAAAGAAAGATGGTGTCTTTGGCAACTTTGAACATTGAGAAGTTCACTGGCCGGAATGATTTTCGGATTTGGAAGACGAAGGTGAAGAAAGTTCTTGTGCAGATAGGGTGTTACCAGATCGTATTCGATGTCTCGAATATTGATAAGGAGGTGACTGCATCCGCTAGGCAGAGATGGAGAGGAAGGCGTACATCACAATTCAGTTGGCGTTATCAGATAATGTTCTGAGGGAAGTCATGGATGAGGCGATGACATCTGATATGTGGAAGAAGCTTGAGGGACTCTATATGAAGAAATCATTCACGAGTCTCCTATATTTGCTTCAGCAGTTGTATTCTCCCAAGATGAAGTCTGGTTCAGCGGTGAAGGATCACATGGATGAATTGAACAGGATTATGCTAGAGTTGCGTGGTATGGATGTGAAGATTGAAGATGAGCAGCAAGCAGTTATCTTGTTGTATTCATTGCCTGAAGAGTATAATCAGTTTGTTCGGTCGATGATTTACAACCGGACTACTCTCACCGTGGAAGAGGTGAAGGCGGCGCTTCACACGGAGTAACTATGTGGCAAGGTTCAAGGTAGAGATCATGTGAGTAACCGTGAGGAGGCATTGCATGTGAGGGGTTGACAAGAAAGGAGAGGAGGCTTCAAAAAGAATAATGACCGCTCCAAGTCGAGACACTTGCAGGACAGATTTGCGAACATCACATGCTATAATTGCCACAAGAAGGGTCATTATTCAAATCATTGTCCTGTCAAGAATATGAAGGAAAGGAAAGGAAACCGAGAAGGATTCCGGTTCGGCATCTTTGGGATTGATGGTGAGCAGGTTCAAGATGAAGGTAGTGATACCGAGATTTTTGCTGCGGGGATAGCAGGTGATGGCAATATGGCATGGCTCATGAAGAGTGGATGCTCGTATCATATGACTCCTCATAGAAGTTGGTTCGCGACATACCGTTCCAAGCAAGATGGAGGCTCAATCCTCATGGGGAACAATGCAGTGTATAGAACTGCGGGTATTGGAACCGTTCGGATAAAGATGCATGACGGCATAGTGCGTACACTTGCCGATGTGAGGAATGTCCCAGATTTGCGAAAGAGCCTAATCTCCATAGGCATGTTGGACAATGCCAGATGTAAGTCGGTCTTTGAAAAAGATCAACTTTGTGTTTCGAAAGGAGCCATGGTTGTGATGAAGGGAAGGAAGGTTGGTAACATATATGCCCTTCAAGGTACCACAGTTGAAGGTGAAGCAGACGTAAGCACTACGAGCGCAGTTTCTGGAGATTCAGCCAAGTTATGGCATTATCGTTTGGGTCATCCATGTGACAAAATGCTTGATGTACTCCGAAGAAGAAAGTTGATTGAGTGTAGAATTCTGCGAATCCTGTGTGTACGGTAAGAAGACAAAGCTGCAGTTTAATACGGGGAAGCATACTCGCAAAGGACCACTTGACTATGTACACACCGATGTGTGGGGACCGTGCCCAGAGCCGTCAAAAGGGGGAGCTAAGTATTTTGTCTTGTTTATTGATGACTACTCTCACAAAGTTTGGATGTACCTAATGAAGTCAAAGGACCAAACTTTTGATATGTTTCGAGAGTGGAAGACTATGTGGAGAAGCAAACCGGAAGGCATGTGAAGGTGCTTAGATCTGACAATGGAGGTGAATTTACCTCGAGGGAGTTTAGAAATTTCTACAAACTCCATGGGATCCACAGACACTTTAGCACACTGGGTGATCCGCATTCGAATGTTGTGGTGGAGCGGATGAATAAGACATTGTTGGAGAGAGTACGGTGTTTGAGGCACTCAGCCGGTTTGGGGAAGGAATTCTGGAGCGAGATACTCTCGACTGCTGTGCACATTATGAACAGAGTTCCTTCAGTAGCGATTGACTACAAGATCCCTGAGGAGATGTGGAGTGGTGAAGCTGGTGATTATTCGTACTTGCACATTGTGGGTTGCCTGACATATGTACACGAGAGGGGCGACAAGTTGGATCCGAGAGCAAAGAAGTGTGTCTTTCTTAGATATGACCACAGCGTCAAGGGATATCGTTTATGGGATCCAGAGGGTCAGAAAGCGATAGTGAGCCGACATGTCACTTTTGATGAGGATACAAAGCTCAGGGCGGAGCATTCTCACTCAAAAGGGGACACGTCTACGGAGGTGATTTCACCAGAGATGGTTAGTCTTCCGGTCCAGCCCACTCAGCGACCAGGCAAAGAGTTGATGGTCGATGCTCCAGTTGAGGGAGATGATGAGGTCCATGCTGAGGACCATGTGCAGACACCCAGTACATCTCAGGTACGCATTGACACTTATGCAGGTGATGATGGAACACGGAGATCAAAGAGGGTGAAGAAAGCGCCAGAAAGATTAGGCTCATGGGATTATGCCGAATATTCTTTCGATGATATAGCGTCTTATGCACTCAACCTAGAGCACGTGGAGCCAGTGACATATGGTGAAGCCATAGTCTCAGGAGACGCCGCTCAATGGCAAGGAGCTATGGAGGAGGAGATGGAGTCCCTTCACCGGAACGACACTTGGGATTTGGTGCCATTACCTAGCGAAAAGCAAGCTATTAGTTGTATTGGATATACAAGGTCGAGGAAAGTTCGACTCAAGATGGGAAAAATGTCAGGTACAAGGCAAGGTTGGTTGCCAAGGGATTTGCACAACGGAAGGGTGAAGACTACCATGAAATATTTTCACCAGTTGTGCGACACATGTCCATTCGTGTGTTATTGGTACTAGCTGCTAGCATGGACATGGAGTTGGAGCAACTCGATGTGAAGACCACCTTTCTGTAAGGAGACCTTGATGAGGAAATTTATATGCAGTAGCTTAATGGGTTCAGATTTGAAGGGAAACAGACCTTGGTGTGCAGGTTGAAGAAATCGTTGTACGGGTTGAAGAAGTCACCCAGGCAGTGGTACAAACGTTTCGATAGCTTCTTGATGGGAGTAGGCTTTGAGAGGAGCATCAAGGATCAATGTGTGTATGTTTGCACATTTGAGAATGGCTTGAAGATTTACTTGTTGCTCTATGTGGACGACATGCTAATTGCTTCTAATAGCATGTCGGAGGTGAAGAAGCTGAAGGAGAAGCTAGGACAAGAATTCGACATGAAGGATTTGGGGCCCACCAAGAAGATTCTCAGAATGGAGATTGTTCGAGATCAGAAGAAGCATGAGCTTAGATTGTCACAGAAGGGGTATATTCAGAAGGTACTAGCCCGGTTTGGGATGCATAGTGCGAATCCCGTGATGACTCCTTTGGGAGCTAATATTCAGCTGTCGGCGATTCAGTCGCCAAGCACCGTTGAGGAGAAGACTTATATGTCTTAGGTGCCATATGCGAGTGCAGTAGGAAGCTTGCTGTATGCGATGGTTTACATGCGTCCAGATATTGCACAGGCCGTGGGAGTGGTTAGTAGGTATATGGATAATCCTGGCAAGGAGCATTGGCATGCCGTCAAGTGGATTCTGAGATATCTGCTAGGCACAGTGAGTGTCGGGATCCTCTATGGGAGAGGAGACGGAAAGGTGCTGACAGGTTACTGCGATAGCGACTACGCAGGTGATAGAGACATGCGGCGATCTACCACGGGGTATGTGTTCAGTTTGGGCACTGTCGCGGTATCATGGAGGTCGGTCTTACAGTCTGTGGTTGTTCTATCAACCACAGAGGCCGAGTTGATTGCAACGGTGGAAGCTGTGAAGGAGGCCAAGTATTTGAGGAGTCTGCTGAGAGATTTGGGGGTGTCGCAGAGCTCGTCACATGTGCATTGTGACAGTCAGAGTGTCATTCATCTGGCAAAGCACCAGGCATACAGTTCGAGGACAAAGCATATTGAGGTGCGCGATTCCTTCCTTGAGTTGGAGAAGAAGGAGATAGAGCTTCAGAAGATCCCGACCGATTTGAACCCCGCAGACATGTTTACTAAGCCAGTTCCCACCGTCAAGCTCCAGGTTTGCTTGGAGCTGATTTCTTTGTTAGTTTAGATGGCGCCAGAGGGCGTGCTTTTCGAGACGATGATGATTCTAGAGAGAGGGTGATGATGTGTAGCGTGGAGATGCCGGAGTCAGTGGTGATGAGATTTAAATCAAGGTAAAGTGTTTTTTTGTGATTCAAATCGACAGAAAAACAGAGAGCTGGGACTTTTTTCCTTGTGAGCTACTGTCATACTCGGGCCGAGCAGATACTCAGGCCAAGCAGCATGTCTACTCGGCCGAGTGGACTTGACTCGATTTCAGCGATTTTGTTGGTATCTCTGTGTTTGACCGAGCAGTAGGTTGACTAGGTCGAGCAGGCTTGGGCCCGCGTGCAGCATCCGACGGCTTGGATCTGTTTCTCGCCGTTTGTTTGGGTTCGTACTTAACCAATCGATGCTTTAGATTAGGTTAATCTGTCATCTTGAGTTTGCAAGCCTCCATTGAGTTTTGAGGGCCTCTTGCTACCCCATTGGAGATTGGAGAGAGTTTTAGGGTTTGTGTTCTTGAGAGAAAGGTGTGATTTTTTCCTTTCTCTTCTTCTTCCATTGATTTCTTCCTCTTGAGTGGATTCGTGAGGGCTTGTTCCGTTGACAAGTTATTACTCACGCGTGAGGGAGCGTTTTGCAACCCTAATTGTTTGGATCTCTCTACTAGTGGAATCGTCTCGGATTGGATTGCTGGATGTAGGTTGTTTACAACCGAACCAGGGTAAATTCTTTTGTGTCTGCGTTTTGATTTATTTGTTGCTGTGATTCGTTTGCTACTTTCTATTGCAAGGTCATTTGGGATTTGTTGGGTCTTTGAGATTAGATTTTTGCTAGCCCAATATTCCTGATCAGTTTATTATGGTTGGTTTCTGCATTGATCTCAAGGCGTTTCGGTTTACAGTCCAACACTTACCTCTAGATAGATGAGTCAGTGTGACATGATCCACATGAAAACTGACCATTCCATTTTTCTGATTTATTGTGGAAAAAATTTTTCCCATCTTGAATCTGGTAATTGAAAATGATCATCAAACCAGCAGTATAAATTAAATCAATGATGGAAAAGTACTTCAAAATAATTACCATCCGAAATTGTTATCATGTAATCCAAAATTGCGCTTGTAGAGGGATGACAAAACTTGTTTCACCAATCCAAAATTGTTGTCATGTAATAATAAAGCAAAGCCAGTGTTATAGAAGCAAATGAAATATGTCATTAAAACAAAGAATAAAGCAAAGAATAGTAACACAAAACTTGTTTTTAGTTAGTCTCTGAATATTGCGCTTGTAGAGGGATGACAAAACTTGTTTCACCAATCCAAAATTGTTGTCTTTCAATAATAAAGCAAAGCCAGTGTTATAGAAGCAAATGAAATTTGTCATTAAAACAAAAGAATTATGGCATTCTAAATCCACAGATTATGGCATACTTTAGTAGAAATCTGTCATTAAAACATGTAGATTATGGCATACTAAAGATTATGGCATTCTAAATCCACATAAAATCCACAACATACTAAAGATTATGGCATAACATGTAGATGTTATATCAAGCAAATTATGTTTTGAACAAAAATATTTGAAAACTTTAGATATTGTTAAAAGATATAAATAATGAGGTAAGCTTGCATAATTTAGTATGCTACAAGGAACTACCTTGTAACCATATTTTTTTGGACCCAAATGCAATATTTTTAATATTTCGACACCATCATTGAACTAAATCAAGTAAGAAAAAGAAAATAAAAAAATTATACATATCCTGCATAGAATCGTACGGTATGCAATTTTATACCAAGTGATTAGCATTGGCATGATTTGTGCACCTTTAAATTCGCTAACATTTTCTCCTATCTCCACATCATCCCACTTCAAAACCTTATCTCCGACAAAAACGGAAAAGGGATTCGATTCGACTCAATTGATATCTTCAAGGGTTTCAACAAAAACGAAAAAGGGTTTCAACAAAAACAGCAAGACCCAAGTGAGAGTCACTTCAGATAACCAAATGGGTTTCGAATCGCTCCACATTATAAAAGACATATATTCAATGCATACATTCCCTTTGGGTTTGCACATTTACGGAACCAAAGAAGAATGGTATCCCAAGCAAGAACATCTTGATCATAAAGAGACATAATGATCGCTAGAAACAACTTCATTAATTATGCATCCTCGTAACATTGGATCTGGACTCTGTACATGAGTTCAAGTTCGAGATTTCCACTTGTACAATATGAATTCAAGAGTTTGAACCATGTTTTCACTAGCAACTGACAAAAAAAACTTAACCACAAATATGATAACCAAAGAACTAAGATCAAAAATAAGATAACCCTTTCAACATATGAATAAGAACAGGAATTAATATCAAAACTCAAGATTTTAACTTTTAAAAAATACATTTTTAAGGCGGTGGTGGCTGTTTCATGGTTGGAGGCCACTTCAAATATGTTCACATGCGGAAGATTTTGAATGTATGTATATAATCATTATACTTTACAACTATGACTCGATTTGCATTCAAAAACAGATTCTCAAGAGATTATTGCAACCTGTTGCAGCAAGATTTTTTTCAAAATTGTATAATATTACCTCATTTTCCACAGATTTATCATCTCCAGAAATATGTTCGAAACTCTAGTCAACATCTAATAGGCCTAACGAAATACCATATCATAGTATTCCACAGAAACGTTCAAAATAATGGTAATAATAAAAATTACCATAGATTTATCATTTCAAGTGAGATATTGCAAACTCTAATAGCAGGACATATAATTCTACTACAATATGATGATGTACTCATTTAGACAGCAGGACCACTCTGTTAACGAGTACCTCATGCCTGTCCCAATTTCTTTGTCCTCCAATAGACGACATAATTCCTTATCCCCGATATTGGTCTCCAAACCAAGTTCATTAAATGTGGAGATGAAAAAGAATAACAGTAATGGCATAAATAACAATAATAGGACAGTAATGTATTCTTAATTACATTATTCTTTGTATAAGCTGATAAAATCAATATCATTATTTGACATATTAATTCCAGATATGACATGCAAAGGAGGCCCAAATATTCATGCTTCCCAGGGGTAAAACCAACGAACAGAAACTTCAGCCATAATAGTTTTCTGCACCAACAATGCAACCTTATTTTTTTGGCTGACATGTGGATTTCACTGGCCAAGAAGAAGAATGAAACATGGATATAATTCACAAAATATCCCAAGTAGTTTTAGTGCTACATACAGGGAATGAGGAGCATATCTCGGCCATGGCGATTTCGACGAACCAAGTGAAGAAGGAGACAAGACCCAACCCCAGACTAAGCTTGCAGGCCCAGCATACAGCAGGCTCGATCCATATAATGGAGTGATCCCAGTGAACATGGTCATCGTTGAGAATGATATTGCCAGGGTCTTAAACAGAGTCTGAAATTGCCCCCCAAAAAAGAGTTTAAAGAACTCTATATACATCAAGATCAAGAGAGAAAACAGAGAGAATCTAACCATTTCTCTTCTGAGTTCATGCTTGTAACCGAGTTCATTGAGTCTCTTCTCTCCAGAATCCATCTTTGCTTCCAACATAACCTTTTTTCAAGATCATCTCATCTTAGGTTTTCCGCCCTGATCCGATTCTGGAGCTCGTCGTAGAACTCGACCCCCAGTGGAGAGGCTCGGGAGACGATGGCGGGCATCCAACCTTGAAGTGGACGAAGGCGTCGTTGTAGGCCTGGCAGTGGAGGTGCTCGGACTCGAGGATGATGCCGTTGCAATCGAAGATTAGGGCGCGGAGGGGCGAGGGGCGAGGAGAGTTAGAGGCGGAGCATCGCGTAAGCGACGGGATCGCAAAGGAGGTGATCGGAGGATGAAGCGAAAGAGGGGAGAAGGGCGGACGGGATCGCAAGGGAAGTGTATTATTGGTCTGTAGCCGATGGGGGGAGGTCGTCGCTAGATGGGAAAGAGATGAGGGTTGGGAAATTTAGGGCTTGGGAAATTTGGGGCTCGTTTGGAAACGAGAGGGTTCAATATTTTTGTTTAAGCGCTATTTAAGGGATTATATATATGTATATTTTTAATACAAGTGCTTACGTAACGATTAGTACCATAGAGCTAAAATAAAGCGCTATTTAAGGTATTACTTGGATAGCGCTTTAACAAAAAACGTTATCCAAGTGATTTTTACATTAATTTTGATTTCTTTTTATTTTCTATAAGTGTAGAAGTGCTATACAAGATCTCACTTAGATAGCGCTTTTTAGAAGTGCTATCTAAGTGGCGTTACCCAAGCCCAAATCTGTTTGAGCTGAAAGTCAAATCATTTGAAATTCAAATTCTTCTCTTGAAACCTATAAATACACCCCTTGAGATCATTTCTAAACACATCAAGAAAATCAAATTCTCTATTCTCTATTGTACTAAAATTCTAAAGATCTCTCGTTCTATTGTGCTCTCATCGCTATAGCCAATTCTGTTTTTATTCTCTAATCTCATTCTGAAGTAATTATTTTTGAGATCGAATTTTTGTTTGGCTGATTTTTTAAAAAATTGTTTTTAAATCCTTTTGTTCTTCAATTTCTATTCTTAAAGGATTTTTGAAAAAAAACGATCTAAGATCACAAAGAATCATCTTATATTTTTGTGTGATCTTAAGATCGATTTGAATTCTTTTTAGCCACGTAACACAATTCTTATATTTACTTTGGCTATAGAATTCTGGGTGTAATCCAAACTCCACTAATTTTGTGGTGGGTTGGAAACTTATTTTTATTTGTGGATTCCCTTTGTTGTAAGGGACGGAAAAATCCTAGACAAGTCTAGGTGGTTGGAAATCATGGTCAATGCTAGGTGTATGGAAAATACTAACGAGTGAAGTTAGGTACTTGTATTGCTAAGGCAATAGTGGAAAATCTCGTACCGGATTGGTCGGAGACTGGACGTATCCAAGTTGTGGGGAACCAGGATAAAAATTCCTTGTCTTTGTGTTTGCATTTTGTTGTGATTGTTTATCTTTGCTCTAGCATTTTATTTTATCTTCTAACTATTGTATCTCTGTAATTTGTTGTTCATATTATTGCAAAAGTAATTTATTTCCGCTGTGTAAAAAATATCTATTCTTGTGTAAAAGATTTATTGCTTGTAATCTTATATTGCTTGTAACTCATTTTTATATTCATTGTAAGATTACCTTGTTGATTAAGAACCAAGCGTAGATCACTCTACTTGGTTTCTTAGGCAACATTAGAAGGTTCTTAAATTGTGCTAATCAACGAACGAAAAAGTTTACTATTTGAAAACACTATTCCCCCCGGGGGGGCCCTTCTAGTTTTGTTTGCCATCCACAGGATCCAACAAATTATAGTGGATATTGGTGTGGCTGGACGTATCCAAGTTTGGGGAACCGTGATAACTTCTCGTGTTTGCGTTTGCAAGTTTAATTTTTAAATACGTAATTTTTGCCATTACACTATTCACCCCCCTCTAGTGTGTTGTTGTTAGTATTGTAAGGGTAAGACGATCCTTACATCATCGATCCGAGTGATTTGGGGAAAAAGATAGGGAACTAGGGAGTAATATCAGAGGTCACCGATGTGAACGATGATGTCACACGAGACGATGCCATCTTCCACTCCTCATCTTCCTTGGCATCTATATGCCGGTCAATGCATTCCCCAACCTTGCCGACATCAAGCTCTTTAAACACCAAGCCAGGCTGCGTCTCTATGTCGTCTGTGATCATGAACACCATGTGTGCATGGGTGCTATTCGTCGCCTCCCTCGCCCTCGTGTAGCACCACCAGATGGTGCCGTCTCCCTTGCGGGTCATTATCTCTGGCATCGGGTTTGTGCTCATGCACTTCTACGTGGTCCGACCTGCGATATCGTGGATAATCTGTCAAATTTTGGAGGGCAAGAGGCTCAGTTACTTCTACACTGAGGGATCCTGGCAAGCTGCAAGCGTGATGCCGGGTTCGCTACAGATGCGATCGGGATCCATTCAGAGTTCGGTGCGTTTGGGTGCGGGCTGGTGATTCCCAACGAACCATCGTGCACGATGTTGATCAATTAAGCCGCATGATTTTGTGAACGGATTGATGTTGTTGCTACTCCTCTTCATCGACGGGCTCAAGACCGATGTGTCGTAGCCACGGGACATAGTCGTAGTGTTTCCCCTGATACTCTTGTTTGTATTGGCTAATGTGGGGAAGTTCGTCGGTACCATCTTGATCTCTCTATACTACAACATGCTGTTTCATGAAGCTCTATCGCATGTGTTCCTCATGAAGTTTGTTACAGAACAAATCTGTAACAAACCGGGAGGAGGCTGACCGAACAAGGCTGGCCCAAGAAGAGGACGACCAGACCAGGCCGACCGACCCAGGAGGAGGCCGACCAGATGAGGCCGACCCATCCAGGACGAGGCCAAACAGACGAGGCCGACCCAGGAAGAGGCTAACCAGACCAGGCCGACCGACCCAGGAGGAGGCCAACCAGACGAGACCGACCAGACTAGGCCGACCGACCCAAGTGGAGGCCGACCAGACGAGGCCGACCAGACCAGGCCAACCCATCTAGGAGGAGGCCGACCAAACCAGGCCGACCGACCCAGGAGGAGGCCGACCATGAGGAGCTTCGATGGCATTTATCGTCCATGTCCAATCAGCCGAGCTTGCAGACCCACCTCAGTCTGAGCTTGTCGACCTACCACAAAATGATGGAATTTTCAACGACTCGAGTTTCCCACCTTTCAGGGCAAGCCTGAGCTGTGGAGGGGGCCAGGACAACGTACACGGAAGGACTCGTACTACCTCCGCCTCCTAAAATTCCACCGACTGTACAGTGAAGTGGGGACGCAAAACCTCCGCCAACTCTGCTTGTGAGGAGCAAGCAGAGCTGCCAACCGAGCCCAGCCATACATCCTTGTCTTTGTCCACACTTGCCGATTGTCTCAATGGGAGCTCGAGGACCATATCAGCGACCGCATAATGTCGTGACATTGACATCGAACTCCACACGCAATGCGAGCATATTCAATGTAGCGATCTCCGGTCATCATCATTGCTCCCCCAATCGAAGCAGACCTCCCAATCTCCTAACTCAGGGACCGGATCGGTCAGGGGCCGTAGAACATGCAGGAGCTGGAGCAAGAGCTGGAGCCGGAGCTGGAGCCGGAGCAGGAGCTGGAGTTGGAGTTGGAGCTGAGATCAGCTGCGAGGCTGGGGGCCACTCTCCCAGCAGTCCGACCAAACCCAGATCGGTTGTAAGGCTGGGGGCAACTCCCCTAGCGGGCTGATCATTCGGTCGACCGAAAGGCTGGTGGCAACTCCTCCAACAGGACGATCGTTCTATCAACTGTAAGGCTGGGGATAGCTCCCCCAGCAGGCCGATCGACCTATCAACCATAAGGCTAGGGGTAACTCCCCCAGTGGGCCAACCTGTCAACCGTAAGGCTGGGGCAACTCCCCCAGCAGGCCGACCATTCGATCGACCGTAAGGCTGGGAATAGCTCTGCCAGCAGGCTGATCGACCTGTCGACCGTAAGGCTGGGGGTAGCTCCCTCAGCAAGCTGATAAATCGGTCGACCGTAAGGCTGGGGCAACTCCCCCAGCAGACCGACCTGTCGACCGGTAGGCAAGGGGAGACTCCCCCAGTAGGCCAACCCACCCGGTTTGTCGCAAGCCTGGGGTCCACTCCCACAGCTGGTCGACCCATCCATCGGTCGTAAGTCGAGTGGCCACTCACCTCGCCACTGAACGAACAGATCGGTCATAAGGCTGGGGGCCACTCCCTCAGCTGGCCGACCCACTCCTTCGTTGGCCATAAGTCGAGGGGCCACTACCCTCGCCATCGAACGAACAGATGATGTCCCCCGGTTGTGAGCGTGCAAGTGTGCAATAGGATAGGGGGATACCAGATTTAAAATATTTATACCGCAAGCACACGGTGTTGTAATGTGGCTTGGGGGTCAAACACAGGGAGGCATGGTTGTGCTTGCTTCTAAGAGGAACCAATTCACCCTAGGGTGAGCTAGCCCCAATCGATAGATGGTTTGTCACGAAAATCGAATACGAGGTTAAACAATATAAAGGGAAACCTAGGACTCCGGTTTCCACCCTATCATGTGTTCTCACTATTACGACTGGCGGATAGGACAACGATCGGAATTAGGGTTTAATGGTGAGACGTTGCCTCTAAGAGTGATACCAGCGTCCCATGGGCCCGATATTCCGGTCGGTGCCCAGGATGATACACCAGACTACCCAGGTTCGGTCAGTGGGCATTCCCATGTCCATTAACACCGACCGACTCCGGGAGCACTAAGCTCGCAACGATAACTCCCAACATCTCATCCTGCCGCTCCCGCGCGCTAGGATTCGATGTCTACGCTAAGGGCGTGAGCTATGGTTAGGGAGTCAACCGCCAAGTTTATTCCCCCTTGGCCCAACGGTCAAAGGCGGTCTTTTTCCTGTCGATGACAATAAAACACCCCTCGTAACCAATAGATTCCTATTCCCTATCGATATCCTAGTCCTATGAACGCATTAGGGAGAACCCACGAAGGGGTTTCCACCAAAATCCCAGATTGGGGAACTACTCACACATTATAGCTAAAAAGCAATCTAAATGAAAATCGACCGTTAAAATCATAATCAGGCAATTGAAATGAAGTAGGAGCAATGCTATTAAGATAATATCAAAGTTTCATAAAGATCAGAACACTTACAAATAACAATAAAATTCCAGCCGTCACAATAGGGAAAAAAGACAGAAAAATACACAGCTCTCGTTTCTGGAAAACCTAGGCAGCTATTTATAGAAAACGACTTCACCCGATCGGTTGAACTGCAACGTTCTTCGGTTGTGGTCTTCAGAAACTTCACCCGCTCACGTGACCCGATCGGTTGGCGCAAGCGGCTCGTCGACCGATCAGTTGAGAAATCAACCGATCAGTTGGAATTGTTCTCAAAACAGACAGAAAGGCCCGTCAGTTTGGCACGGTCAGCGGGCTGTCGGTTGGCTCTCCGGGTTGTCTGTTAGAAGAATCAGCTACAGATGAACCAATCGGGTGAAGGTCACCCGATCGGTTGGAATTCAGCTCCAATTTCCCGAGAGCTCTGTTGGGATGAACCGGTCGACGACCCAGTCGGTTGACCCTCACTGTGCGTCAGCTGCTGGCCGGGTCATGCACGCGTGCATCACCAGATCGGTTGGCTGTGTCCAATCGATCGGGTGGGGGCTGAAGGTCGTTTGACCCCCTGGATCGCGCGTGACTCCTCCCGTTGCTCCGGGGACTTATGATATCTTCGTTATGTGTCCCCTACACTGGCGATCTCCTGCAAACACACAAAAACATGGAGAAGTGAAAGAAAACTAGAAAACACGAGGAAATGGATACGGGACGGCAAAAAATAACGAAAAAAACATGAAGAAGACGTGCGTGAATATATAAAATATACACACACGTCAAAATTTCCCAAGCTGAACCCTTCCTCGTCCTCGAGGAAGACGAGTGAGAGTAGGAGCTCGGAGGGAGAAAATAGAGAGAAAGAGATAAAAAGAGAAATCTAAATCCTAAATCACCCGTCAAGGCCAACAAAATCAAAACGCCACACCAAGCAAGCAAGCGACAAATCACAACACTAAACCAAAGAAGACGAGTCCAAACGAGTGTCTTGGCCCCACGTGGTGAAGCGCAAGTGAGTGTGGTCGCGTGCTAGCTGACGGTGTTACTATCTACAATGTGCAATAAAGCTCTATATACGCATATCCAAGAACAGACCCAAATATCGATTCGATTTGAAATAAGCGGCGAATATATAGCTCAAGCATGCATCAGAACAGAGTAAGAATCGAATCGTATCATGCGTCAGGGACTCCACAACTAGGGACTAGGTCATCACTCCATATTTTACACCTTTTTCCCGCATGTTTGCATGCCATTTGAATCGCTCAAATCACGTTTTTCACGATTTATCGACAACATTGCGATACTTTTCACGATTTGTTGTTTTTGTCGTATTTCAGGAGATTTGGAGCGATTTGGAGTGATTCCGAGATACACCCACTCCGGAGTGTCACCGATGACTTCCCTGAGGGGTATTTTGAGATTGGAGAGGAGCGGAAGAAGAAAGAACGTCGTAGGAGCGACGAGGAGGCAAAAATACGCAATTTGGGCATCTTCAGTGTCTCACTCGGCCGAGTGAAGGAGTCACTCGGCCGACCAACGAGACCCCGCTCGGCCGGCCAGATCTGACACGCTCCAAGCAGCATATCAGTGTGCACTCGGCCGAGCATCAGAAGCCGACTCGGCCGAGTGACGTATCCCGTCCGCCCGAGTGGCACCCAGACGACGGCCATCCAAAAGAGTCAACTTACTGTAATCCGTCAGTCTGAGCAGCAGAAGCCCGACTTGGCCGAGTGGAAATTGCCGACCGCCCGAGTGAAGATAAGCCCATCGGTCGAGTGACGACAACTCACTCGGCCGAGTGACGCCCGATGTGACGACCCCCAAGACCCCAGAGTTACTGGAATCCGTCAGGGTTCCTCACTCGACTGAGTGACATTTGTCACTCGGCCGAGTGAGCAGCGCTGCCTGTAGCGGAAATCACGATTTTGGAGCTACACAGGGGCAGTTTGGTCACGAATTTTTGGGCAGTTTTGGGGGGTATTTAACCCCAGATTCTAACCTAGTTTAGAGAGCCTTTTTTATTTGCTTTTGGCAGCCTTTTTAGATGAGATTTTTTAGAGTTTAATTCTTGTGATTGGAGAGGAGAGAAAAGTGCTATTTTGTTGGATTCTTGGAAAGCTACATTGGTTTGTCTCCCTCTCTATTAAAAATCCTATTTTTATTGCTATTTTGAATATTGCTATGAATTCCATTGCTGTTTCTATTGATTATTCTTACATTGGCAATATGATTTGTGAGTAGTTTTAACGTCTTAGGGCGTGGGGATGAACCCTACAAGCCCGATTTCCGATTTGTGACGATTTGGTAGAACAATTGCTAGAATTGATTAGGGTTAGTTTGGGATTGATATAATATGGATAGCTAGGTGTTCATATCGATTGGGATTTGCAAGATATTGGATCCCAATTCGATAGGAAACCCTAGAAATCCGAATTGGGTTGAAATTGAGTTTCCGTAGTATCGGTTTGCAAGAGATTGGACCGATACTAGGATTCTCGGTTGCAATTCTATACCGATACCCGTTTGCAAGAGATTGGATGGGTAGGAACTATCCCAACCTAGGTCGTAGCCCGAGTTTACACGAGAGTGGGCTCGGGATGCGATTGAACGATGACGTTGATCCTAATGCTAGCTTGCCTAGGCTAGGGTTTGCAAGAGATTGGACCTGAGCCTAGGTTTGCTATAGACCGGCAACAGCGCGAGAGCGTGAGCTAGGTTTTACATTCAGTTGCAACTAGTTCACCCGACATTCTACCCTAGCAATTGTGAAACAGATGAATCACAATGACGAGATACGGTGAGTAGCGGGGATTCCCTATTCCCTAGGCGTCTTTATTTGATTTTATATCTCTTTACATTGTTTGACGATTGTGACAACATCGCCGAAAGGAAATTTTCTACTTTTCTGTTCCTATAGCCAGGTTGTTCGGAGAAGGCACTATCATACGTCCTCCCTGTGTTCGATACCCGCTCGCCGCTACACCATGCACTTGCGGTAAAACTACACGGTCGCTCTTTAGGGTGTACGCACGGGCACGATCAAGTTTTTGGCACCGTTGCCGGGGAGGCGATTGTGTTTGATCCTACCACCTAGCTATTTCTTTCTTTTTGTTTTATTTCTTCATTTTTTTATCTAACCCTTCCATTGTGCTAATCACTTCTTTGAAACTTTGTTTTCCCGTGCATGTACACGAGATCCACAGCAGACCCCGTAGATATATTGTTTGATCCTGAGATCGAGCGTACATTGCGGAGAATCAGAGCGGAGAGGAGACCCGATACGAAAGGGAGGTTTATGAACGCTCGGGAGACGCCTGAAGAGTTAGCGGCAAGAATGGCGAGGATTATTTCCATTCGAGATAGGCTCCGGCCTAAGACTTCCTCCACGACCGCGTCCATAGCCATGCCGGAGTTGGCGGCCGACAAGAATTTTGAGTTGAAGACCGGATTGGTGGTCCTTATGAAACAAGATCCTTTTCATGGGAATCCCCATGAAAATCCCCACTACCACATCCAGCTCTTCCTATCAAAGTGCGCCACCTTCCAGATGCCGGACGTCACCCTAGATGCCATCAGACTGCGCCTTTTCCCCTTTGCACTAAAGGATAAAGCTCTTTATTGGTTGAGGACGCAAGCTGAAGGAGTCTTCACCACATGGGATGAGTTGGCGAGCGCGTTTATCGACAAGTTCTATCCACCCTCCAAGACGGTAAAGATTAGGAGTGCTCTCATGTCCTTCAAGAAAGGACCTCAAGAGACACTCTACGAGGCATGGGATCGCTTCAAAGACCTGCAGCATCAGTGCCCCCACCATAGCATTGAAGATTGGGAGCTCGTCCATAGCTTCTACAATGGTCTCCAACCGGGGACCAATCAGATTATTGATGCCACGGCAAATGGGGCCATCCTATCGAAGACTCCCGACAAAGCTACGGCCTTACTTGAGGAGATGGCCTCGAACAATCAACAGTGGGGCGACGAGCGAGGACACTCTTCGTCCTCCTTGAAGCCATCTAGCATCTATGAGGCCAAGGCCGTGGCGGAGCTTGCCAACAAGTTTGATTCTCTCCACAAGGTGGTGGAGAGACTGGAGAAATATATTACGGAGCCCCAAGGAGCCCCTTCCACATCCACACCAACAAGTCAAATGTGCGATTGGCAAGACCAATCCCAAGCTATGTATTTGGGAGGAGAACAAGGAGAGGGATCTTTGGAGCAAGTTCAATACGTCGCGGGGAACCAAGGATATTGGGCCAATCCAGCCACTAGAAACCATCCCGGTTTCTCCTATGCCAACAATGATGGAGCATTGAACAACTACCTCATCAAGCTCGACAACAACAACAACAACAACAACAACATTATCCACCAAGGGGGCCACCGCAACAAAATCTCCCACCAAGGCAATAAGTGGGACCCTATAGGCCGCCCGGATACAATCAAGGGTGGAGAAATCCAAACCCTCCACAAGCTCAACAACGATCTGAATTTGAAGCTAAAGTGGAGGAGTTTATGGTCGAGCAGAAGAAGATCAATGCTTCCTTGAAGGCGGGCCAAAACTCTCTTACAACTGTCGTTGGACAAATTGCAGAGCAACTTGCGTTGCTCAATAGAAACAATCAACAGTTGCCGGCTCAACCCGAGCAAAATCCACGGGGCGACATCGGCCATATCAACGGCGTGGTGGCAGTTACTACGAGAGGCGGGAAGAATACCACTCCCGTCATGATTCCTACCGAGGAGCCCGTGGTGGAGATTATAGAGCCAAGCGAGCCAGTCATTGAAGTTGAGAGAGAGAAAGAGCCGCAAGGGGAAGAAAAGTCCAGAGCGGAGCAGCAGCTTGAGGAGCGCCATTTTATGCCACCGATCCCATTCCCTCAGAGGCTAGCTAGAGCAAAGATGGAGAAACGGCTAGCCAAGTTTATCGAGTATTTGAGAGGAGTAAGCCTCAATATCCCCTTCCTCGACGCTATCGTGGAAATCCCGACATACGCCAAGTTCTTAAAGGATTTGATTACGGGAAGAAAGAGGAAGGAGAAAATCATGCTCGCTGAGGAGGGGACTTGGTTCACAAGGAAAGAGAAGGAGCCCACCAAATTCAAAGATCCGGGGATTTTCCGAATTCCTTGCACCTTAGGCGGCGTCCCTCTACAAAAGGCGTTAGTGGACTTAGGGGCTAGTGTTAGCCTCATGCCTCTCTCTATGTTCCGAAGACTGAACACCGACACAGATTTGAAGCCTACCGACATGCGGATACAACTAGCAGATGGTCGGATCACAAGGCCGGTAGGGATCGCAGAGGACATCCCGTTACAAGTCCCGGGAGGCATATGTTTGCCATGCGACTTTGTGGTCATGGATGTCAAGGAGGAGGGTGATACATCGCTAATACTTGGACGCCCATTCCTCGCCACCGTCGGTGTCATTGTCGACGTACGTGAAGGGACTCTAACATTGAACGTCGGCAACATCGAAGTGGAGCTTCATATACCCAAGGCAATGAAACACATGCCTTATCATGAGGAGCTCGACTATATGGACCTCCTTGACGAGGTCATTGAGGAGGTGATCCCCCATTCAATCGGCGCAATATTCGAGGATGACTACGAAGAAGGCCCAGATTTGGGCCAAGAAGAAAAGACAAAGCACTCCCCCGATCTCTCCATGGAAGTTGACGAAGGCGACGCTGATGTCGCAAGAATACGGGAGCTCTGCAAGCTCTCAAAGATGAGGACTCCGAAGAAAGCTCCACCAATACAGAAATCGGTGTCACCGGTGAAGCCGAGGCCCGGAGCAAGCACTAGCTTAGGGGAGCCACCCCCCCAACACTACCCGAGACGAACACTGAGGAAGAATACGCCGCCACAACATCCAAATCCGAGCGTTCTTCCCGATAAATTCGACGGGTGCATCTCATATGCACCCAATATCCCGCATTAAATTGAAAATCCAAGGGGGTCGAGCTCAAGACCTTAAATGAGCGCTTGTCGGGAGGCAACCCGACGGTTATCGCTTTATTTTTACTTTGTTCTTTATTTTTGTTTTAGAAATTATTAGTGTTTTGAGTCGTTTGCCTGAAAAATTCGTGATAACGGGTCCTATTTTTCTTTAACAGGAGAGGAGAAAGGGATATCTATCATTAGGAGGATGAACAAGGCGATAAGGAGCGCTCCAGGAATGCGCTCGATGCTTAGGAGGCGGAAGAAATCAACTGGAGGAAGAAAAACAGAGATTAGAGCCTAAACGGAGCCAAACAGCAGAAAACAGGAGTCACTCGGCCGAGTAGAATATCCACTCGGCCGAGTACATAAGTTCGTCCGCCCGAGCGACGCACAAATGAGGCTATATTGGGGAGCTTAGGGGAGCTTTCGAGGAGCGTTTTTGGCTTTGTGGAGGCGGCGTCTTCGCACGCATCCACTATTTTGCTCTCGCGGCATGTTCCGGTATATTCGTTCCACTTATTTTCACACGCCGCACTTTTTCTATTTTTGGTGAGCACTCGGGGCACCTATGCCGCCCCGGACACGGCCACGGTCTAGGAGAGCTTCCGCCAAGCGGAAGCGGCCGGATGAGCCCGGCCCCTCCCACGAGATGGAGGACTCTCCTCCGCCTACACCACCTCACCCCGCACAGCCACAGCATGCAGATCCCGTTCACCCCGCACAGCCAATCCCAGTCAACCCACTGCCACCACCGGCTCCACTTGTCGGGCCGCTGGGTATTACGTTCCGAGACGACGCACATCACGTCGCTTTTGAGCGTATCGCCCAGCGCTCGATAGTGCCCTCCAGGTTCGCACACCTTACTGACCTAGACCGACTGGGGGTACTTGAGGGGATGCTCATGTTGTACAACAACATGGGTTGGCGCGACTTTCTTTCTGTGTCGGCGGACACCTACGTCCGTCCGACACTCGAGGTCCTCAGCTCGATCGCCCGGACCGCTGAGGGATGCTCCTTCCGACTCATGGATCGAGAGTGTCAGATCACTCTCGATATGCTTAGGGAATTCTTTCAGTGGCCCGCTGTCCCCACACCCGACCGAGCCTACGCCCCCCCACACACATCCCTCCCCCATCCTTCGATTCACACACCTTCTGGGCCCGGATCACAGGTTTACCACCGGCCTTTGACCCTAGTAGGGCCAAGGCCTCGGCCATAGTCCACCCCTGCCTCAGCATAGCACAGCGCCTTATGGCGACCACCTTTCTGGCGAGGTACGAGCCTGGGACAATGTCGACGCCTGAGCTCTATATGCTCTACGCGATGACCCGCCCCAGAGTTCTTGATAGGGATGGAGTCACGTTGGTCCCCGCCGTTGAGATTGACGTCGCTAGCTGGTTTTTGGACCGCCTCATCGTATCGGTGGGCGCTCGCTCCCCGATATGTTGCGGTGGTCAGATTACCCTGCTAGCCCTGATGACCGGCGAGGACCTTCCGGCTGACCTGCGACGAGCCCCGGGCCCCACTGCATTATCGATAGACGTCATGGCCCGGATGAAGATTCTTCGTCTACACGGTCAGCGGCACTGGGTATGGTTGCATGGTCCGTACGGTGCTGACTACATGATCCTTCTGAGCCCCGCTCGGACACACTTAGGACCAGCACACGACGACTGGCTTCCGGCGATGGATCTTCTGATCCCCGCCGCCTACGTGCTAGAGGCCGAGGGAGCTGAGCCTGCACCACCTACACACCCTGCGCCGCCAGCTGACCCTGTGTTCCCTCAGCTTGCGCCTGCACTTTCTGCTGCTCCCGACACTTCTGTCCCCACTTCTGCCAGTGTCGGGAGTACACTTGCTGAGCCTACGCCCACCACGTCTTCCACAGCCACCACCACTACTGTGCCCTTTTCAGTTGAGCCACTCACTTCTCTGTTACCCGAGCGCCCACCTACTTTTGTTGAGAGCGGAGAGCCTTCTTTTGCTGCTGTCATGGAGACCATGGCCAGTATGATCTCCGCTGGGATTTCACCTTTTAAACCCCACACTGCCTCCCCAGCGGTTGACACTTCTGTCTCCACCGTAGCCGTTCTATCTGAGAGCGTCGTGACGTCTGTCCCCACTTCTGTGTCACTGACCTCTCTTGCCGCCTCGTCACCGATTTTGTCTCCCACGCCCACTGCTGCTGCTTCCACCTCACACCAGCCTGCGTCCCAACCTCGAACTGAGGCTGGGCATCCACTAGTGAGCACAGCACCCGTACCACCCATGCCTGTTATCCCGATCACCTACACCGCCCGTATTAGACAGCCCCGACCAGCTCAGCCTAGACCTATCCGTCCCTCTGCTCCACCACCCCCTGACGCCTTAGTTCAGAGCGTTCGTGCTCTTGAGGGGGGGTTGAGTGGACTCCGGGGCGATTTTAGGGCTTTGTCTTCCACAGTCACCGCCATGCAGCACCGCCTCGAGCTACTTCCTAACATTCACTATTGCTTGACCCAGATTCTCGAGCGACTGCCACGACCACCACCCGCCCAGCAGACCGTTCCACGTCCACCACCACCCCCACCTCTGCCTCAGGACAGAGATGGCGCAGCACCACCAGCTTAGGCACACCATTGATGCCTCCGATTTTTTGTCGTTATGCTGCCCATTCTCTGCTTGGTCCTGATGATATTTTTGACCACCCCCCTCCCATCACTACTATTGTCCACGTTTTGATCATATGATTCTATATCCTTTTTCCGGGAGTGAGGGAGAGTATTTTTGGTGACACACACATATCTGGATCACTCTTGTCCTTGCATGCATCACATTCACATCATATTTTTCATTTTGTTCTTTTTATTTCTTTTTATCATGCATGCATCACCACCCCCCCTCCCATTACATGTCTCTCGGTGTGCCACACTTCGCACATTGAGGACACTGTGCACTTTAGCTTGGGGGAGTGAGTTCTCACGCTTTTTGATTTACCACCTTTATTTTTAGTTTTTTTTTCCACGCCATTTTCGCATTTGCACTCATTTTCATCACTTTTTCTTTTTTTAACCATGCATCACGTTTTTCTTATTTTATTCGTGTGCCGCATTGTAAATATTTTTGTTTTCTCTTTTTATCTTTATTTCTTTCATCTCATGCTAGAGATGACTTTTCTGTGATGATGATGACGTGGAGTTAGCTTTCTCTATATGCATGCTATATTTGTCATGTCTTAGCTTTTATTTTTGATATCATATGCTATGATCTGCCTTGCATTTAGAGATAGTAACCCACACTTTTTCCGTATGAAAATGGATGAAATTCTATTATTAGCTGAGTCTGAATATTCATATGTATGCTATCGTAGAAAACACACCAAGATTCACGCATTGAATGCTTATATCTGGGGTACCGTTTTCTTTTTCTATATCACTTCTATTTGCATGACTTGTACAGTTCACTTCAGGATGATTGAATGATGTTAGCTATGATAAATCTGGATTAGTTTGCTTTTTTTGAGATCGAAACCGAGTAGATTAGATTACCCTGCTGAAGTTGTCATGCACGTCCTATAGAGTGAACTGAGAGACATATTTATTTCTTTCTCCACATATCTTGAACATTAATTCTCTATTTTAAAATCATTGGTGAATCTCCCCTTAGCGATTCTAGTATTTGGCATTTCCCCCGTTACTAAATTCCTAGCTCTAAATTTCCCAAAACCAAAAAGAAAAAGAAAAATTCTTGTATATCCTTCTCTCTCCTTTGATTTGGGATCATTTGTGTATTATGCTATAAAAAAAGAAAAAGAGAAGAAAAGAAAAGAGAAAGGAAGCTCAAAATGATCCCATCTCTTACCCCTTCTCTCTTTCTTCCCCCTTTTTGTTTTTATTTTCTTTTACTTTTGGAGCATCAATAGAGATGGGGAGTGTAAGTATAGTTTTGTATATGCCACCACGCTTAAGATAAGCTTGGGGGAGAGAATCCAATGATGTGTGAGAGAGTGACTACCTGACGGTGCATGACAACCTAGGCTAAGTAATATTCTATACTCGGTGAGATTGTTTTAGCTTCACGAAATCCAGAAATCTACGCCTAGCATTCACTTCATGAAATCCACGCTTTTCTATTCTTCCTACTCTATTGTGTGATATCCTCTATACTCCTCATAGAAAGCATTTAATTGAAAAGTGTGTGATCTGCGATATTGTATACCGCTTTAAATGATTCAGACGATGTTAATCTTAGAATTATTCCATTTTTCATGCTATATTGATATTCTTGGGTTTTCTATCTCTATTTGCACCATTATACTATGATATCGAAATAAAAATCTTTGACATGTGTTTTGCATTCGATGCATGCTATATGAGTAAGCAAAACCCACGTCCTGAGAAAAATGATCTAGCAGCTTCCCTCTTCGCTTTCTTCTTTCTTTTTTTTCATTTTCCGTTTTTCCATCGTTTTCATTTTCTAAATCCACCGGGTTCTCCTTTTACTTATCTTCCTCATGGACGAGTAAGAGGTAAGCTTGGGGGATTTTGATCACTCCATATTTTACACCTTTTTCCCGCATGTTTGCATGCCATTTGAATCGCTCAAATCACGTTTTTCACGATTTATCGACAACATTGCGATACTTTTCACGATTTGTTGTTTTTGTCGTATTTCAGGAGATTTGGAGCGATTTGGAGTGATTCCGAGATACACCCACTCCGGAGTGTCACCGATGACTTCCCTGAGGGGTATTTTGAGATTGGAGAGGAGCGGAAGAAGAAAGAACGTCGTAGGAGGGACGAGGAGGCAAAAATACGCAATTTGGGCATCTTCAGTGTCTCACTCGGCCGAGTGAAGGAGTCACTCGGCCGACCAACGAGACCCCGCTCGGCCGGCCAGATCGGACACGCTCCAAGCAGCATATCAGCGTACACTCGGCCGAGCATCAGAAGCCGACTCGGCCGAGTGACGTAGCCCGTCCGCCCGAGTGGCACCCAGACGATGGCCATCAAAAGAGTCAACTTACTGTAATCCGTCAGTCTGAGCAGCAGAAGCCTGACTCGGCCGAGTGGCAATTGCCGACCGCCCGAGTGAAGATAAGCCCATCGGCCGAGTGACGACAACTCACTCGGCCGAGTGACGCCCGATGTGACGACCCCCAAGACCCCAGAGTTACTGGAATCCGTCAGGGTTCCTCACTCGGCCGAGTGACATTTGTCACTCGGCCGAGTGAGCAGCGCTGCCTGTAGCGGAAATCACGATTTTGGAGCTACGCAGGGGCAGTTTGGTCACGAATTTTTGGACAGTTTTTGGGGGTATTTAACCCCAGATTCTAACCTAGTTTAGAGAGCCTTTTTTATTTGCTTTTGGCAGCCTTTTTAGATGAGATTTTTTAGAGTTTAATTCTTGTGATTGGAGAGGAGAGAAAAGTGCTATTTTGTTGGATTCTTGGAAAGCTACATTGGTTTGTCTCACTCTCTATTAAAAATCCTATTTTTATTGCTGTTTTGAATATTGCTATGAATTTCATTGCTGTTTCTATTGATTATTCTTCCATTGGCAATATGATTTGTGAGTAGTTTTAACGTCTTAGGGCGTGGGGATGAACCCTACGAGCCCAATTTCTGATTTGTGACGATTTGGTAGAATTATTGCTAGAATTGATTAGGGTTAGTTTGGGATTGATATAATATGGATAGCTAGGTGTTCATATCGATTGGGATTTGCAAGAGATTGGATCCCAATTCGATAGGAAACCCTAGAAATCCGAATTGGGTTGAAATTGAGTTTCTGTAGTATCGGTTTGCAAGAGATTGGACCGATACTAGGATTCTCGGTTGCAATTCTATACCGATACCCGTTTGCAAGAGATTGGACGGGTAGGAACTATCCCAACCTAGGTCGTAGCCCGAGTTTGCACGAGAGTGGGCTCGGGATGCGATTGAACGATGACGTTGATCCTAATGCTAGCTTGCCTAGGCTAGGGTTTGCAAGAGATTGGACCTGAGCCTAGGTTTGCTATAGACCGGCAACAGCGCAAAAGCGTGAGCTAGGTTTTACATTCAGTTGCAACTAGTTCACCCGACATTCTACCCTAGCAATTGTCAAACCGATGAATCACAATGACGAGATACGGTGAGTAGCGGGGATTCCCTATTCCCTAGGCGTCTTTATTTGATTTTATATCTCTTTACATTGTTTGACGATTGTGACAACATCGCCGAAAGGCAATTTCCTACTTTTCTGTTCCTATAGCCAGGTTGTTCGGAGAAGGCACTATCATACGTCCTCCCTGTGTTCGATACCCGCTCGCCGCTACACCATGCGCTTGCAGTAAAACTACACGGTCGCTCTTTAGGGTGTACGCCCGGGCACGATCACTAGGAAATCGCCTCAATATAGCCTAGATAATAGATAGAAGGTCCCTATTCCAAGTGTTTTCGAAAACGATGGGGGGTGAGATGATGTGGAGAAAAACATCCGGGCCAAATTCTCGCCTTCCCTTTATTCTCGGTAGGTAGGAAAATATTCACACAGCAATTTTTTTTGGGTTTTAGATATATGCATATTTTTTGGGTTTTTGGCTATACACACACATATATATTTTTTCTTTTCTTTTCTCTTTTCTTCTTCTTTTTGGGTTTTTCTTTTCTCTCTTTTTTTGGATTTTTTTGGGTATATACATGTGTGTACTCTCCCAAGTGGGAGAACGGTACACGACGAGAGGATTTGCACCAAGTGAAATAAAAAAGAAATCGGATTCTAGACACTTGGGCAAGGAAGATTTTTTCGCTAATCAGAGCATAGGCCAAATGGGTTATCCTAGTCTTAACTGTGGAATCCCGACACATGCGAAATGAAATATAAGATATAAATATAGTATGCATATAGAGGCAGACAGGAGAAGCAAATACCACATATTCAAATCGAAACATGATAATCTAGGGGTCATTCCAGGACATGTATATAATTCAAAATCACACAATAGAAGCACACCGTAAGCTAGACACGACACACGACTCACACAAAAGCAAAATGGACCCACGATGCATGAAATGCAAGAGGACTCAGCTTCCTAGGGTTAGTGAACGTGATTATCGAAGCCAAGCTAGGTGTGTGTGTGATTCTGTGGCAATTCATCATTTGGGGTCATCTCTAGGAGAGAGAGGAGAAAAAGGAAAGAAAGAAAAAGAAAAACACGGTGAAAACGACTCAAAACGAAGAAAAAGACACAAAATGACGCACGAAGTGTGACTCCCCCAAGCTGAAACTTGCATTGTCCTCAATGCAATAAAAGTAAATACGGGAGGGCAATGAGATTGGGGAGGAATACACACTGACACAAAGAGAAATTAAAAATGAGGAAAACACATACGAAACTGAAAAATAAGGGAGGAGGAAAAAGAAATACAGAAAATAAACGATAGAAAATCACACCACACGACATATATAAACAAGCACACTAGAAAAACATCAAACGACAACACACAGAAAAAATGACTTCCCCCACGCTAGACATGACAATGCTAGCGATAAGATATGATCATGATAATGCAGATATATGCCAGGGGGAGGTCAGAAAAGAAAATGAAATCAAAAAGCAGGAGAGGAATCGTCCTCGTCCTCCTCGGTAGAAGATGGAGGGGGTGTGGAGGGGAGAGGTGGGGGGTGTGCGGAGAAGTGGGGAAAGGGGTGTAGGATGTGTGTAGATGGGTGTGCATGTGTGGACGATGGGTGGTGTGGTAGTGGTGATGGTGGGTGGAAGGGAAATGGCGACTAAAGCAGTGGTAGATGGGGTGGATACGGCAGTAGATGGGGTAGATACAGCGGTAGATGGGGTAGATACGATGACGGAAGAGGATGGTGGGGGAAGTGATCACAAACGCACCTGCAATTTCTTGCGGCGCACATATGGGGTGACGGTAGTGGAGGGTGGTGGTGTAGGTGGAAGTGGTCCGTGAACGTGACTGAGAATGCGGAGGATGGCTGCCATGTTCCTCTCAAATGAGAGGAAACGTGGGTGAGAGAAGATCGAAGAGGATGGGTCCGAGGGGGTGGAGGACGAAGTGCGAGCGCGCAGTGAAGCTAGCTCAGCCTCGAGAGCGAGGCGAGCGGAGGCGGCATGGTAGACGGAAGAAGTAGAGGCTGGACGGGAGGTGGAAGTGGTGTCAGTGGCAGTGGTCATACCGGCACCAGAGGCTAGACCTAAAAGGGCCTCACTCAGAGCCTCAGAAGTGATAGGGCCAGGAGCCGGGATGGTATGACTGGGGCCAGCCCCGGAGTCTCCCAGGGACACATCGATATACTGCTCACCTAAGTGGACGGCAGGGGAAGGTGGTATGGGTGTGCCCTGGGGAAGGAATGAAAGACGTAACCCCTCCAGAAACTCTGGATCGGGAGGAAATGTCCAATCTGCCACAAGCTGGATAGTCATGCGAGCTGGGTTGGGTAGAATGGTATAGGGAGCAGGGGGTGTCCGTAGTGAAAAGTGAAACGACCATCGGGGCGGGGCTTGATCATGTGTATGTGCCGCAGAACATCAAGATCTAGGCGTGTAGGTCATGCGGCAGTGGGCAAATCTCGGGGGATGGCAATATTGAACTGGGGATACGAAGCTATGATAGTAATAAGGCCCTCGCAACAAAATTTGCCCTTGCCGGCGCGGCTAATCTCAAGTAGTTTGTGAATAAGCCAAGCACCGGTGTGAATGGGAATGACAGGGACCCTAAAAGAAATCCCGTCATCACCGCGAACAAAAGCAAAGGTCATGGCCCACAAAATGAAAAGATCAGGGATGGTCACGGTACCTGACTCATCCCTGGGGAAGAATGTGGAAGATATGATTCGGTGGGCCAGACGGAATATGGGGTGAATGATGGAGGAGGCCTTGGCCTTACCTCGAGGATAGTGAGCGTGTAGGGTGAGGCGAAACCAAAATTGATCGACGTCAAAATCGGGGTGATACCCGTAGGGACGGATAGCGTCGTCCCCAAGGATGGGGAAACCAAAGATGTTATTAATGGTATTCAGGTGGGTGCGGATGGTTTTGTTACAGACGCGAAAAATGACGATCGACCCTGACTCACAGACAAGGGAGGATAAAAACTCGACTGTGAGGGAGGGGTGGGATACCGCGGTGGCGTTCAGGAAAGCTATCCAACCTAAATTGGCGAAGAGAGTCTCGACCTCGGTGAACACACCGAGATCGATAAGCATTTGGGCATGGGTAAATTTGGTGGATAGGTGCCCCCATGCATCGAGTCTATGATAAAAATCGTTTTGTTCCTGACTCAAAAAACGGTAGCCATGCGGGCCCATCATAGGGTCCTCAGCTGGGATGATAGGTTGGGGTTGGGGTTGGGGTTGTGCAGGCTGTGCAGGAGGAGGGCGTGACTGTGGTGGACGTATGGTCTTTCGTCTCTTGCGAGACGACCCCTCCTCACGCAAAATACCCTTACCCTTATTTTGATCCCGGGCCATGTGAGTGTGTGATGCTACTGTATGCAAGATATGATGAATGCACACAAACACAGGCAATCGAGCAAAATATTAATACTATGGAAAAATTGAAAATGGAGCTAAGGAGCGAAGTTACCCAGTAGAGATGACGATCCTCGCTCGTAGATCACCCAACGCAGCGTAATGAGAGGGAGTGTGAAGCCGCGGCACTTCTTTTCAGCAAATTTTCAAAAGGGGGGTTCGGGCGGAAATTAGGGTTTTTTTCTAGGGTTAAATAGAAGAGGGAGAGAGAGAGATCGATGGAGAGAAGGAAATAGGAAGTGGAGAGATCGATTGAGGGAGGTTGGAGGTCGGTTGGGGGAGAAATCTGGCCGGTTGAGGGAGAGGGAAAGCGAAACGGCAAAGGAGAAGTCGAAACGGGTGAAGGGAAATGAATGGGTGAGGGCGGGGGTATTTATAGGGTTTAAGTCAAACCGATCGGGTGAGTTTTCACCCGATCGGTTGGTTATTATGTCAAAAATTCTGTTGAAAAGAGGCTACAGGCGAACCGATCGGGTGAGTTTTCACCCGATCGGTTGACCGCTTCACAATTTTTCCCGAGACTTCTGTGCAGCTTACCCGGTCAGTCACATGACCAAAGCTTCTATCAACCGATCGGTTGATTAAATCCCAAATTTTCTGAGACTTCTGCTCTTTTCACACGGTCTATCACCCGGTCTCAGTTTGCTTCACCCGACTGGTTCGTGGATGAACAGATATAGGCCACTTTCTGATACGTCCCACCCGATCGGTTGAGGGATCACCCGATCGGTTGGGGGCTTGTTTCCTGTAAAAGTACAAAAATGGCCTAAGTCCTTCGACGAAAGTTCCAGTGGCTGGATTTATTTATCAAAATAGGAAAAATAAAGCTAAAAATAATACTAAAAACAAAGATGAAAGTTTAGAGCATGGGTTGCCTCACATGAAGCGCTTTTGTTTAATGTCGTTTGTTCGACGCCCGTAGATGGTTTTCAAGGCGGACGGGGGTGATGCCCTAAGTTTGGCATCCCTTCAGATTCTGAATTGGTGGGCCTTGGTGTTGTCGGTGGTGACAAGTAGACTTGTTCGACGATCCTTCCTCCGTTGGTGGTATCTGGGGGCTTCTCCCTTATATTGGCGTCTACCCCTACTCTTTTCAAGATCCGGATCTCATCACCGGTAAGCCCCAAGGGCTCTTTCCCCTTTTTCCTCGTCGGATGAGCTTTTTGGAATCTGTGATGGATCGTATGTGGAACAACCTCTTCCCCAGCAACATCTTCTTTCTTCAGACCGACATGTTCTTCAAGGTCCCCCAAAGCTGTCTGGGGGATTCCTTGAGAGAATTTCCCAGGCCCCAGCTTCCACAGCTCTTTCTTCCTCATTGTCCAGCATATTGCAACCAGCATCATCCAGGGGGTGCTTCATAGATAAACCCAATTCGAACTCGACCTTTTCGCTGCCAACATTAAGGGATAACTTCCCTTTCTTCACATCTATTAGCACGCCAGCGGTGTCCATGAAAGGTCGTCCAAGGATGATGGGTGTATGGGTATCATCGGGCATATCCATCACCACGAAGTCTACCGGCACTTGTACTCCACTGACGTTAACATGCAGGTCGTCTACAATTCCCACCGGGTATTTGACAGATCTATCGGCTACTTGAAGTGTCATACCCGTGGGCTCTAGGTCTCCCATCCCTATTCTCATGTATAGAGACAGTGGCATTAGACTGACGCTCGCTCCTAAGTCCACGAGCGCCCGATGGATTTTTAATTCCCCAATTGTACAAGGAATGGAGAAGCTTCCCGGGTCTTTTAGCTTGGGTGGATTCGCTCGCTGGATGAGAGCACTACATTCCGTCGTGAGAATGACCTTTTCCTTTCTCGAACCCCTCGTCACCAAGTCCTTTAAAAATTTTGCGTAGGAGGGAATTGTCTCTATGGCTTCGAGTAACGGGATCTACAAACTCAAATCCTTGACCATAGCGAAGAACTTGCCGTATTTTTCATTAATTTTAGCCTTGGCAAGTCGTTGTGGAAAAGGCACAACGGGCTTAAATACTCTAAGGTTCTTCTCCTCTGCATTCTTCTTCTCTTCTTTAGGGACTCCCTCCGGAGTCGTATTCTTTGGTGACCGGAGCTCCGTCGTCACTCGATTTTTCAATTGGCCGCGCAACGACCAACAGAGCTTCCGGTTCCTTAGCGGGCACTCTCGTCGGAATTTGTGTCCCACTTCTGAGGACGATAGCGGACACATTCGCATGTTCATGTGTTAGTGCCAAAGTCTGATTTGCCCCCTCGGGTTAACTTCCGGTTGTGGTGGCAATTGATTTTGCGACCTTTAAAGGTTCGCCACCTGCAACCCTAGTTGGGTTACTTGGTTGGTGAGAGCCCTCTGCCCCATTTCCAGCTTCAAATTGATCTTCTCTTGGTTTGTGATATACTGAGTCAAGATGGACTCAACCGGGGAGATAGCATGCTGCTGGCCATATTGCTGCTGCTGCGACATGGGCTGCTGGTTCCTTGGTGGATACTGCTGGTATACCTATGGAGGTTGCTGCTTCTGATACTGTTACTGCTGTTGCCTAGGCGACTGATATACTAGCTGCTGCTGCTGCTGAGGCGGCTACTGATAGGGTGCCCGATAGCTAAGATTGGGATGGTTCCGGTTATTTGGAGAATAAACCGGGTTGGAGCTAGTCCGCAGTAGATACGGTGCATTACCCGTAGGGTTGAAGAAAAGTGTGCTAGCTTGATCCACCGGTGGTGAAATGTCACCACCCTCGAAGTCTCCCAGGACTTCTGCTTCCACCACTGATATTTGTTGGGTGCCGGCACCACCAGCTCCTACCATGAGCGCTGAGATCTGGGTCGATAGCAAATCAAATTTGCTAGACAACTTGTCGACGTCCTCGACTCTATGAATGCCCCCAGATCTAGGTGTTGCACGCTCGTCGCACCACCGCTCATTGTTCGATGCTATGTTTTCTAATATGTTTCCGGCATCTTCTTCACTTCTAGACATGAAGGACCCCCCAGCCGCGGCGTCCATCGAAGATGTCAAGTCATCCCTCAGCCCGTTATAGAACAGATTAATAATCTGCCACTTTGGAAGCTCGTGATGAGGGCATCTCCGCTACATCTCTTTGTATCTCATCCAAGCTTCATGTAGGGACTCGTGGCTGGCATGGGAGAAGGAGGAGATCTCACTCCTCAGCTTCATCGTTTTTCCCAGAGGGAAGAACTTAGTCAAGAACGCATTCGAGAGCTTCTCCCAGGTGTTAAAGGTGTTCGGGTCCTTTCCCCAAAGCCATTGCTTGGCCTTATCCCGCAGGGAGAAGGGGAATAGCTTCAGTCGGATTGCTTCAGTGGTGACACCATTAATCTTGAATGTGTCACACTTTTCGAGGAAGGAGTCTAGATGTTCAATAGGGCTCTCCATGGGTGCCCCAGAGAATTGATACTACTGGATCCACGTCACTAAGGACGGCTTAAGCTCGAAGCTCTGTGCCGTAATAGCAGGAGGTCGGATGAAGGAGATGGATCCGATGGAGGGCATCGAGTACTCCAGCAGGGATTTATGCGGTGTGGTATTCTTACCCATGGCTTCAGACTCTTCTCTTCTTCTCTTCTCTGTGGCCTGATGCCTAAGGGTGGCGTTTATCTCCGGATCAACAAGAATCAAGTCGTCAAGACTCTTTGTATTCCTGCGCATGAAAAACAAGAAATACCCGTGAAGTAAGTATGGGATAGGAATAGATAAAAACAGAAAAAATAAAAATAGAAAATGAAAATGAAAAAGTAGAATGTGAAAGCTATTGCGAGGTAGGGATATGAACTAGACTCAAGGGTTCGAAGGTCCTAAAATAAACAAGAACGTTGCCTCCCCGGCAACGACACCATAAAGCTTGACGTCCCCCGGTTGTGAGCATGCAAGTGTGCAATAGGATAGGGGGATACTAGATTTAAAATATTTGTACCGTAAGCACACGGTGTTATAGTGTGGCATGGGGGTCGAACACAGGGAGGCATGGTTGTGCTTGCTTCTAAGAGGAACCAATTCACCCTAGGGGTGAGCTAGCCCGAATCGATAGATGGTTTGTCACAGAAAGCGAATACGAGGTTAAACAATATAAAGGGAAACCTAGGACTCCGGTTTCCACCCTATCATGTGTTCTCACTATTACGACCGGCGGATAGGACAACGATCGGAATTAGGGTTTAATGGTGAGACGTTGCCACTAAGAGTGATACCAGCGTCCCATTGGCCCGATATTCCGGTCGGTGCTTAGGATGATACGCCGGACTACCCGGGTTCGATCAGTGGGCATTCCCATGTCCATTAACACCGACCAACTCCGGGAGCACTAAGCTCACAACGATAACTCCCAACATCTCATCATGCCGCTCCTGTGCGCTAGGATTTGATGTCGACGCTAAGGGCGTGAGCTATGGCTAGGGAGTCAACCGCCAAGTTTATTCCCCATTGGCCCAACGGTCAAAGGCAGTATTTTTCCCACCGATGACAATAAAACACCCCACGTAACCAATAGATTCCTATTCCCTATCGATATCCTAGTCCTATGGACGCATTAGGGAGAACCCACGAAGGGGTTTCCACCAAAATCCCAGATTGGGGAACTACTCACATATTATAGCTAAAAAGCAATCTAAATGAAAATCGACCGTTAAAATCATAATCAGGCAATTGAAATGAAGTAGGAGCAATGCTATTAAGATAATATCAAAGTTTCATAAAGATCAGAACACTTACAAATAACAATAAAATTCCAGCCGTCACAATAGGGAAAAAAGACAGAAAAATACACAGCTCTTGTTTTTGGAAAACCTAGGCAGCTATTTATAGAAAACGACTTCACCCGATCGGTTGAAGAATCAACCGATCGGGTGAGCTGCAATGTTCTTCGGCTGCGGTCTTCAGAAACTTCACCCGCTCATGTGACCCGATCGGTTGGCGCAAGTGGCTCGTTGTAACGACTGGTTTTCATGTATCTGGATTTATTATATTATAATATATGTTTTGGTGGATTTTCTCCTTTTGTGTGGCTTTCGTCGCCGTAACTTTCATTTTCGATCATTTCGTCGTGTTTTCTCGTTTCTTCCTTAGGATCGTCGATTTCGAAGTATGTCATTCGTGACGGGCTTCATAACGGTCGTATCTTACTGTTAGATCAAGCCTAGGATTCTTAGGAATCGATCCCGGAGCTCCGCGCTCCGTATCGGAACTTTTGGTGCTTATTAGCCGGTATAAGAAGGGGCACCGACCGACTAGATGACGATCCAGTCGGTCGGCAATCCTTCTTGGACCGACTAGTTGGCTTTCTAAATTTCTCAGGAGTTACTGTTTATCGTTAGTTGGTCTAAGAACGTTGGTTGACCGACTAGGTTGCAAACTAGTCGGTCAGCAATGCTTCTTTAACCGACTAACACATCATCTAAATTTTAGTATCAGTAGTATTCATTCTTAGTCGGTCTAAGTTCATCTTTCGACCGACTAGTTGTGAAACTAGTCGGTTAAGTTTTGTACTCAGACCGACTAATTCTTGGTTCTACTGTACAGTCGAGTTACTGTTTACTCTTAGTCGGTTTACGAACGTTCACCGACCGACTAGATATCAAACTAGTCGGTTAGTAGTTGTTCATCGACCGACTAAATCCAAATCCTATTTTTCGTTCAGAAGTTACTGTTTACACTTAGTCGGTCTGCGTTGGTTGACCGACCGACTAGTTGCCAAACTAGTCGGTCAGTGGTTGCTCTTTGACCGACTAATCTGTGTTAAAACCCTAATTTCTGGGCAGCCGCCAGCCCATCCTATTTAAACCCCTCCCAAACGTTTTCTTCTTCCTCCACTCGACCTAAAACCCTAAAATCTCCCCCATTGAGCCCCCTTCCACCTCCAACCCTTATTCCTTCATTTCAAGCCCTAAATCCATCATCCAAACCATCCATCAACTCATTCTACTTCTCATCTTCACCAAAATCTCATCAAATCCCCAAAATCCCCCAAAAACCCTAGTTCTCCAAACTTCTCCAATCTTTTCCAGATCTGATCCTTAGGTTCTCCGGAGTGTTTCTTCCGCCTCCTCACGGTAAGAAATCGATCTCTTGATGTTTTCATAACCTATTTTTATTTTTATGAAACCCTAATGAATGAATGTTGTTTTGATGATTGTTTCCCCATAACAGCGATTTCCCCCGTAGATTAGCATCCGCGAGACGAACCTTCGTGATCGTCATCCCCGGTGCTAGGCAAGTGAAACTTGCCACTTAGGGTTTAGGCCATGTTTTAGGCCATTTGCTTGTTGTAGGCGTAAAAGAGACTAGGCGACGAAATGATACTCGCCTAGGCGCAAATTCCGGAACTAGCTTGACAACGAAGCTAGGACCGTCGTTTTACCATGTTGCACAACTACCATGTCATGTTTAATTTTGATTGACGGCACGCGAATAAATTGCCATCCATGTTGAATGTCACATTCGTAGCACACGCTACATTACTTGTGTTTCCTGGCTCGTGTTCCAGAAGCGGGCCATGTGTTGGTTGATAGCCAATGCCCGACCTACTAGTTTCCGGCTAGGCACCCACTATACGTGGGCATAACCCTACGCCATACATGTTAACCACACTTCCTGGCTCGTGTTCCAGAAGCGAGCATTCCGTGTTCGGGTGTAATGCCCTGGCTCGATACACGTGGAGGGGTAGAGATAAACGGTCACTTGAGCTTAGGAGCTGGCCCGATCAGCCACTCTAGCCAACAGGCGGAATCTCTGTGCATAACTTGTTTACTTGACTGTTCACTTGACGTGAACCACTTGACTTGTACTTGTCCGTGTTTTACTTGTCGTCCGTGACATACTTGCTACTTGTACTTCCCTTACTTGTCACTTCCTTACTATACTTGCCATGCATCATACTATAACTGCTAGGTTGCTAGTTTGCCTTACTTTCAGTTTCCTTGCCTAAGTCTTTTAGACTTGCTGACATGTGCCCCTTTACTCTTTTGGGTGACACATGTTAGATCCCGAGCCTGGGTCCCTTGTTGAGGACGAGGTGTTTGCTGACGCCGAGCCCGAGCTTGTGTTTGACGGGGAGTACGTGGACACTGGGGACCAGTCCTAGTGTTTTCGTTGTGTTTTTCTTTTGTTTAGACTGTTGTTTTGTCGTCGGTGCGTAGCACATATACTTTGTTATGTTGTTGCTTTTGTTGGCCTTGTTCTGTGCCTTTAGACTCTTTCTTTTAGCCTGGTGGCTTTTCTGGGTGTGGAACTTATTTTCATGTCGGACATTTATGAGATATGAGAATTTTATTTCTGTCTCTCCTTTTATTATTATTGTTGCTCCGTTTGTGGTTACAGGGACCTGCTTATGTTTTATTGACGCTTATCGGGTTTGGGGCTTCACAGCTCCACTCTCGTGCGGACCTTTTCACGTCTCACCTCCATTTTAGGGAAGCGGGTCGTGACACTCGTCGTTTGGATCTTGCGGTCATCAGGTCAATCGATCGGTTGAGAAATGAACCGATCGGTTGGAATTGTTCTCAAAACAGACAGAAAGTCTCGTCGGTTTGGCACGGTCAGCGGGCCGTCTGTTGGCTCTCCGGGTTGTCTGTTAGAAGAATCGGCTACAGATTAACCGATCGGGTGAAGGTCACCCGATCGTTTGGAATTCAGCTCAAATTTCCCGAGAACTCTGTTGGGATGAACCGGTCGGCGACCCGGTCGGTTGACCCTCACTGTGCTTCAGCTGCTGTCCGGGTCATGCACGCGTGCATCACCCGATCGGTTGGTTGTGTCCAACCGATCGGGTGGGGGCTGAAAGATGGAAATCTTGGTCGTTTGACCCCCTGGATCGCGCGTGACTCCTCTTGTTGCTCTGGGGACTTATGATATCTTCGTTATGTGTCCCCTACACTGGTGATCTCCTGTAAAAACAAAAAAACACGGAGAAGTGAAAGAAAACTAGAAAACACGAGGAAATGGATACGGGACGGCGGAAAATAACGGAAAAACATGAAGAAGACAGCGTGAATATATAAAATAGATACACACATCAACAGATCGGTCGTAAGGCTGGGGGACACTCCCATAACTGGCCGACCCACTCCTTCATCGGCTATAAGTCGTGGGGCCACTCCCCTTGCCACCAAACAAACAGATTGGTCAAGGGCCACTCCCCCAGCTGGCCGACCAACTCTTTCGTCGGTCGTAAGTCGTGGGGCCACTCCCCTCGCCACCGAACGAATCTCGGACTGACCAATTATTATCCATAGCCAACTTTGCAAGCCGAACCAATTTCACAAATGGAGCTACTTCCCCCTCTTATACTACATCTCCCGACCTCAACCTCTACAGCGGTAGAGCTTGGAAGATGAGGGAAATTGATACAACCCTTTGACCGGGCCCCAGAGGAACCATGTCAACCACGACTAGTCAACTGACCCACTACGGCCCTGGGTTCTAGCCCAAGGACCTCACAAATGGGTCGTACCCCTCTACCCGAGACGAATGCCCAATAGACCGCCCACCTTTCGAGGTGGATGAAATCGCTCCCCAAACCGAGGGAGCATTCGTCAATTATGGCAGACACTCAAAGCCATCACTCCAGCAATCATGGGCTGTCTTCATGGCATTTTCCCTTCATCAAATGGGTGCAATTATTGGGGTCAATATTTCCTAATGAGCGTGTCCACATCAATGACGGCAATAAGGTCTCAGCATTGCCCATTACTACAAGGGGGCTCACGTATATGAAGAGGAGGAGGCATCATCACCAGGGGATCTCCGAGATCTACAAGGGAGGTATAACACTACCATTTCCTAACACCTTCTTCCACTTTACACATTTCTCTTCTACAGCTTGGCCCGAGAACTCGTGCTTAATATCTCCGTGAACCAAGCTCGATTCCACCGAACATCCTTCAGAGTAAATCAGACTTAGTCATCGGAGGGGACTTGGTTGGAACCAAATCAGACCCCCCTGATGAGCTCCATAGTCTGTGCAGATCAAAGGAGACGTCAACCCGTCGAAGCTTCCCTTTGGCGTCCCATCATTCAGATCCGAACGCCCTTGAGCTCGAGTCTGTTCGGCCGATCAATCCAGGAGGTAGTCGCCCGCTGAAGCTACCCTACGGCGCACCTACGCACGGATCCACGCCTTCCAGTTCAACTGGACGTGCGGTCGACCGACTCCGAAGGTCGTCCCCTCTCACATGACAGTAACGACATCGGACCTCCAGACTATCAACCTGTGGTGAGAAAACACCCTGAAAAAAGAGATAGCAAAAGTCAAAGAGAAGAAAATTAAAGCAAAAGCCAGAGAGAGAAAGCTGACCGGGAGACTAAAGAAAATTAAAAGCCTTTATTATCTGTAGGGATTCTTAGGAAGTGATTATACTTAAAATTTTTGTTTTTTGCTCGCTGCCTAGGGGCATGTTGTTTTTGTTGGAAATGCGTTTTTGAGAAAGTTATGAATAGTGTTTAGGGGTTGGAATATTGGGGTGAGAAAAGTAGGGGGTTTGTGTTTTTTTGATGGAAAGTGGGTTGCAAAGTTGTTTTGAGAAAGTTTTATGGGTCCCACGCAACTTTCTTGCGTTTTTTTGTTGAAAGTTGGTTGGAAAGTTGGATGAAGAAAGTTGGATGTGGGGTACGCATGTTATAATAATAATTAAACTAAACTTTATACTTAAACTAATTATTATACTAAAATATTAAATTATTATCATTAAATAAAAATATTTTAAAAAATAAAAAAGAACACAAGCTGTGGCCGCTCAAAATGAAAATTTTGATGGGGGCCCACTATCGAGGGAATCTCATGGGGGGGCGTCTGAATTCAAAAACAAAACAACCCGCATCGATTGGTGGAATGAGCCCCACATCCACTTTCTCGACCTAGAGTTCGCGCAAATCGTGGGAAATTTGCTGCGAGAATTTTGTGCTCCAACTCAGAGCCACATCCGCAATTTTTTGTGTTTGCTTTCTCGGAAAAAGAACACAACGATGGAAAATGCAAGTTGAGAAATGTAAATAGTTTGTGAATAGTGTAATTGAAAAAAATGCACCATTTTCTTGCCCATTCTCAACAAAAAAAACAAGCGCAGGGCAAAGTCAAAGTACTTCCGGCCCTATATTTCCTTTAGTTTCATGTCAGGGCCTGTTTCTTTGGGTGAGAATGTGTTGGGATTTACTGTTGTGAATAGTAAATCTTGGTGGAATCTTGATGTGGGACCCATGAGTTGGAAAGTTGGTTTGAGAATTATTTGTGGGCTCCACACAACTTTCTTGTGTTTAGTGTGTTTCTTTTGTTGAGAAAGTTGTATGGGAAAGTTTGATGTGTGATCCACTAATTAATTAATTATAATTTAAAAAGAGGGAAAAAAATGGGCGGGAGTTGCTACAATTGGACAAAACAGAGGAAATGGGACCCACACCCTAACTTTCACAGTTCGGTGCAGCGAAATCCCCGCATTTTGCGGGGATTACATTTGCTGCGTTGCGTTGCTCCACGTTGGAGCCAACGCGGAATTCTCACAGCCCCATATTTTTGGCGTTTGGAACAAGTTCTCGAAAGTAGTATGATTTGACCGTGAATAGTGTCAAAAATGGGGAAAAATTCACTTTCCCGTCTCTTTTCCGTGAAAGAAACAGGCCCTCAATAACAAATTAAGTGATGAGGAGAAGTTTCTTTTTGTTGTGAGTTGAGAGAGGCTTTTGGCCTCCCTTCCCTCATCATCTCACCATTTACTCCCCACTAACTTAGTGGGGAGTCACTTGGACTTTAAAGGTGAATGAATATATAGAGAGCCATGGCTTATGCCATGGCTACTCTTGATTTTAGAGATTAGTTTACACACTTCTTCCAATCTCTTTCTCAACACGTTATCAGCACTTCGCTCTAAAAAAAGTTGAGCCATAAAATTTCTTCCCCACAAATTTCTTTTTCTTGCGAAGGAATCTTGTAGTTGCGGCAAAGCTATTGCAACTATTGGTGCGACGACGATCGGTTGATTACCTTCCCGGTATAGCGGGAACGGGGATTATATTTTTCTATCTACGGATTTTATTTGTTCTTCCCGAGATCATTGATCTAGAGGTAAAATTCTAATCCCGTAGATATTGATTATTACATATATATGTTGATTGTATTACTCAAATTAACATATCAAATTAGAACAAATTAATATCTCCCATTTTTCCCCCTGAAGGGGATCCACACACAATTCCATTTTTCCCCCTCCTCCTAATTATCGCAACCCCACGGAAGGGGAGCCTTATCTTGATGGTTGTCTGGCCGCGGGAAATCGAAGCCCCCCCGTAACGTGGTTGTAAACTGATGATTACTTATTTATATTGTTTACAACCACCAAGATCACATTTCTTATCAGCACTTTATGTTATACTGATCATTACTTATTATCAGTTTACTTATTTATACGTGGTTTCAAATTATGAGAAATAAGTAATAGTGATGACCAGTTTATGTTGGCTGTAAATGTGGTTATCTGGACGCGGCGTTGAACATCAATTTATGTTGGACATGGGGGGAGCCTTATATTAACGCACTTTTGCAACCATAGCGTCGCCCCCTCTGTCGAGGGCTCCGGACCCCCACTGGGGGGCTCATCTCCGCTAACCCCCCTTGTCTGGGGGGCTCCTCCCAATGCCCCTTGCCCTGTCGGCGTTGGGGGCCTGAGCTGTCGCCCCCCCTTGGGGGCCTTCCGTTGCTCAAATCGTAGGGGGGTTTGGATTTTCGTAGATAAAAAGGAGATGAGGAGACACATTCTGTTATTCAGGGTCTGAGGGACCTTTCAAATTCCCTTAAAAATTTGTTTGAAGGCTTCTTTTCAATTAATTTTTTTTAAACATTTGGGCCTGCAGCCCAATTCCTACTAAAAAAATTAATTGGGTTGTTTATTGGGCCAGAAGCCTAGTTTATAAAAATGATAATAAGTTTTATGGGCCCGCAACCCCATTCAGATCAATAATTCATTTTATCTTCTAATTTAGGCCTGAAGCCTACTACATAAAATTAACTATTTTTGTCTGGTTATTTGGGCCAGAAGCCCAGATAATTTAAATTGCTAATTAAAATGATTTTCATTTTGCTTATGGGCCTACATCCCATATTAGAATAATAATTAATTTTGTGTTCTAATTTGGGCCTGAAGCCCAGTTTATAACAATGATAATTAGTTTCATGGGCCAGCAGCCCCATTCATATTAATAATTAATTTTGACTTCTAAATTGGGCCAGAAGCCCAGTTAACCCAATTGCAAAATTAATATGTTAATTAAATTTTTGCAAATGGGCCTGCAGCCCAAATATTAATAATATATTAATTTTGTTATTTTTTTCCTTTGGGGCCAGAAGCCTAGTTAATAAAATTGCTTATTAAAATGATTAATATTTTACTTATGGGCCTGCAGCCCCAATCAAAATATTAATTTATTTTAATTTCTAGTTTTGGGCCTGACGCCCAGTTTGTCAAATTGCTAAAATTATGTTAAATATCACTCTTGCATTATTATTAATTTATGGAATATTAGAACTTTTCAAAATATAATCATCTTAAGGATCCTGAGACCGCTCTGCCGTTAGTAAACTAACCTAACGGTGTATGACGTCTCCCCGTGGTCCGAGAGATTATTATATTTTATAGTCTATTTTTCCATATTATATATGCCTGTGTTATATACATGCGTGGTTGTTTCTTTTGTGCCTGTAGCATATTATAAACTGCGTGGATGTTTATATAAGCTAAAATGTGATTTTTGGGATCGGCCTGTTTGATACCCTTTAAATTCCTTGCAATTTTATTTTTTTTTGAGAGAATTTGTAAGTGAGGATTAAATGTATTAATGCCAAAGACCGGTGTACCGACAAATGAAGACGAAGATGAAAATTGGAAAATATAGGGACCCATTCTGGGTTTCCAAATTGTATTTTTCTTTTCTTTATGGATTGTATATTCGGACTTTGGACTTTGTATTTCCTTGGGTATCTGGCCGATCCCCACATTTTACTTATTTTATTTTTTATGCATGAATTTCAATTTTAATTAATTCATGCTTGTTTTAAATTGCATAAATAAATGGCAAAATTGGCAAGCGTCGATTTCGAGGTCCTTGATTCTGCAGGGAAAAATTACCTGAGTTGGCGAGTGGACCTGAAGTTCCACTTGCGTTCGATGGCCCTCCTTGGCTCCATTTTTGCTCCTTCATCGGCCCCAGCAGCGGCTGATGCTTCTGCTACATCTAGCAGCAGCACTCCTACCACTGTCTCCGATGTAGATAAGGCGAAAGCCATAATCTACATTAGGAAACATAAATCGGACCTTAAAGGCCGAATACTTAACGGTAGAGGACCCAAAGGAACTGTAGACAGCGCTGGAGGCACGGTATAAACATCAAATTGATGTTATATTACCGCGTGCCAGTTATGAGTGGGAAAACATCAGGCTTCAGGACTATAAGTCCGTCGCTGAGTATAATTCTGCACTTCATAACATCACCTCACGCCTGAAGTTGTGCGGTGAAGAAGTGACAGAGTAACACATGTTGGAAAAGACATTTACCTCGTTTCACGAGAAAGATGCAATCCTCATGCAGTAGTATCGTGAACGCAACTTCACGAAATTCTCTGAGCTGATATCATGCCTACTTAGGGCAGAGCAGAATCGAGATTTACTGCTCGCCACTCATAATTTACGTCGAGCTGACACTTCACCTATCCCTGAAGCCCACCACGTTTCTCCCCAGAAGTGGAAAAACAAACGGACGACTAAAAATAACAAAGGAAAAGCTGTGATGAAGAATGGACGAGGAACATCACCCCTTTCTAACAACAACAATAAGGGAAAGAGAAACTTCACATGGAAGCAAAAGAACACTGACCAAGTGTCACTTCCTTAGAAGAACTGGGAGGATAAATGCCATTGATGTGGCATGACTGGACATTGGTCCAGAAACTGCCGCACTCCTCGCCACCTCCAGGAACTGTATCAGGCGAGCCAGAAGTCTCTGCCCGAAACAAACTTGGTGGCTGTTCAGCCGCCGAAGATGTTTACTGCAAAAGACTTCGAGAACGACGACCTGCCCGATTAAGCTTCATCTTTTATCTATGCATTTAAAATTCAATATTGCTTCGTCTTTAATTTGCTTAAGTACGAACTTTTATTTTGAATGTCTTTTTTCATTGACTTAAATAAAATTTCGTTTTAATTATAGATGAAGTATGGAATATTGTGGACAGTGCCTTGTTGCACTGGTGTAGCATTGATATTGCTCCCACACACAACGAGACTATAAGATGCAAACTTATCCCCTTAAACATATAGGAAATTTCCAATTTTCAAGTATATTTCGTTTAAACGAACATAACTTGAACACTGTGGATAATAAATATTGAATATCAATATATAAATCGTCAAGAGGATGGCCAGAAGCCCATCTACTTACGATTTCATTGGCCCCGTCGGACCCCTATAATTACAGATATTCATCCTATAGAAAGCCAACTTGACTGAGCACCAGAAGTGCCTTTCATTGCCATAGTTTTTAACTCTGGCAAAATGGACTTGGTCATCCTGGATCAGCGATGATGGACGCATCATCAAATGAATCCATTGGAGAACCTGAAGATTCTTCAAAAGGTTGAGTTTCCTTGTCATCCTTTGTCATAAAGGAAAACTAATAGAGAGACCTTCCCTCCTGAAAGTGGGATTAGAGTTTTCTGGCTTCATTGAGAGAATACATGATGACCTTTACGGGCCTATTCACCCCGCAAGTGGCCCATTTTCGGTACTTTATTACTGTACTGATATATGCATCTACTAGATGGTCTTTTGTGTGCCTTTATATTCACTCGCAACCTAGCTTTCTAAAAAGCTTATATTGTGGGTGAATTTCCTACACAAATCATTCAAGACTTCTGCCAGGCAACTGACATTGAAATTAAACATCCTGCAGCATGTTCAAACTCATAATGGGTTAGCAGAGTCTCTGGTAAAGAGACTCCAATGGATTTCACGTCCATTGTAAAATCGTAGTTGCCTATTGATGTTTAGGGACCATCACACTGCATTCCGCATCGCTTATCACGATACGGCCCGCTTGTTGCCATATCTTATTGCTGATGCTGCTTGCTTATGGTTTACCACCAAGTCTTGATAAATGTGAATTTGATGAGCAAAATCTCATTGAAATAGGCACGCAGCCTAAGGAAGCCTGAAGCTTCTGAAACCATATCATGGGACACAAAAGTACTCATCTCGTTATGATCCGCATACTTTTTCTGTGTGAAGTTGAGATCCAGAAGATCCTTCACATTCAGACTAAAGTAAATCAATTGACGGATAAATTTGCGGACAACCAGAAGATTGTTCGTTCACACGTCCCTGTTGCCAACACGCCAGCTAGGATTGACATTCCCAAAGATGGATGCAATCCACCGGCAGCAGAATTGGCTTTACCTCAATTGAAATGAGGACGCCTGCTAGGTTCACAATATAAAATTCCTCAAAAGAGGAAGATTCCTGGATATATCAAAATGATCCAACCACAGGATGCTGAGCTCAGACCAGCAACCTCTCCCCTCCTAATTTCCCCTGCAGAGGAAACAACAGGAGAAACATCATTATTTTACGTACGTACTGGAGAGGTACTGGATAGATATAGCACAGTCGTCGACGACGGTTTTGCTTTCGCTATTGCCGTTCACGTCGCTGAATACGACGATGACGTCTACCCACTTTTCTATAGCGTAAACGCATAGAATGGCCAAAGTGGGACGAGGCAATAAGAGTAGAGCTGGACTCACTCTTGAAAAGCAAAGTCTTTGGACCAGTAGTCCATACACCTGAATGTGTAAATACCTGTGGAATATAATTCGGATTTCATAAAGACATTGAAATGAAGGAAATGTGATCATTTTCCTACTACGCCTACACTTCTCTGAAAAAACCAATACATGCAGCTCATGGACGTTGTGACTGCATATATATACGGCAATATAGATATAGAGATATATATAAAACTTCCAGAAGGGTATACTCTACCCCCAGAGATGAAAGAGAGACGTAAAAACGTCTTCTCCATAAAGGCTACAAAGATCATTAGTTGATCTTAAGAAATATTCTTCCTGGGTATCTTTTTCGAAAGATCGTTGACAGAATTTGTGATATTCCCCGTATATGTGGTCGACTTAAAGCTGATAGGATCTCCTGCAGAGACCATTTAGACATCAGATAACTTTAAGCATACCTTGGAAATGAAAAACCTTGGTATAACAAGGTATTATCTCGGCTTATATATTTAACACCTTAGTGGTGGAACCCTTTAATATCCTTCATACACCTGGAGTTTATGAAGAATGATGTCCACTTGCATCCTATTAAAAATGGATGCTTATTTATGACACCTTCCAGTAACTGGAAGAGGTGGAGGACATCCTAGGTCCCGAAGAGCCTAGCTCTCCTGAAGAGCCTAGCTCTAGTGTACTTGTTACACTTCTTTATCTGGCCAACTGCACGTGTCTTTAATAGAACGTCTGCAGCAAAGTTGTTAACCAGATATAGTGTTGCCCTGGAGAGCACCACTAGACCAAGGATAAGCTGCTTCTGCGCAACTTCCAAGGGTCATGGAATATATATCGCATATGCAGGTTTAAATATCATCGCGATGACTAAAACACAAAATGCCGTCCACCTCCCAAATATCTACACATCATCCTCCAATGTCTACATCTTCTGAGAAGCTCATCATCCAAGAAGCAAGTATTTTAAACGCTCAGCCAGGTCCAGCAGTACCTTGCAGGCACACAGAAGACTGATTCAAAGAATACTTTAGTGGAGTCGTCTACCAACTTCGAAGAGTATTCCACTCCAGAGCGCCACTACTTTCCAATAGCCGCTAGATGAATAAACTTGTATAGATAAGTGATGACTGTATTTGCTTTCAGAACATGATGGATGTATAGACAAATAGGAGATGATTGTATAGATACATAGGAAATCTGCAAGCCTGAAGCTTGTACAGATCAGGGGGAGTCCCTCAATAGTTGTACTCTTTTCCCTTAAGCTGCTGGTTTTTCCCACTGGGTTTTCCACAGCTAAGGTTTTAACGAGCCAACCACAGTGGCTCTGGATCCAGAAGTATCCACCCCATTAGCATACTGGATCATGAAGTATTCATATGCTTAAACTAAGGTAATGGAGAGATGAGGGGGAGTGTTGTGAGTTGAGAGAGGCTTTTGGCCTCCCTTCCCTCATCATCTCACCATTTACTCCCCACTAACTTAGTGGGGAGTCACTTGGACTTTAAAGGTGAGTGAATATATAGAGAGCCATGGCTTATGCCATGGCTACTCTTGATTTTAGAGATTAGTTTACACACTTCTTCCAATCTCTTTCTCAACACTTTTATCAATTATCTCTGTTATATTCTCCTATCAACAAGTCAAGGTATTATCTACGCAGTGGAGGCGCGGAGCCGTACACTCTGCCGTCCCGTACGTCCCATTGCGTACAGAAATGTCCTTGGTGGGCGGCACAAGGCACGCGTACGGTACCGGCCCGCTCGCGCCCCACACGAGGTCTACACAAGACGAGCTTTTTATCCCCAGAATAACCTCATCAATTGACAGGTGGGTGCATGAATCTCCAAGGCCCAATTTGGGAATGACAAAAACACAATACTTGTTAACATCTACCCCGTCGTAAGCCGAAACCCATGGCAGCATGTAAAGTGCCAGCAAGCATCAAAATGTCAGCTCCTAACAATCTCTAGTAGGACAAATTTAACGCTCACTATAAAGCCCAATCCCAAACTCAAAGTCTCGATCACCATCATCCTAGTAAATTAACAGGAGTACATTCATGGCTTCTAGCTCTAACAATAGTATCCCCCTCATAATCCTCTTCCTCGTCGTTCTGAACAGCTCCCCTGCTGCTTTGGCTGAAGAAACGAAGGCGACATCGTCGGAATGCGACACGTCCTCTCGCGGAGAATGCTACGACAGACCGGAGGCCCTGCGTCTCAAGCTGATCGCCATCGGGACCATCTTGGTCGCCAGCATGATCGGGGTCTGCCTGCCGCTGGCCACGCGCTCCGTCCCCGCCCTCAGCCCCGACCGCAACCTGTTTGCCCTCGTCAAGGCATTCGCCTCCGGGGTCATTCTTGCGACCGGGTACATGCACGTCCTTCCCGACTCCTTCGAGAGCCTGTCCTCCCCTTGCCTGCCGGATGCCCCGTGGTCCAAATTCCCCTTCACGACCTTCGTTGCCATGGTGTCGGCGGTGTTTACGCTCATGGTTGATTCGTTGATGATGACCTTCTACAGTTCGAAGAAGGGTAGCAACGTCGAAGCCGTCGATTGCGAGAGCCACGCGGCGGCGAACGAGATGGTGCCCGGTCGCGCTCGGGCACGGGCACGGCGCTTCAATTCAGATGACCAAGGATAGCCGAGAGTCTACCTTGCGTAGGAACCGCATTATAGCGCAGGTGCTGGAGATGGGGATCGTGGTTCACTCTGTCGTGATTGGCCTCTCGATGGGCGCCTCCCAAAACCCCTGCACCATCCGGCCGCTCGTCGCCGCCCTCTGCTTCCACCAGCTGTTCGAGGGGATGGGCCTCGGCGGCTGCATCCTGCAGGCCGAGTACGGGACGCGGATGAAGTCGGTCCTCGTCTTCTTCTTCTCCACCACCACGCCCTTCGGGATCGCCCTTGGCATCGGGCTGTCGAACGTGTACAGCGATAACAGCCCGACCGCGCTCATCGTCGTCGGGCTGCTCAACGCCTCGTCGGCCGGGCTGCTGAACTACATGGCGTTGGTGGACCTGCTGGCGGCTGACTTCATGGGACCGAAGTTGCAGGGCAATGTTAGGCTGCAGTTATGGGCGTATGTTGCTGTTCTGTTGGGAGCTGGCGGCATGTCTCTCATGGCCAAATGGGCTTGAATTGAGCAAGTATGTGTCACGTTAAGATTGCAGTACCCTAGCCAATATCAATGTCAATATACCAGTGAGTTTTCTATGTATTTCATGCGTCAAGCAAGGAAGACCTAAGGAGCTTCGTGTGTAATAATTTTGCTTCGTGTGTAATAAATATACAGGGTTTATTTCGATTAAAAAAGATATGCCTACAGTGAATATGAGCAAAACAGTCATTTTTGAAAAGAAAAGGACAAATTGGTGAGTTTCGCTACACATGAAAAATGAAAATGTGAGATTTGTTGAAGAATTTTGGAGAAGAGTAAAATAATCTCACATAAGGAGTAGCCATGTCATAAGCCATGGTTCTCTATATATTCATTTACTTAATAGATTAGGAGTCTAAGGGACTCCCCACTAACTTAGTGGGGAGTAATGGAGAGATGATGAGGGGAGGGAGGTCAAAGGCCTCCCTCAACTTACAACACTCCCCCTCATCTCTTTATTATCTTGGGTTAAGCACATGAATACTTTCAGGATTCAGTATGCTAAAAGGGGTAGATACTTCTGGATCCAGAGCCACTGTGGTTGCCTTGTTAAAACCTTACCTGTGGAAAACCCAGTGGGAAAAAACCAACAGCTTAAGGGAAAAGAGTACAACTATCGAGTGACTCCCCCTGATCTGTACAAGCTTCAGGCTTGCAGATTTCCTATGTATCTATACAATCATCTCCTATTCATATATACATCCATCATGTTCTGAAAGCAAATATAATCATCGCTTATCTATACAAGTTTCACTCAACTAGCAGCTATTGGAAAGCAGTGGCGCTCTGGAGTGGAATGCTATTCGAAGTTGGTAGATGACTCCACTAAAGTATTTCTTTGAATCAGTCTTCAGTGTGTCTGCAAGGTACTGCTGGACCTGGCTGAGCGTTTTCAAGATTTGCTTCTTGGATGATGAGCTTCTAAGAAGATGTAGATTTCAGAGGATGATGTGTAGATATTTAGGAGGTGGCCGGCTTTTTGTGTTTTAGTCATCGCGATGATCTTTAAACCTGCATATGCGATATATATTCCTTGAACCTTGGAAGTTGAGCAGAAGCAGCTTATCCTTGGTCTAGTGTTGCACTCCAGGACAACACTGTATCCAGTTAACAACTTTATTACAGACGTTCTATCAAAGACACGTGCAGTTGGCCAGATAAAGAAGTGTAACAAGTACATTAGAGCTAGGCTCTTCGGGACCTAGGATGTCCTCCCCCTCTTCCAGCGACTGGAAGGTGTCATAATTAAGCATCCATTTTTAATGGGTGGCAAATGGACATCATTCTTCTTAAACTCCAGGTGTATGAAGAATATTAAGGGGTTCCACCACGAAGGTGTTTAATATGTGAGCCGAGACAATACCTTGTTTTACCTAGTTTTTTTATTTCCAAGGTATATATGCTTAAAGCTATCTGATATTTCAATGGTCTCTGCAGGAGATCCTATTAGCTTTAAGTAGACCACTTGTTCGGCGAATATCACAAATCCTGTCAACGATCTTTCTAAAAAGATACACGGGCAGAGTATTGATTAAGATCAACTAATGATCTTTGTAGCCTCTATGGAGAAGATGTTTCTACGTTTCTCTTTTATCTCTGGGGGTAGTGTATACCCTTCTGGAAGTTTTATATAGATCTTTATATCTGTATTACCATATATATATGCAGTCACAACGTCCATGAGCTGCATTTATTGGCTTTTTCAGAGAAGTTTAGGCTTAGTAGGAAAATGATCACATTTCCTTCATTTCAATTTCTTATGAAATCCGAATTATATTTCACAGGTTTTACACATTCAGGTGTATGGACTACTGGTCCAAAGACTTTGCTTTTCAAGAGTGAGTCCAGCTCTACTCTTATTGCCTCGTCCCACTTTGGCCAATCTATGCGTTTTCGCTATAGAAAAGTGGGTTGACGTCATCGTCGTATTCAGCGACGTGAACGGCAATAGCGAAAGCAAAACCGTCGTCGACGACTGTGCTATATCTGTCCAGTACCTCTCCAGTACGTACGTAATATAATGATGTTTATCCTGTTGTTTCCTCTGCAGGAGAAATTAGTAGGGGAGAGGTTGCTGATCTGAGCTCAGCATCCTGTGGATGGATCATTTTAATATATCCAGGAATCTTCCTCTGTCGAGGAACTTTATACTTTGAACCTGGCGGGCGTCCTCTTTTCAAATGAGGTACAACCAATTCTGCTGCCGGTGGATTGCATCCATCTTTGGGAATGTCAATCCTAGCTGGCGCGTTGGCAGCAGAGACGTGTGAACGAACAATCTTCTGGTTATCCGTAAATTTATCCCGCAATTGATGTACTTTAGTCTAAATGTGAAGGATCTTCTGGATCTCATCTTCACACAGAAAAAGTATGCGGATCATAACGAGATTAGGACTATTGTGTCCCATGATATGGTCTCAGAAGCTTCAGGCTTCTTTAGACTGCATGCCTATTTCAATGAGATTTTCTCATCAAATTCACATTTATCAAGACTTGGTGGTAAACCATAAGCAAGCGGCATCAGCAATAAGATATGGCCACAAGAGGGCCATATCGTGATAAGCGATGCGGAATGCATTCAGTTAGTCCCTAAATACAACAGGCAACTGGGATTATACAATGGACTTGAAATCCATTGGAGTCTCTTTACCAGAGACTCTGATAACCCATTATGAGTATGAACATGCTACAGGATGTTCAATATCAATGTCAGTTGCTTGGCGGAAGTCTTGAATGATATGTGTAGTGAATTCACCCACATTATAAGCTTTGAGAAAGCTATGTTGCGAGTGAATATAAAGGCACACATAAGACCATCTAGTAGATGCATCTATCAGTACAATAATGAAGTACCGAAAATGGGCCACTTGCGGGGTGAATAGGCCCGCAAAGATCACCATGTATTCTCTCAATGAAGCCGGGAGACTCTCATCACACTTTTAGGAGGGAATGTCTCTCTATAAGTTTTCCCTTACGACAAAGGGGGACAAGGAAACTCAATCTTTTGAAGAATGTTCGGGTTCTCCAATGAATTCATTTGATGATGCGTCCATCATCCCTGATCCAGGCACTACTACAAAAAAACGCTTGGATAGCGCTTTTTTTTACACTTGGATAGCGCTTTTAAGCGCTATCCAAGCTACCGCTATTGTAGCTTGGATAGCGCTTTTATAAGCGCTATCATAGTGGTTTACTAAGATAGCGCTTATAAAAGCGCTATCCAAGCTACCGCTATGGTAGCTTGGATAGCGCTTTTTTAAGCGCTATCTAAGTGGTTTACTATTTTTTTTCTATTTTTAAGAAAAAAAATTTACACATTAGCCACGGCCAGTCCGTGGCTAATACACTGTATCCACGGATTGGCCGTGGCTAATACACTGTAGCCAGGGATTGACCGTGGCTAATGTTTAGGTTTTTTAAAAAAAATAGAAAATCAAATTTGAGTCTGCTTGGCTAATTGACAAATCTCACATTGAGACAACTATGACTTTTATTGATAAACAAGTGAGGAAACAATAAGACTTTTATTGATAAACCAGTGATAAACAATGAGGAAACAAAAAGAGTCTGCATGTGGGGTTGCATGATGCAAGCTAAGCTCTCACATGGCCACTCAACTCTCACACAACACGTTCAAGTTGATTGTTTCACTTTCACGTACAAGTTGATTGCTGGGCTCATTGTAACGACTGCATTTCATGTATTTGAATTTATTATAATATAATATTTGTTTTGGTGGATTTTCTCCTCATGTGTGGTTTTCGTCTCCGTAGTTTTCATTTTCGATCGATTCGTCGTATTTTCTCGTTTCTTCCTTAGGATTGTCGATTTCGAAGTATGTCATTCGTGACGGACTTCATAACGGTCGTATCTTACTATTAGATCAAGCCTAGGAGTCTTAGGAATCGATCCCGGGGCCCCGCGCTCCGTATCGGAACTTTTGGTGCTTATTAGCCGGTGTAAGAAGGGGCACCGACCGACTAGATGACGATCCAGTCGGTCGGCAATCCTTCTTGGACCGACTAGTTAGCTTTCTAAATTTCTCAGGAGTTACTGTTTATCGTTAGTCGGTCTAAGAACGTTGGTTGACCGACTAGGTTGTAAACTAGTCGGTCAGCAATGCTTCTTGAACCGACTAACTCATCATCTTATTTTTGTATCAGTTACTGTTTACTCTTAGTCGGTCTAAGAACGTTCATCGACCGACTAGATGCAAAACTAGTCGGTCAGTACTTGTTCATGGACCGACTAACTCTAAATCCTATTTTCGTTCAGGAGTTACTGTTTGCACTTAGTCGGTCTGCGTTGGTCGACCGACCGACTAGTTGCCAAACTAGTCGGTCAGTGGTTGCTCTTTGACCGACTAACCAGTGCTAAAACCCTAATTTCTGGGCAGCCGCCAGCCCAACCTATTTAAACCCAACCCAAACGATTTCTTCTTCCCCAACACGACCCAAAACCCTAAAATCTTCCCCCTTGAGCCCCCATCTTCCTCCAAGCTTCAATCCTTCATTCCAAGCCCTAAATCCATCATCCAAACCATCCATCCACTCTATCTACCTCTCATCTTCCCCAAAATCTCACCAAATCCATCAAAATCCCCAAATCCCCCAAAACCCTAGTTTCCCCAAACTTCTCCAATCTTTTCCAGATCTGATCCTAGGGTTCCCCGGAGTGTTTCTTCCGCCTCCTCTCGGTAAGAAATCGATCTACCGTCGTTTTCATAACTTATTTATATTTTTATGAAACCCTAATAAATTTCATGTTGTTTGGTGTTTGTTCCCCCATAACAGCGATTTCCCCGTAGATTGGCATCCGTGTGACGAAGTGGTCGTCATCCCCGGTGCTAGGCAAGTGAAACTTGCCACTTAGGGTTTAGGCCATGTTTTAGGCCATTTGCTTGTTATAGGCGTAAAAGAGGCTAGGCAACGAAATGATACTCGCCTAGGCGCAAATTGGGGAACTAGCTTGACAACGAAGCTAGTTCCGACACATATATCATGTTGCACAATTACCATGTCACGTTTACTTTCCATTAACGGTACGCAAATTAATTGTCATGTCATTGCATACTTTAAGTGTTTCTGTGATTGCGTAGCTTTGCTACGAATGCTTGTGTTCCTGGCTCGTGTTCCAGAAGCGGGCCATGTGTTGGTTGATAGCCAATGCCCGAATTGCGTGTTTCCGGCTAGGTGCACCCCTACGCCAAATGTTTAAGAATGCGAGCTCATTGTGCGGGGCAACCCCAGGCTCACTAGCTGAGCTCATTGTGCGGGGACCCAGGCTCCATTACGTGTGGGTATCGGGGGTAAGAGTTAAGCGATCAATCAACTGGGAGTCTGCCCGATCAGCAACTGCAGTGGTAAGGCGTAAACTCTGGGTTTGGGGTAGTTGTTAAGCGGCCAATCAGCGAATGTGAAACCATTCAGCTGTAAGGCGTAAACAATCTACAAAACAACATGAATAGTGAATTGATTGAGATTGATAGTAGCTTGGCTACTCTTGTCTTGTCCTGTCCCGATGATAGTTCTCTTGTACAAATTGGCTTGCCATGTCTTGTTTGTGCACTCATGTTATAACTGCCATGTCATGCATACTATAACTGTTAGGTTGCTAGTTGCCTTACTTTCAGTTTCCTTGCCCAAGTCTTTTAGACTTGCTGACATGTGCCCCTTTACTCTTTTGGGTGACACATGTTAGATCCCGAGCCCGAGTACCTTGTTGAGGACGAGGTGTTTGCTGACGCCGAGCCCGAGCTTGTGGTTGACGGGGAGTACGTGGACACTGGGGACCAGTCCTAGTGTCTTCGTTGTGTTTTACTTTTGTTAGACAGTTGTTTTGTTATCAGTGCGTAGCACCTATACTTTGTTATGTCGTTGCTTTTGTTGGCCTTGTTCTGGGCCTTTAGACTCTTTTCTTTTAGCCTGGTGGCTTTTCTGGATGTTGAACTTATTTTTCATGTTGGACAATATTTGAGATGTGAAGTTTTTATTTCAGTCTCTCCTTGTATTATTATTGTTGTTCCATTGTGGTTATAGGGACCTGCTTATGTTTTATTTACGCTTATTGGGTTTGGTGCTTCACAGCTCCACTCTCGTGCGGACCTTTTCACGTCTCGCCTCCATTTTAGGGAAGCAGGTCGTGACAGGTTTTAGTGGTGGCCCATGCAGGTCCTTCTGTAACTGCGATTTTTGGAATAGCGATAATAATATTAGAATGTCCAATAAATTAAGTTCGACGTCCGAGTCGCAAGCTATGAGTCTAATCTGATTCGTTCTCTGTGTCATTAGATGGCAGGAAGGCGTTTCACCCGTGGTGGGGGTAGTGGTGCGCTCCCTCATGATGAGGAGCCCGAGCGGGAACCCACCAGCGGTGAGATGATGCGGATGATGTTGCAGATGATGCAAGTGCAGCAGGGCATGCTTCTGCAAGTCCAGAATGCTCCACTTGCTCGAGCTGCCCGGGCTCTTCCGGATGCCCCTCGCTCTGAGCCAGGAGCGAAGCAATTTCGGGAGCTGGGTCCCGCATATTTTGATGGTTCTGAGGGTCCTCTGGCTGTCGATGAGTGGATTCGGAACATCGAGGACAATCTGAAGATGGCCAAGATCACACCGGCTGGTTGGGTTGATTTGGCGAAGAGGCAACTCAAAGATAATGCTCGGAATTGGTGGTATGCGGAAGAGAAGATGTTGGTGGAGCCGATAGCTTGGGCCACCTTTAAGGCCAGATTTGATGGTGAGTTCTTCCCGAAGGCTGCCAGGGAGGAGATGCTGCAGCGTTTTATCGATTTGAAGCAAGGGAACTCGTCGGTGGACATGTATCACCAAGAGTTCATGAGGCTGGGCCGGTTTGCACCAAAGATGGTGCAGGATGCTGAGGAGAGAGCTCAGAGGTTCCTGCAGGGGCTTGCTTCGGAGCTCCAGAGTTTTGTGACCTCTTCTGACCGGGAATCTTATCAGATGGTTCTGGTAGCAGCAAAGAGGCAGGAGCTGCTCGTGAATCAGAGGAGAGGGTCTGTTGTTGGTACTGGGAAGAGGCCTGTGGAACAGGCGAGAGCTGTGGTTAGACCTGGATTCAGGCCTAACCAGCCTGCTCAGTTTAAGAGGCCAGGAGGGCCTATTCTGAAGTTTTGCCATTTCTGCGGTAAGCCTGGCCACGTCAAGGATCAGTGTCGGAAGTTTTTGGGCCAGTGTCTGGTTTGCGGTGATGCTTCCCATGTCGCGAAGGATTGTCGGCATGCGAATCAGCTGCGGAGGGCTCCTGTTGCTGCTCAGCCGTTGCGGCAACGAGCGTCTGTTCCTGCTGGACGTGGAGCAGCTCTTGTTCCGCAGGGGCAGGCTTTTCGGCAGGCTGTTCCGCCGAGGAGGCAGGCTTTTCTGATGACCGCTGCGGAGAGCGAGGCTGTGGATGAGGTTATCGCAGGTAATCCTCAATCTAGCTGTTACTTTCCTAGCTGGTTTTGATTGTTATATTGTGTTGTTTGCTTGAACATGGTTGTTTGCTAGAATAGGGTTTGATTGTAAATTGATTGTTAGGTGTGGTTTTGGTGTGCACATTTCCTGCACGAGTCCTCTTTGACTCTGGTGCATCGATGTGCATTATTTCTCGGAGCTTCGTGGAGAGGCATTCCTTGTCGACGTCCCCGCTTTCCAAGAGTTGGAACATCGTTACAGGGAATGGCGTGGTCTCGGTGCATCGTGGTTGCAATTCTTGCTCGTTGGTGGTCTGTGGACATGAGCTTTTTGCTGATTTCATTGTCCACGACATCATCAACTATGATGCAGTTCTTGGGATGGACTGGCTTGCAAGCTTCTATGCTACGATTGACTGCAGGAGGAAGAAGGTGGTGTTCGAGATTCCCGTACATCCAGTGTTTGAGTTCAGTCGTGGTAGCAGTTCGCTCGGTCCTGTCAGATTTCGGGCCAGGCCGGTGGAGGCGGTGTCTATGCAGATGGAGCTGGAGTGGCCAGCTGTGGTGCGAGATTTTGGCGACGTCTTCCCCGAGGAGATGTCTGGTTTGCCGCCTGATCGAGCTCTGGAATTTTCTATTGATCTTGTTCCAGGTGCGCAGCCGATTTCGAAGGCGCCGTATCGTATGGCACCTGCAGAGTTGGAAGAGTTGTGGAAGCAGTTGGATGAGCTTTTGCAGAAGGGTTATATTAATCCTAGCGTGTCTCCGTGGGGAGCACCGGTGTTGCTGGTTAAGAAGAAGGATGGTTCGCGTCGCATGTGCGTGGACTATCGGGAGTTGAATGCGGTGACCATTAAGAATAAATACCCGTTGCCTCGCATCGATGATATTTTTGATCAGCTTGGAGGTTCGAGGGTGTTTTCTAAATTGGATTTGAGGAGTGGTTACCATCAGTTGAAGGTGAAGAAGGGAGATGTTCCGAAGACAGCGTTCAGGACGAAGTATGGACACTATGAGTTTGTGGTTATGCCTTTCGGCGTAACCAACGCGCCCGCAGTTTTCATGAATCTGATGAACCTGATTTTCTACGACTTTTTGGATAAGTTTGTCGTTATCTTTATTGACGACATTCTGATCTATTCGAAGTCGGAGGAAGAGCATGCCTCGCACTTAAGGACGGTGTTGGAGATCTTAAGGAAGCATCGTTTGTATGCTAAGTTTTCGAAGTGCGAATTTTGGCTGGATAGAGTTGCTTTTCTCGGGCATGTGGTGACTGGAGATGGTATTTCAGTGGACCTCGAGAAGGTTCGGGCCATCAGGGAGTGGCCTGTTCCGTCGTCTGCATCTGAGATTCGGAGTTTCCTTGGACTTGCTGGTTACTATCGGCGATTCATTATGGACTTTTCTCGTATTGCTGAGCCGATGACCAGGTTGACGCGGAAGGATGTTGCTTATGTTTGGTCGGGTGATTGTGAGAGTGCTTTTGGTATTCTGAAGGAGAGGTTGACGACTGCCCCTATTTTGGTTGTGCCTGATCGCAGCGGTGGATTTGAGATCTTTTGCGATGCTTCTGGCAAGGGTCTCGGTTGTGTGTTGCATCAGCATGGGCATGTTGTGGCGTATGCGTCTCGTCAGCTTAAGGTTCATGAGAAGAATTACCCGACGCATGATTTGGAGTTGGCTGCCGTTGTGTTTGCTCTTAAGAATTGGAGGCACTTCCTGCTGAGTGAGAAAGTGAAGATTTTCACCGATCATAAAAGCTTGAAGTATATTTTCACTCAGAAGGAGCTCAACATGCGATAGCGTCGATGGTTGGAGCTTATGGCGGATTATGAGATTGATTTGCAGTTTCACCCTGGCAAGGTGAATGTGATTCCGGATGCTTTGAGTAGGCTTCCAGCGGTGATGATTTTGACCTCGCAGTGGAGATTGCAGCAGGATTTTTGCGAATCTGGTGTGGAGATTGTTCTTCCTGGAAAGGCTTCTTCGTTGATGTACATGCAGGTGCAGTCGACGATCGTGGATCGGATTAAGGCAGGCCAGGCTGAGGATCCGAAGCTGGTGAAGATTCGGGAGCAGGTGGAAGCCGGTCTGCGGACTGACTTTTTGATTCATGAGGATGGCTCGCTGAGGTTTGGAGCCAGGTTGTGTGTGCCAGCTGGGGATATCAGAGAGGAGCTGATGGTGGAGGCACACAGTTCGCCGTATTCTGTGCATCCTGGTGGCACCAAGATGTACCAGGATCTTCGTCTGAATTATTGGTGGCATGGTATGAAGAGGAGCGTGGCTCGAAGTGTAGCCAAGTGCTTAGTTTGCCAGCAAGTGAAGGCGGAGCATCAGCGTACGGCCGGGTTGCTACAACCGCTTCCAATTCCGGAGTGGAAATGGCAACACATCACTATGGATTTCGTGACTGGACTACCTCGGAGTCCGAAGAAGAATGACGCGATTTGGGTGATCGTAGATCGATTGACCAAATCTGCGCACTTTATTCCGTTCCGAGTGGGACAGTCCACTGAGGCGCTAGCAAGGAGATATATGGAGGTAAAATTCTTTTACTCTCCGCTTTATTTCCTTTTTCCTAGTTTGGATAGTGATGTAACGTGAATCGTGCAGGAGGTTGTGCGACTTCATGGAGTCCCCGTGAGTATCGTGTCGGACAAAGACACGAGGTTCACATCTCAGTTCTGGCAGAGTTTGCAGAAGAGCTTGGGTACGCGTCTGAGTTTTAGCACGGCGTACCATCCGCAGACGGATGGCCAGTCCGAGAGGACGATTCAGATTTTGGAAGACATGCTGAGGGCGTGCATGTTGGATTTCAAGGGTTCGTGGGAGGACCATCTACATTTGGTGGAGTTCTCTTACAACAACAGCTTCCAGGCGAGTATTGGCATGGCGCCTTTCGCCGCTCTTTTTGGGAGGAAATGTCGATCGCCATTGAGTTGGGATGACGTTGGTGATCGGGAGTTGTTGGGGCCTGAGATGATCGTGGAGGCCGTGGATATCGTCAGGAATATTCGGAAGAGGTTGAGAATTGCTCAGGATCGTTTTAAGCATTGGGCGGATGCTAAACGTCGTCCTTTGGAGTTTCAGCCGGGCGACCATGTGTTCTTGAAGATTTCCCCGAATCGTGGTGTGATTCGTTTCGGGAAGCGTGGGAAGTTGAGCCCGCGATACATTGGACCGTTTGACGTTTTGGAGAGGGTTGGCGAGGTAGCTTATCGCTTGGCCTTGCCGCCATCTTTGGAAGGAGTTCACAATGTTTTCCATGTGTCGCAGCTTCGTCGATACATTAGCGATCCGTCTCATGCTGTGGATTTTTCGGAGATTACCGTTCGCCCCGATATGACGTATGACCAGCATCCAGTGCAGATTCTGGACAGGCGTCAGAAATCGCTTCGGAACAAGATTGTCAATCTTGTGAGGGTCATGTGGCGACACGGCTCACCTGGAGAGTCTACTTGGGAGAATGAGGATGAGATGCGAGAGCGTTTTCCACTTTTGTTTCCGGACTCGTGAGTATTCGGAAATTCCGAGGACGGAATTTTTCTTAAGTTGGGGAGGATGTAACGACTGCTTTTCATGTATTTGAATTTATTATAATATAATATTTGTTTTGGTGGATTTTCTCCTCATGTGTGGTTTTCGACTCCGTAGTTTTCATTTTCGATCGATTCGTCGTATTTTCTCGTTTCTTCCTTAGGATTGTCGATTTCGAAGTATGTCATTCGTGACGGACTTCATAACGGTCGTATCTTACTATTAGATCAAGCCTAGGAGTCTTAGGAATCGATCCCGGGGCCCCGCGCTCCGTATCGGAACTTTTGGTGCTTATTAGCCGGTGTAAGAAGGGGCACCGACCGACTAGATGACGATCCAGTCGGTCGGCAATCCTTCTTGGACCGACTAGTTAGCTTTCTAAATTTCTCAGGAGTTACTGTTTATCGTTAGTCGGTCTAAGAACGTTGGTTGACCGACTAGGTTGCAAACTAGTCGGTCAGCAATGCTTCTTGAACCGACTAACTCATCATCTTATTTTTGTATCAGTTACTGTTTACTCTTAGTCGGTCTAAGAACGTTCATCGACCGACTAGATGCAAAACTAGTCGGTCAATACTTGTTCATGGACCGACTAACTCTAAATCCTATTTTCGTTCAGGAGTTACTGTTTGCACTTAGTCGGTCTGCGTTGGTCGACCGACCGACTAGTTGCCAAACTAGTCGGTCAGTGGTTGCTCTTTGACCGACTAACCAGTGCTAAAACCCTAATTTCTGGGCAGCCGCCAGCCCAACCTATTTAAACCCAACCCAAACGATTTCTTCTTCCCCAACACGACCCAAAACCCTAAAATCTTCCCCCTTGAGCCCCCATCTTCCTCCAAGCTTCAATCCTTCATTCCAAGCCCTAAATCCATCATCCAAACCATCCATCCACTCTATCTACCTCTCATCTTCCCCAAAATCTCACCAAATCCATCAAAATCCCCAAATCCCCCAAAACCCTAGTTTCCCCAAACTTCTCCAATCTTTTCCAGATCTGATCCTAGGGTTCCCCGGAGTGTTTCTTCCGCCTCCTCTCGGTAAGAAATCGATCTACCGTCGTTTTCATAACTTATTTATATTTTTATGAAACCCTAATAAATTTCATGTTGTTTGGTGTTTGTTCCCCCATAACAGCGATTTCCCCGTAGATTGGCATCCGTGTGACGAAGTGGTCGTCATCCCCGGTGCTAGGCAAGTGAAACTTGCCACTTAGGGTTTAGGCCATGTTTTAGGCCATTTGCTTGTTATAGGCGTAAAAGAGGCTAGGCGATGAAATGATACTCGCCTAGGCGCAAATTGGGGAACTAGCTTGACAACGAAGCTAGTTCCGACACATATATCATGTTGCACAATTACCATGTCACGTTTACTTTCCATTAACGGTACGCAAATTAATTGTCATGTCATTGCATACTTTAAGTGTTTCTGTGATTGCGTAGCTTTGCTACGAATGCTTGTGTTCCTGGCTCGTGTTCCAGAAGCGGGCCATGTGTTGGTTGATAGCCAATGTCCGAATTGCGTGTTTCCGGCTAGGTGCACCCCTACGCCAAATGTTTAAGAATGCGAGCTCATTGTGCGGGGCAACCCCAGGCTCACTAGCTGAGCTCATTGTGCGGGGACCCAGACTCCATTACGTGTGGGTATCGGGGGTAAGAGTTAAGCGATCAATCAACTAGGAGTCTGCCCGATCAGCAACTGCAGTGGTAAGGCGTAAACTCTGGGTTTGGGGTAGTTGTTAAGCGGCCAATCAGCGAATGTGAAACCATTCAGCTGTAAGGCGTAAACAATCTACAAAACAACATGAATAGTGAATTGATTGAGATTGATAGTAGCTTGGCTACTCTTGTCTTGTCCTGTCCCGATGATAGTTCTCTTGTACAAATTGGCTTGCCATGTCTTGTTTGTGCACTCATGTTATAACTACCATGTCATGCATACTATAACTGTTAGGTTGCTAGTTGCCTTACTTTCAGTTTCCTTGCCCAAGTCTTTTAGACTTGCTGACATGTGCCCCTTTACTCTTTTGGGTGACACATGTTAGATCCCGAGCCCGAGTACCTTGTTGAGGACGAGGTGTTTGCTGACACCGAGCCCGAGCTTGTGGTTGACGGGGAGTACGTGGACACTGGGGACCAGTCCTAGTGTCTTCGTTGTGTTTTACTTTTGTTAGACAGTTGTTTTGTTATCGGTGCGTAGCACCTATACTTTGTTATGTCGTTGCTTTTGTTGGCCTTGTTCTGGGCCTTTAGACTCTTTTCTTTTAGCCTGGTGGCTTTTCTGGATGTTGAACTTATTTTTCATGTTGGACAATATTTGAGATGTGAAGTTTTTATTTCAGTCTCTCCTTGTATTATTATTGTTGTTCCGTTGTGGTTACATGGACCTGCTTATGTTTTATTTACGCTTATCGGGTTTGGTGCTTCACAGCTCCACTCTCGTGCGGACCTTTTCACGTCTCGTCTCCATTTTAGGGAAGCGGGTCGTGACACTCATCCTCTGACAGGGAGCAGAGCAACCTAGGGGGAGCTGATGGGCTGCGCTCTAGGTACATCTCTCCATGCAGAATGGAGCAGTTGGAGATGAAGGTGAACGGGGTGACGTTGAGGTCGAACGAAACGCCAAACAGGAAGTCGAGCTCCAGGTAGTTCATCTCCATCAAGCTGATGCCTCCCACCTTTGCAAAATGGGTGTTGTTGTAGTATCTATGAACACCACAATCAGCACCAATTAGCAACACACATGTTCGATACTGCAACTTCAAGTAAGATCATGAAAAATATGTGGGCACAAAAGGATTGATGCAAATTCATGGTCATACTGCAAGGAAAGTGTGAGAATTGCATCAACAAAAAAGGAGTACAGAACCATATACAGTTGATGAAAAGAAAAAAATATTAGCTAGATCTAAAAAGGGAAACACCCATCCAGTTGATGAAAAGATAGCAGTAAGCAACTGATTCCAGAGAAAAAAATACAAGCCCAACATTTGGCCCAAGCTTGTACTCTTTCAAAATGCACGATAATACCCAACATTTGATGATATTTTAACATATATACTCCATAGTTTTAATCTGCCAGGACTTGTTACACTTCAAGAGTCTTTTGGTAAAGGTTTTGTTTTTATTTTTAAAATGGCTAACGTATCCTCTCTAACTAAGCCTGCAGTTTATAGCTGGTATTATGAATTTTTTTTGTAGAAATCTTCAACCACCATGAGGATTTTCTAAGCAACATTTGTTGTTAAACTACCGAAGTTCAGATAGTTGTTACCTGACATAGATCAACATAATGCTTGTAAACCTCACTGTTTTGCACGACCACCCAATACTGGCCACAAAGGTTTTGCAGCCAACTCCCGGCAATATCTGTTAATATCACGGGAACAGATCCAAAAGTAGTATTGCATTTTGAAAATGGAAGTGTGGGCGAGACGCAGGTTGAATTTCGGCATCTCAAATAAAGCCAGCAGTTTTAGGCATGTCAACATTTAAAAGCTTTCAATTTATTTGTTGTTCGTTTTATCTTCGCCCTGAGTTAAAATTAACTAACACATAGCAATGATTCTTATATTTCTTTTTGAATATGGCTTTTCTGTTTGGGCATCATCATCAAGATCCCCCAAAGCTACTAATTAATCTTGTTGCATCTTCTGATTAGTTGAAGGCAAGCGTATCTTTACTTTAACACGTTTATTTTTAAAACTTGCTAAGACTAAAAGTTTATATGATAAGGCCAATAACTTTTCTGGCTGGGCAATGGTCTATTGACAAAGGCATAATCATATACACAGTTATCATATATCCTAGGATTTATTAAAATCTAGACTTTATTATTGGGGTTTGAAGAATTTTTATCAGTGAGTTCCATATATTGTGTGCATACAGGAATCGAATGCCATGAATGATCATATATATAAGTCTTTGATAGAGTTACATGTTCATTAAAAAAGGTTTATTGTGTAATTTTTTAACATTCAGTTTAGATATTACTATATCTTGTTATCTTTCTTATAGTACATCTTTTTCTTTTTGAATGCATATAAATGGTTAGAGAACATGCGGCCTGCCAATAAAGAGATGTGAATTTGAGGATAACTATGATTATACTCATTTATGTTTATGTTTTCATAAACAGATCCATGGCTTTGAAAAATGAAAAAATATATATAACATGGTGATCCATTGCTGCATGGTGATAATACCTTATGAAGGCAATTAAGCTTTCAAGAGAGTCAGTAATTTTTGACACCCACTATCCATATCAGAAAGCTACACCGATGTCTTTGTGTCTACAGATCATAGATTGGAAGTCATAACTGGAAATCACTTTCAGTAAATGTTAATGTAACTGAAAATAAATCAAAAGGTGTACATAATGCAAGCCTAACATCCTGGACAGAAAAGCCAATGAGTTGCATCCTTCTGTTCAGAACTAAAGACGCTACACAGTAGACATAGATTCATGTGTTATTGGTTCATCATACAAGCTCTATCACAAACTAAAAATAGATATGATTGCGATAAATAAATCAAATCTGAGCGTCAAGCAGGCTTGTGAATACATCTATTTATTTTGGAAGCATCAAAATCTATTTACTTTTCCGCTCTAGAATAAATGCATAAGATTGTTTTGAATCTTCTGACAAACCTATAAGTCCAGTATCAGCATAGAATCATTCCAATCACACCAATCACAATTTGCATCGACACATTCAGAGTGCACAAAAAATGACACCTACAAATTTGCATGGGATAATGGCAAAATGATCTTCACCAATGCACCGAAACCACCAAGTATCTATGGCGTAAAATAGTAGCCAATTGCAAAATCAGATAATAAACAAATTTGCCAAGTATTTTAATTTCATTCTAAACTAAAAAAACCACAAAGCATATCAACATATACAATGAGCATCTAAAATTAATCATTACCTTTAACTCGTTGCTCATATGCAAGTCGATCATGCAGAATATTACACAATGAAGAACATTATACATGCACATCAGTCAACTCTAGTAAACAAAAGAGCAACTTGAAAAAAATCCTCATGTTGAAAATTTTGAAAGTGCAACTAATCATATGGCACATATAATGTGAAAGAGGTTTGCAATTGTTCGGCATGTCATAAGGCAATGAAACAAATGTACACAAATGTACAGTCTTATAGGACAAGCAACTAATCAATCTGATATTTACCCAAGCTGGAGAATGAATGGTATTTGGCAAGAGAGTTCAGTATCTGATATTTAATTTTTGATACATGATTCTCGATTTTTCGTTGAGTCATCTTTGTCCTCAAAGTTCAATGGTAGTAATGTAGCAATTGTTGTGGGATAAATATGTAGAAAGACATAATTAACTGATTTTCTTCTAGTAACATTTCTGGACTATCTTTGAGACTTCCAATTTGGTTGTATAAACTTTTTTTGTGGCTTGAGAATGTAATAATGTACTTATTATATGTGTTTAATGGGATCATGCACATTGAGATATGCTAGACGCTTATCATAGTTGCTTCAAAAGAAGGAAGGAAAAAAGTACACCCTCTTTTGGCGTAGCTATGAGTGGACTTCCCGTCTCGTCTCCTAGTATATTGGGAAGCGGTGCATGACAGGTTTTGTTGGCGGCCCACGCAGGTCCGATCCTACGACAACATAGATAAGCTTACATCTCGAGTCTTAAGAATTAGGTTATGGTAATCACTAACTCATACTATTTCTTTTGTAGATTGTCATGGATGATCAAGTTGATGGCAAGGGGATCAATGTCAACGGGACACCTCCCATTGACCAAAACCAATTGATGGTGGCTATGATGGTGATGATAGAGAACCAATGCCATCAAAGTGAGATCCAAGAATCCTGACGCAAGGATCGATGTAGGCTAAGAATGTTGATCCAAGAATCAAACAATTTTGGGAATTACATCCCAGAAGATTCTCTGTCAAGGCAGGCCTACTCGAGGCCGAGGAATGGGTTAGAAGCATCGAAGATGATCTCGATGTTGCTCAGATTCCAAAAGCAGGCTGGGTAGATGTGGTTAAGCCACAACTGACTAATCTTGCTAGGAATTGGATAACAGAAGAGGCCAGTCTGACTTGGCCTATTCCAATGGGTGTATTCTGTGAACGCTTTGATGCCACCTACTTTCCGAGGTCGACGATACTGGAACTTCAAGACAGATTCTCAAAAATGATCCAAGGCTCCAGGACGATGGATTAATACAATGCAGAGTTCACTATGCTTAGTCGATTTGCTCCACACATAGTGGCAGATCTGGAGGATCATGCACATCTCTTTAAACGAGGATTGAACTTCGACATCCAGGCTTCTATGTCATCGACACAGTTCAGGACCCATGAGGGCATTTTAGGGGCGGCATGAGATCATGCAAATATCTACAAGAAGCACAAGGCAGTGCAGAGAAAACGTCTAGGGGTGCCTACCCAGAGCCCTACCAGACCTACTCCAACTACCACATTCAAGAAGCCCAGAGTTTCGATGAATGATCAGTGAGTACTTCAGTGCCATCACTGTGGCAAGAAGGGGCATATACGGAAGGATTGCAGGTAGCTACACCATATGTGCCTCATTTGTGGGGTATCAGAACACTCTGTCACAAACTTTCCAAAGATGGACAATCGACCAGAATCTTCTCGAGCTCCCACCGCAGCAGGAGCCACTCTGCAAGGCCCACCCCGGCCTCCTCAACAGCGTGTCTTTCAACAGGCCAGGGCAAACCAACCAATGTGCCCTTCACCATGACGGCCAAGGAAGTCGAGGCCATTGGATAAGTCATCACTGGTAACCTCAATATAACCCGTGTTTTCTTGATGTCGTGATATCACATTATATTATATGCTAATTACAAATTAATTTACTATGTTATTATCATTTGAAGATTATTTTTTTAGCTTCTTGATTACAGCAGTATTCTACTTAATACTAGAATCTAGTGTTTCGAGAAATTCCGAGGATGGAATTTTTTATAAGGTGTGTAGGATTCGATGGCATGTATTCGTCACTACACATAGTTTCGTATTTTTATTATGAAAATAACTTCAAATGATTTTAAATACATTTTAATGATTTTAAAATACGTCTATACTATTTTTAAATATCTTTCTATATCTTTTCATATTTTTCTGAGGCCAAAATGATATAAACCCCGCAAACCCGCAACCCGCGATCGATAGACGAGTATTGGCCCCAAAACCTACATTTCGGTAACTCAAATTTTTTTTAAAAAAATCTTATTTTCATGCTACTTACGACTTCACGAACACGTGGGATTTTTTCTGGAAGTTTTCAGAGACATTTAGTTTTAGGGGCAACATGATTATTTTGTATGCCTAGTTACAAATTACTTTTTTACCTCTAACCTAATTACACTTGTTACGACCTTTAGGCCGGCCCATGAAATTAAGGAACGTATGCACTGAGGGCTCAAACAAACACCTCACCGATCCTCGGATGGGATACTAGCCCGGGCGGAAGATCGTCGCGATCCAGGGAAGCCTCGCCTCACCTCGCCACTAGCTCGCCTCCAAGGCCAACCATAGAAGCTCGCCCGTCGGACAGTCAAGCTTGCCATGCTGAGGATAAGCTCGCCTACCCTCCAGCAAGAAGCACCGTCTGGAGGAGCCAAGCTTGGTCACCGAGATTGGTTCGCCCCTGAGGGCGGCCAGGCATAAATATCTCTGACAGGGTGACGTAGGCTCACCTCCCCTCCATTAATGCCAGAGGTTAAAGACGAGAACTGATGGCCGCCTCTTACGTCTCATTAATGCACCTGACACCACTTGAAACCATTAATGCAGAAAATATCCCTGACACAGCTCGCCAACCTATCGCTTCGCCACTCGAGTGCCAGTTAGGTTGATTTGACAGCTGACAGGATGGCGAATAACCGCCTCTTAGCCCTATAAATACCCCCATGCCTCCATAGAGGGGGTTGGTCAGTTATAACATCTAACTTAGTCTCATATTAAAGGTCAGATATCTTCCACATAGCTGCGCCTTCCTCATAAGCTCGCCACGCTTCGCCGATCTGTCTTAAGATCGCCAAGCGTGCCCGACACCTACATTTTATGTCACTTGCTGGCTTAGGCATCGGAGAGGCTACGGGTTGACAGCCAGCCCTGCCTTTTTGACGAATTACTAATCTCGTATGAAGCTCACCTCAGCTACCGGGAGAAGGCGACCTTCGGTGACATCCAAGCGACCTTGGATCCTTCACCTCCGAAGCGAGTTCTGAGTCGTGATAACATCTCCATTAGCCAAAAACTTATAAATCACTGGACCCGTGATTTCCACTTCAAATAAATCTCATTGTGTGCGGATCTGACCCTCAACAAAACCGAACCAGAATTTATCCCCTCTTAAACATCCCTAAGTAGGAAAGATCAACCATTTTAAACTATGCTACTAACCCCATCCCATTAACTTTTAAACCCCACGACAGCTCATCCTAATCAACTTTCTACCAACCAAATTAATGCAAATCCCACCCTTCAATTCTCCATCCCTTCTCTTCAAGTTTGCAACACACCACACACACACACACACACACACACACACACACATACACACACACACACACACACACACACAAAACACTCACTCACACTACATGGGAGGAGACAAAAAATCATATAAACTAGCTTTTTCTTCTTCTCCTTCCTCCATTCTTTCATCCAAAGTAACCCAAGCCCCATCCCTCCTCCGCCAGTGAACAACGCAAGGCCAAGCTTCATCCTCCTCCATCCTTCAGACATCGACAGAGGGACACGTGGGGAAGCCGAAATCTCTTCTTCATCTCATGGCTCCGAGCAACGGCGAGTGATTTCATCACGAACCGTGTGACATAAACGATTCACGAGTCCGACCTACTTCCTCCTCATCCACTCGACATCAAACGTGTGATTGTAGGTTCCCCATCAATTTCTTAATTTGCTCAATTAAGTTATAAAATGATTTCATTTCATATCGAATTAAAGATAATACTAAGTAGGTTTCCCTAACATCCTAATTTCTAAAGTTGGCTCCCTACAAGATTATTACAAACTTATACAAATGGTAGGCAACTTGTATGCTACAAAATTATTCCAAACCAATGCAAATTGTGGGCAAACTTGTAGGTTCCATAGCAAATTGAATCTTTAGATTTATAATTTGTTTATGATTAAATTCATATTATCATATGTTAATTAGTTTCTGCATGTTAGAGAACATAATAACAGTTTCAGTTTTGCTACAAATCTAAACGAGCATAACTCCTACCGTAGACATCCAAAAATTATGATCTTACATAAAATAAAAACCTATTTAAGTCAGCTACAAATTTCATTTAGAGATTTGACTCATATTTTGAATGTAGAAAGACTAATTAACTGATTTGCTTCTAGTAACATTTCTGGACTGTTTTTGAGACTTTCGATTTGGTTGTATAAATTTTTTCGGTGGTTTGGGATTGTAATAATTTACTTACTAAATGTGCTGTTTAATGGGATCATGCACATTGTGATATGCTAGACGCTTATCGTAGCTGCTTCAAAAGAAGGAAGAAAAAAAGTACACCCTCTTTTGGTGTAGTTACGAGCAGGCTTGGCCAGTGTTGCCTTCTAGTATATTAGAAAGCAGGGTGTGACAAAAGCCCCCCCTCTCTCCCCCGTTCAAAAATTCTCCCGTCATCAAATTAAATTCAAAAACCAAAATAAATCCGTTCTTTCCTCTTTCAAGATTCCAGTCTCATCTCTTCGATTCAATCTCATTCAGATCAAAGCAAAGAGGCGAGGAGAAGTGGAGGTGGCGGCGATCGACCGGAGGTGGCGAACAAAAGTTGATGAAGTGGTCTATGTTTTGAGTAATTTCAATGGCACACATGTGTAGGAAGATATGTGCCCATAAGGCAATTTATCTTGATTATACGTCTTGTTCATACCGTATATGGTACGTATTATTCTAAGTGTAAAGGATTTGTATTAATATACTTAGATAATATCCATAGACTTATAGTTAGGTCCTTACATATCTAGATGAGATCTCGATTATGAGTAAGTAAGTGACCGAATAGAAACGTAAGTCTTAAACGGTTCGTGATCATAGATGTGTCGAGAACTGGATATCGACACATCGGATAGATCACTGTGTCTTCGTCTTGCCTTCGGGTAATGATGATCTCATAGTCATTCGACTTAGCGAAGTCGGAGACAAGACACAGGTGCTCATTAGAGAATGAGTTCACTGAACGACCAAGTTAGAGTTATTAAATGGTTAACTTTAATGATCTGTCTTTAATAACTCTAGGGTGATGATAGGTTAGTTGATCCTTAAGACCTGAAGTCATCTGTACCCACCTGTGAGCGGACGGTGTGGCTTAGACCCATGATCTAGCTTCGAGGACCAGTCCTGATGAAAGATCTTAGGTTGGGTTGCACCTGAAGCTCTCAAGGTGAGTAAGTGACTAAGATGGGATTCGTCACTTCCATTAAAGGGAAGTTAGTGTTATAGGCTCAGTACGGTCTTTATGTTAATCCTCGGCCGGGGTACGTTGCAAGTTGTACAACGTGTATACAATAAAGACCGCCGTATACTGACCAATGTTGTCTAATAGGGTTGACAGAAAACCATACCCTAGGCCAACATCAAACACAGTCTTGACGAAGGGATTTTAGCTAACGGAATTCATCTCTGACACAGCCAATGCAAACCCTATGACACTTTTGTCAAAGGGTCGATCACGTTATGATGACTCTGAAACAGGGACGACAGCTACTGCTCGTAGTGACCGTCGTCTAGGGGTTTCGAGCCCCAACCTGTAGTAAGGTCAGGCTGTAGGGTCTCACACCGAGTAGTATTCGTGTCTTAGTAATAGGAATATAGAATAGAGAGAAATATCATTTGATGATATTCACAAGCTGAGTTGTGAAAGTTAGTCACGTTAGCAATAGGGACACAACGTTGCATTAGATGCTAACTTTGACTAAACGTGTTGTAAATTAGTTACAACGAATTTAGTAGGAACAAACTTGTTGGAAAAGGTTACCTGGATGACGTGATCATCCCGGTCTAAACACAGGTTCAAACCGCGTCCAAATCGGAGCTCAAACGAGCCCAGAAACGCAGAAAGAGTCCAAGGGGAAGTGGGTTAGACCCACTGGGCCAAAAGGCCCATGTGCAAAGGCAAACGGGCGTGACCCGCTGCAGCAGCGGGCATGGCCCGCTGTGTGCAGCGGGCGGGCACCCGCTGCACAGCGGGCGTGGCCCGCTGTAGCAGCGGGCCAGCGCCCGCTGCAAGCGGGCGCGGCCCGCTGCTGCAGCGGGCGCGGCCCGCTGCTGCAGCGGGCCCGCGCCCGCTGCAGCAGCGGGCGGGCGGCCCGCCCTTGCCCCCCTTGGGCGGGCGCGCCCGCTAAGTCTAGCGGGCGCGCCCGCAACTTAAGTCAAATTAGGGTTTTTGTAAACCCTAATGACGGCTACGAATTTTGTGTAAATTGCTAAACTTTGAGCAATTGTTTGAGGGGTCAAACGAAGTCGAAATTCGTCACCGTCTGTTCCTACGCGTTCACCATTCCAAGCTTTTCTGATTGATAGCTTGTTTGGTGTCTGAAGTTTAGTATGTGAGGAGAATTAATTCGTTAAAGTTTGACTTTGTGAAAGGCTAACTTTAAAATTGAAATTAAGCCAAATGACTTAATTCAATTTTTTCTCTTCATATGGATTGTCCCACATTGCCCGCAACAAGAGGGTGAATGCTCACTCCCTATATAAATAGGGGTGCACTCTCCTCGTTGAAAAACACACCAGTCAACGATCGAGTAGCTCCAGAATTTTAGAGCAGGCTCGATCGGCGACTAAATCTCTCTCTCTAATTTTCCTATTCTCCGGAGTAGTCCTAGCACGACTACGAAGGGGGTTTGGATCTGATCTGGACGTCTAAGACGCGGGTTCTTCTCAAGTGAAACTTTCTACCGCGTGTGATCGGCTCGGAGGCGAAAGCGGCTCGGGCGGATCGGTGCGATGGTGCGAGGCGGCTCAGGGAGATCGGGTCAACGCGGCTCGGCTACGAGGAGCTTCTCAAGACGGTGCGGTACATCTTGCCTGCTCCAGGGCCAAGATTCCGGGTATGTGGATTAAGCGTTTTTAGCGTAATTTTTAATTAGTCGCTTAGTGTAGATCCTTCTTGGGGTGGTCAGACCCACTCCAAGTCGGCATAGATCGGGCTGGGTTCTGGCTCCCCAGAGCCTAGCTAAATTGTTTAGCTAGTGTAGAAATTATGATTTCTGTTTTTCCGCTGCGCCTTTTGTGCCTCCGTGGTCCGTCCGACTTAGGACGGATACGGATCCGAGCTCTGGGGGTCCGCCAAAACCCCAACAGTGGTATCAGAGCCACGGTTATGCTATAGATCTACTATAGCGACTTTTTAAATTATTAAAAATGCTTAGCTTGCATGTTCAAAACTTTTTTTTATTAGTTTTGAAAATAATTTTGTGTTTCAAAATAATTAATTTTGCAACACGGAAATTTGTTTTATTTTTGGGACAATTATTTTTATGCGATAAATCTAAAAGTAGTCTACTATGTTTTAAATACTTTATAAATTTTTATGAGACATTAAAATTTTTTAAAGGGTGTTTAAAGTTTATGTAAACTTTAGAAAATTTTATTTTTTGGAAAATTAAGAATTTTTCTTTAGTTACATAAAGTTAGAAATCTTTAAACTTTATTTGAAAGCTTCTAAAAAGGATTTCTAAAAGATTTTAAAAGAGTTTTAAAATTATTTAAATATGTTAATAATAGAAATAATTTTATTTCATGAGATGTAATATAAAATTAATTTCTTTTACTACATAGATGTTTCTAAAAATTTTTATGTGATATTTTAAATTTAGAAATGAGGTTAAAATTTTTTAAGGCCTAGGTTTAAAATTATTAGATAATTTTGTACGACTTAGTTTTATGCGATAAAATTTTTTAATGAAGGCTTTAAAATTTTAATCTTTAATTTTAAGTGTTAAAATTTAGATTTGCATGTTTGTATTATATAGATAATTTTTTAAACTTGCAAATACCTTTTATATGTCACTAAAAATGAAACTTTCTTTTATGCGGATAAAGTTAGTTTTCATTTCATGTTGTATAATGTATACACAAACCTTGTTAGGTTAGCCATTAAAACATGATAGTGACATGTTATGTTTAATAAAACAAAACAACATTGAACCTAATACCTGATTAGGGTAGTCCCTTTGTTTGCAAATCATTTCATTAAAATGTTTAAATAATGATTTTCATAAAAGACAAAATGTTGAATTGTTTTATTAAAATCCTAATAAGATTGGGGTAGTAAGTTGAACGTAGAACCTTATAGTTGATAAGGACTTAATAAAAGATGTTCAACCAATCTGAAAAATTTTGAATTTTAGGATCCACTAGTTGATAAGGATTAACTAGTTCTTTTAATTAAAAGCCATTTAGTTGTTTGGAAAACATAAGATTGATGACAACTCCTTCAATGGATCATGATGTCGGTCAATGTGCTTGGCTAAAGTTTTTGGACCAACCTAGCTAGACTGGGTAACAAGTGGTCCTGGCTTAGTCAATTCCATGGCCGCGTCCGCTGGACCGCAAGGAGTCGATTCATGACTATGTAAGTCCATCGACTATACCTAAGTTAATACGATAATAATCTTGTTCAAGATAAATCGTAGCCCTCCTTGTTTTAGGAGTTGGCAACTGTAAGAAACATGTTCCGGTTGTTGAGCTACACTCAAGTCGTGACATGTCAATCTTATAGAAACCGATTTCTTGATTGACATCTTAACCTGACTGAAACCGTTGTCTCATCCCTCGAGCTTCGGCGTAAGTCTAACCAAGAATGTAGTCTAAGACCTGACCCAAACCGGCGCGTCGTGCATACACCGAGCAAAGGGGCAAGTCAGGCTAGACACGAAAACAAGGGTCCGACTAGGCTAGCCATTGTGATCCGGTTGAGCACACTCATGATCACAAATGACTAGGGGTAAAAATCGATAGGGAATCATAGTAAATATGATTGACGACGAGTTCGTCTACCGACTGCAGAGTCGGACAACTTGTTGAGATACACTCAAGGTTGTCAGACTCAGGGTAGTCGGATCCCTCTCTCACAAATATTATTTTATAATAAATTGTTTATTATTATGGCTTTAAATAAATTTAGTGGGAGAATATAGTTTTATTAAAACCATTAAAACTATACTACGAACATTTACTAACTATAGTATCTATAAAATACAGAATGGATTCGGGACTTAGATACATGGTTGAGAAGAACGTGCTGGATGGAACGAACTACAAAGACTGGCTTAGGAACATCAAGTTGGTCCTTTCCCTAGCCGGAATAGGATACGTACTGTTCGAGGACGCTCCAGATAAGCCGGATGAAGATTCGACCCACGAGGAAAAGGAAGCCTACAAATTGTACCAGAGGGATGCAGAGAAGGCCAGGTGCCTTACTCTGGCTTCGATGACCAACGAGTTGCAGAGGAAGCATGAACATATGGATGTTCAAAGCATGCTCCTCAACGCACAAGAGTTGTATGGCAAGCGATCAAGAGCTGCCAAGTTCGAGGCCACTAGCAACCTCTGGGGCACCAAGATGGGGACGGAACCCGTACAAGATCATGTTATCAAGATGATCGGGTACGTGGAGGACGCCGCCCAGTTAGGATTTGTCCTGGACAATGAGATGTCCACGGACATTATCCTAAAGTCTTTGACTCCCGATTTCAAGCCTTTTATAACTGGCTTTATAATGAACAGCCTTGAGACGGATCTTCCGGGTCTCCTCAATATGCTCCGGCAGTTTGAGGAGATTCATAAGAAGCCGGCTGCACTGGTTGTTGGCTCTGCTACTTCCGACCAGCCGAAAGGCAAAGGAAAGAAGAGGCAGGTCCCACAACCTGCGAAGGCTAAGAATGGGAAGAAGAAGAACAAAGGGGCCCCGTCTAAATCTGAGTGCTTCCATTGCCACAAGATTGGCCACTGGAAGAGGAACTGCAAGATCTATCTTGCAGAGAAGAAGAAGGGGCATACTGATGCCTCCACCTCAGGTACAAATTAAAATTCAATTAAATGCAATTATTTCCATTCATAAAGTATGAGATACTTATAGACATCTGTGTACCGTATACAGGTGGCTGATAAGAACTGGAGATTGGAGAAGTACGGAGATCGGTCGGCAATCAAAGCAACAGTTGCTGCTGGGACCGCTCAAAGACTTCTGGAGACGATGATCGTGATGGAGATGATATTTTTCTTATTTGAATAAAATGTATCATCTTTAAGGATCGAAAACAATGAATGAGTGCTTTGCACTCAAGGTTTATTTTGATAAACAAATTAAGGTTCCTTTTATGAACCCGTTGTTTTGGAATGAATGTCTCGTATGTTGCAATTGAAATTGAATTGGCTTAAAATTCTGTGGATGTGGTTTTTCTGTAATGGTTGCGTATATTTTCGAATAATGGTGTTGAGCTTCGATAATATTGATTTTGAAGCTGACTAAATGTCTGAAGTCAATCAGTAGTTAAATATAGGTTCCAGGGGGCGTATAAATTGTGTGCAATCATAGTAAATACGCATATCAAGTTTAACTCGTGATTATCTGCATTTAGTTATTAAAAGAGTTAATACTAAATGTGGTTAAAGGAATTAGTACAGTGTAGAACGTTTTGATTGAACGAGTCAATGTCAAGATTCCTTAAAACGATCTTGACTTGACTCATTCGTCAAACCGAATCTGACACTTGTACATTCCATCTAAGGCACTTACCAAAAGGTTATTTTTGCACATAAATCTAAATATGATTTAGTTATTATGTTGAAGTAATTTAACCAGGTAATTCTCAAAGTCAGTGGGAGCAAGTAAGTATGCTTAGTTCCGTTTTTCCGGACTAAGTAAAAAGGATTTTTCACTTTAATGAATCTTCTATATAAATCATTAAGTCAAAATTGTTTTGATTTAATCATATATATATATAGAGACTTAGGGTGTCAAATATGTACTTGACATATTGACACAATAAAGTGAAGTGTGCTAAAACTGACTTACGAAAATGTTAGACCCCACATCTAAATCGTATACGCTGACTGTTAGCTATACGAAGTTAGGAAAATTGATCCAGATCATTTTTCAAAGGATCAACCCTGTGTGATCAAGAGATGTAATTTCAATCCATTAAAATTTGTTGTAGATACTTATTAGTAGAACCACTCTTAGGTTTGCCATATCAAATGTCAAAGTGACTGATATGCTATAACGGCATGAGATACCGAGATAAATAGCCTAAGTGCAAGTGGGAGATGTAGGAAGATATGTGCCCATAAGGCAATTTATCTTGATTATACGTCTTGTTCATACCGTATATGGTACGTATTATTCTAAGTGTAAAGGATTTGTATTAATATACTTAGATAATATCCATAGACTTATAGTTAGGTCCTTACATATCTAGATGAGATCTCGATTATGAGTAAGTAAGTGACCGAATAGAAACGTAAGTCTTAAACGGTTCGTGATCATAGATGTGTCGAGAACTGGATATCGACACATCGGATAGATCACTGTGTCTTCGTCTTGCCTTCGGGTAATGATGATCTCATAGTCATTCGACTTAGCGAAGTCGGAGACAAGACACAGGTGCTCATTAGAGAATGAGTTCACTGAACGACCAAGTTAGAGTTATTAAATGGTTAACTTTAATGATCTGTCTTTAATAACTCTAGGGTGATGATAGGTTAGTTGATCCTTAAGACCTGAAGTCATCTGTACCCACCTGTGAGCGGACGGTGTGGCTTAGACCCATGATCTAGCTTCGAGGACCAGTCCTGATGAAAGATCTTAGGTTGGGTTGCACCTGAAGCTCTCAAGGTGAGTAAGTGACTAAGATGGGATTCGTCACTTCCATTAAAGGGAAGTTAGTGTTATAGGCTCAGTACGGTCTTTATGTTAATCCTCGGCCGGGGTACGTTGCAAGTTGTACAACGTGTATACAATAAAGACCGCCGTATACTGACCAATGTTGTCTAATAGGGTTGACAGAAAACCATACCCTAGGCTAACATCAAACACAGTCTTGACGAAGGGATTTTAGCTAACGGAATTCATCTCTGACACAGCCAATGCAAACCCTATGACACTTTTGTCAAAGGGTCGATCACGTTATGATGACTCTAAAACAGGGACGACAGCTACTGCTCGTAGTGACCGTCGTCTAGGGGTTTCGAGCCCCAACCTGTAGTAAGGTCAGGCTGTAGGGTCTCACACCGAGTAGTATTCGTGTCTTAGTAATAGGAATATAGAATAGAGAGAAATATCATTTGATGATATTCACAAGCTGAGTTGTGAAAGTTAGTCGCGTTAGCAATAGGGACACAACGTTGCATTAGATGCTAACTTTGACTAAACGTGTTGTAAATTAGTTACAACGAATTTAGTAGGAACAAACTTGTTGGAAAAGGTTACCTGGATGACGGGATCGTCCCGGTCTAAACACAGGTTCAAACCGCGTCCAAATCGGAGCTCAAACGAGCCCAGAAACGCAGAAAGAGTCCAAGGGGAAGTGAGTTAGACCCACTGGGCCAAAAGGCCCATGTGCAAAGGCAAACGGGCGTGACCCGCTGCAGCAGCGGGCATGGCCCGCTGTGTGCAGCGGGCGGGCACCCGCTGCACAGCGGGCGTGGCCCGCTGATGCAGCGGGCCAGCGCCCGCTGTTGCAGCGGGCGCGGCCCGCTGTTGAAGCGGGCGCGGCCCGCTGTTGCAGCGGGCGCAGCCCGCTGCTTGCAGCGGGCCAGCGCCCGCTGCTTGCAGCGGGCACGGCCCGCTGCAGCAGCGGGCAGGCGGCCCGCCCTTGCCCCCCTTGGGCGGGCGCGCCCGCTAAGTCTAGCGGGCGCGCCCGCAACTTAAGTCAAATTAGGGGGTTTGTAAACCCTAATGACGGCTACGAATTTTGTGTAAATTACTAAACTTTGAGCAATTGTTTGAGGGGTCAAACGAAGTCGAAATTCGTCACCGTCAGTTCCTACGCGTTCACCATTCCAAGCTTTTCTGATTGATAGCTTGTTTGGTGTCTGAAGTTTAGTATGTGAGGAGAATTAATTCGTTAAAGTTTGACTTTGTGAAAGGCTAACTTTAAAATTGAAATTAAGCCAAATGACTTAATTCAATTTTTTCTCTTCATATGGATTGTCCCACATTGCCCGCAACAAGAGGGTGAGTGCTCACTCCCTATATAAATAGGGGTGCACTCTCCTCGTTGAAAAACACACCAGTCAACGATCGAGTAGCTCCAGAATTTTAGAGCAGGCTCGATCGGCGACTAAATCTCTCTCTCTAATTTTCCTATTCTCCGGAGTAGTCCTAGCACGACTACGAAGGGGGTTTGGATCTGATCCGGACGTCTAAGACGCGGGTTCTTCTCAAGTGAAACTTTCTACCGCGTGTGATCGGCTCGGAGGCGAAAGCGGCTCGGGCGGATCGGTGCGAGGGTGCGAGGTGGCTCAGGGAGATCGGGTCAACGCGGCTCGGCTACGAGGAGCTTCTCAAGACGGTGCGGTACATCTTGCCTGCTCCAGGGCCAAGATTCCGGGTATGTGGATTAAGCGTTTTTAGCGTAATTTTTAATTAGTCGCTTAGTGTAGATCCTTCTTGGGGTGGTCAGACCCACTCCAAGTCGGCATAGATCGGGCTGGGTTCTGGCTCCCCAGAGCCTAGCTAAATTGTTTAGCTAGTGTAGAAATTATGATTTCTGTTTTTCCGCTGCGCCTTTTGTGCCTCCGTGGTCCGTCCGACTTAGGACGGATACGGATCCGAGCTCTGGGGGTCCGCCAAAACCCCAACAACATGTAAATATTGAATGGAGATGAGTGCTAATGACGAAAAAGTTTTAATGGCACGTTTATAAATTTTTAATGACAAACTTGTAAACGAGTTGGACTGTGCACTGAGCAAAAGGTTCTGTTAGCATAACAACTCCCCATGTAAAAAGGGGGCCATATTATAGTGAGGTTTAATGAAATTAATTAACCAAAAATTTAATCATCCAAAATTTTCATTGCTTTATCCGAAAAATTAATGACTTAACAGTGAACCTGGGGCGGATACATTCTTGGGTGCCATGTGTGTGTGTGTGTGTAAAATACATTTGAGGGATGTTTTTGAATTGGTTTGCTTACTAGGACACGCTGACTAGGAGAAAATAGAAAGATAGCTGGACTTTTTATGAATTGGTTTACTGATTAGACAAGCTGACTATGATAAAAGGTTGATAGAAAGATGGCTGAGATTTAATCTTGTGGAATCAACTGTTGAGATGGGATTTTTTGTAAGTTTGGGGGGGGGGACTTAAATGTTGTGGGAAACACTAAAACTTTTTTGAAATTGGTATGGAAACCAAAGCTCAAGAAACTGCTCAATACCTCATCTTCTTTCTTCTGTTGGTCAAGTGTAGTTCCAATGCCTTTCTCCGCAACTCCACCACAGCTTAGCAACTCCTCTCTCAACTCATTTCTCATAGTCAAAAGGTTTACATCTCTCCTTATTAAGGAATCTCAACCTAGGGGTTTTATTCTGGTTCTTATAATTTGATGTAATCTTCATGTTCTTGCCGACGGTGGACCTGAAGCAGTGAAGATGAATAGAGCCAGGAACAAGCTGCTTCCTAGAGCGTATTAATATGAAGACTGACGACGGATCATGGTTCCTTGAGCTCTCTCAGGTTCATTCTTTTGAATCTGTGTGATATTTTAGTTCAGATTATAAAAAATTTCCCATTGAACTCCACTTTCAATTAAAATTTGATCTTTTTCTTCGATGGTTGGGGTTATCAGCGTTTCTTAATCTAGGTTTGAATCAAAATTTTATTTTTTTGTGGTGTTATATTAGGTTTTGGAGTTGGTTAAGAATGTAGCGAGAGGGATAATAAGATGACCATGAATATTCTGAGACATTCAGCTGGCAGTGAAACAATCCTCAAGCATTAATCTAATTTGATTCCACTAGATGTTTGCTTCCTTTTGCATCTTTACCTTCAGAGATCTTTCCATGCGATCGATTTGAGCTGTTGAGGAGGCTTACGACCTAGATCTGAGATCTCAGTTCGTATCCTTTCAATTTCTCAAACTTTTCCCATTTTTATAGTTTTTTGGTTTAATGCTTACTGATGTGGGTGTTGCTTGAAGATTTGTAATTTTTGAGAGTTCTAAGGGTCTATTGGATGAAAAATCAAATTGGGAATTTTGATCTGATTTGTGATATGATTTTTCTACCGGGCTTGCTTTAATGTTAATCTTTGCAGGTAATTGCTAGGAAAAATATTGGAAACGTTAACGAGTAGAATAATGGAATGTCGCGTGTGTCATTCAAAATTGATGTCCCCAAATACGAGGGCCGTGTTGAGAGCCTATGTCAAGCAGATGAGCGATCTGTCATCCTATTGTCGTGCTCTCAATGTCCTTCTGGTTTTCGGTGATTGTGTTTTTGTTGGGCTCTAGGTAATCGATTAATTTCGAGCTCATGTCCATCTCTCAACCTTCCTCTAGCACTTACTGTTGTTCAATAAAATCTAATGTTTTAAATAAAATTTTGTTCTTTTTCATTGACAATTGGAGTTCTGGGCTTTTCTTGATCTGGGGCTGAATCAAAATTTGAATTTGTGTTGTCTTTGTATATTTGGTTTGGGAGTTAGTTGGGAATGTGTTGAGGGAAAACAAGAAGACCATGATTATCTCGAGACACATGCAGCTGGCAATGAGGAATGATGAGTAGTTCAGTAAGTTGCTGATAGTGATCACGATCTCTTATGTCGGAGTGCTACTGACCATTCATTAGTGTTGCTACAAAAAAAGCTAGAGAAGGGGCCGGTGAGATTGGATTGGCATCTTAGGAGTTTTGAAGATCCATATTTTTTATAAAAAATTTTCTGTATTGTTTTTCTCTTCATTCTAGGTTTTTTGGGATGTAATTAGTAGTTATAATGTGGATGATGATGACTTGATAAGAAATGGCTGCGTAAAATGAGTTGGGGGTTCTAATTTAAAATATTTTGAAATCAATTTAGAAAATCAGCCAAGAGAAAATGAGAATCCTTTCTTTTGATCTCAAAAGAATGAAAATAAAGCGAAAGAGATCGAGATGAGTACTAATTTGTGATCCAATGAAATCAAGATGAGAGCTTCAGGGATTCACAAAATTAATTAGGCAAGAAGAGCTTAAAAGCTTTGGAGATTTGAAAATCGTTGCCTAAGAATGAAAGAGCTTAAAGAGATCTTTTGAATTAACTTAGAAAGCTTTAGAAAGTATTTTTCATGCTCTTAGATGGATGCAAAAATCCTTCATCAAAACCCTTTAAATAGTCCACAAAAATCCGTTGAAAACTTGGACAGAAAAGCCCTTCAAATGGTAATAATCGACAGCTCTCGAAAACTCAAAACTACAGAACACACAGAAGTAGTCGTCTCCCGTAGTCAAATTAGCCGACTACTTTTATATAGGCGATCGACTACTTTTTCTGCGATTGACTGATTCCAGCATCATCAAATAAAAATGGTCATAATTAACTAACTCAAAGGAACTTTGATTTGAGTGATTCAAGATGCGTTGAAAAGATAATGAAGTATGATATCTAATAAGCCAGGAATGGATGAGAAATTCCAAATTTAGAAAACCTGTCAAAGGTTTCAATACAGAACATCATACAAAACAATGCTTTCTATAAAGCTAAATCCAAAACTACTAAGGGTTTGATCCAAAAAGATAGGAAATGAATTTGAGATGAATCAAAACCAAATAAATTTATTTTTCCTATGTGTGTGTGCATGCTTCAAATTTGCCTTTAATAATATAAGACCAACACAATAAAATGAAAACACACATCACTCACACTATTGGAGTCTTGATGCATTCTTCTTGGCTTATGAGTTGTCTTGAGAAGCTTTGCACTCCACTAATCATTGGATGAGCTTCATGTCTTCAATGTTGAGCTCCGATCCATGAATTCTTCAACTTTAAGCTTCATAGTTCATATCATCATGTCTTGAGCTTGAGTTGACCATTGTTGACTTTGTACCTATACTCGTAACAAATCTCACAAAAAATAATTAGTCACACTAATTGTTTGCTCAACCATCAAAACCAACTTGGGGTGTTGCAATAACCAACATTCTACCTATTTTCATGATTGCAAACAATTTGATAAAAATAATGAAATTACAAAAATGAGATACTTACTCCCCCGACACAAATGCATGATTGCTATGGAGAAATTACTCCCCCTACATTAGTGCTAATTAAAGATGAGCAACAAATGAAGCATATTTATCATAATTTTAATCAAGGTGCCAATGTGAGTGTGAAGTCAACAATTTCATATATATATGATGATACAAACATAATGCTAACATTTTTTGCATTTATATGGTGATACTAACATAATGCTAACATTCTTACTCATATCACCGATGTGACACACACTTACCATCCCCCCTGCCATATCAAAAAGCAAGGATGAGCATATAATCAACATTGAGTGTGTCACATATAAGCAAAATGAAAGATACTCAAATGCTATCCAAAAGGAATTATGTCACATATAGGCTTAAGGAATGTTTCATCAAAATATAGTGTGACACAAGCATATCAAAATATTTATGATTTTTTTGATCCAATAGTGAAAAGAGATATTTTCTTCATGCATATCCATCTGATAAAAATCCTCAATATGCACAATATTTCATAATATGCATTGATGCATATGCATAATGTCTCAAAACAAGATTCTAACTATGCATATCCAAGTTAGAGCATATGTTCCAAATAGGTGCCAAAACATGATTTTGTTTGCTCAAAAATATGACATAAGATATAAAGTCCATCATGAATCACATTTCCATATATACCATTAAGCATATGAAACATACATTTTTAGCACTAAATTTTAGGCCTAGCCTGTCTCAACCCGTGTTTTAAAAAACAATTTTAGGATTATCGCTCACAAAATTTTCATGAATTGTCCACATTTCTATGTGCGAAAGTCATTATTGCCTTGGAATTACGCCGACAGAAATATCCGTGGGTTGAACTAATAAATAATAATACATTCTTTAATGTTTTTCCACATATCGAAACTTTCTTGGAGGTTTCATCAGTTTCCATAGGCAGAAGTTGATTTCTATACATGAACTTCTAGCCACAGATTTTCGTAGCTGTATATCCCATTTGTGTGACTATATACCAATTGATGGAAATCTAGTTTCTACTAAGGGCCTGTTCTTTTGCTTGAAAGTTGAAGTCGGGAAAGTCGGAGAGCTGTGGAATCTGATGAGAGAGAAAATGGTGTTTTGTGTTCTTTTGGGTGGAAAGTTGTATGGAAAGTGGGGTTGAGAAAGTAAAGTGGGGTCCACCCCACTTTCTTGTGTTCTTTTGGTTGAAGAAAGTTGGAATGAAAAAGTGGGATTATGGAGTGATTGTGGAGAGAGAGAGAGAGTTGAGATAGTGGGCCCCACCAAACACAATGACTCCATAACTTTCCCCACAATTTAAGGGGAATACAAAAGCCCCTCAGGATTCCCAAAACAACCGCCACGTAGGACTACTTTCCCAATTGAACTTTCAAGCAAAAGAACATGCCGATGGAAAGTTGGGTGAGATTCCATCCAAATAGTGTCATGAACAGTGCTAAATCCCACTTTCTCTTCAACTTTGAAGCAAAAGAACAGGCCCTAATGAGAAACTATTCCATCAACAACATACATGTTAGATATGAATTTTATTATGCATCTCATGTTGAAACTTTATAATGACATTTTAAGAAAAAGACTTACAATTTTAGCTTAATATGAATTTCAATTTATATTACATTTATTAAAATATACAACGGTTTTCAATAAACAAAAAATATAATTTGATACAAACTGCTATTCCGTAAATTTTTAAACATTTAGATCAGTTCCCCTTTGCATTATTATTTACGAGTCCGGTATATATTAATTTGGTTAAATTTCTATTTTTATTGATTGAGATTCTAATTCACAAGTTTAATTAGGAAAGAAAATAATAGAATTCAAATATCACCAAGAGGAAAATAGATAGAAAGAAGATGGATGGAGTGCATATAATAAGAAATTTTTCAATGAATATCAAAAAGTTATAAATTTATCTCTTGTTACGACCTTAAGGCCGGCCCATGAAATTGAGGCCCGTATGCACTAGGGGCCCAAGCAAACACCTCACTGACCCCCCCCGGAAGGGGCACTAGCCTGAGCGGAAGATCGCCTCAATCCAAGGAAGCTCGCCTCACCCTGCCACTAGCTCGCCTCCGAGTTCAACCAAGGAAGCTCGCCTGTCCGATCGTTAAGCTCACCGTGCCGAGGATAGGCTCACCTACCCTCAACAAGAAGCACCGTCCGGAGGAGTCGAGCTTGGTCACTGAGCTTGGCTTGACTCCGAGGGCGACCATGCATAAATATGTCTGACATGGTGACGTAGGCTCACCTCCCCTCCGTTAATGCCAGAGGTTAAGGGCGAGAACTGATGGCCGCCCCTCACGTCTCATTAATGCACCTGACACCACCTAACACCTTTATTGTGGAAAATATCTCTGACACAGCTCTCCAATCTATCGCTTCACCACTCGAGTGCCAGCTGGGTTGATTCGACAGCTGACAGGATGGCGAGCAACCGCCTCTCAGCCCTATAAATACCCCCTCTGCCTCCATAGAGGGAGTTGGTCAGTTAAAACCTCTAACTCATTCTCATATTAAAGGTTGGGTATCTTCCATATATCTGCGCCTTCCTCATAAGCTTGACCAGTGTTCTAAAAATCGGCCTGGGCGGCCGTCTAGGCGGCGCCTAGGCGCTAGGCGGCCAGTAAATGCTCCGAGTATGGCCTGGACGGTCAATCTGGGCGTTTTTGGGATTAATCGGCCACCTAAGCATTCTGGGCGATGTCTGGGCTCTCTGGGCGGTTCCTAGGCGGTTCCTGGGTGGTGTCTGGGCATTTTTGGTAAATGGCTTAATTGCACAAGAGTATCTTTTAAATTTTATTTTGTTGCATACAAATACTCTAAAGTAGGTAAACTGGATTTGATTTAGTATGTATTAAATATTTGATGTATTTTAAATAATATATTTATATTTATATATAAACATAAATATATTATATAAAAATAAATAAAATAATTAAAAAATGCAAATCCGCCTAGGCCGATTAATCCCCGATTAATCCCCCATTAATGCTCTGGGCGCTAGGCGCTAGCAATCCGAACGCCTAGCGCCTAGCAACCTTGAGCTTGACACTCTTCGTCGATCTGTCTTAAGATCGCCAAGCGTACCCGACGCATACAATTCACGTCACTTGCTAACGTAAGCATCGGAGAGGCTACAGGCTGAAAGCCAGCCCTGCCTTTCTGACGAGTTGCTATTCTTACAGGAAGCTCGCCTCAGCTGCCGGAAGACGGCAACCTTCGGTGACCTCCAGACGACCTTGAACCCTTCACCTTCGAAGCGAGTTCTGAGCCGTGCAAACCTTGCTGTTAGCCAAAAACTTGTAATCATTGTACCTGTGATTCCCAGTAACAAATAAATCTCATTATTGGCAGATCTAACCCGCAACAATTGATGCCGTCTGTGGGAATAAGGGTTACACCTATGTCAGGCTCCACACGTCCTCACCACAATTCTCGCCACGGCAAGTCACCCGATGTCACACCCTCTCTGCCTCGTAGGAGGCCGGTCAACTTGAGACCATCATCAATGACACTCTGAGGCCGTCCTTGGCTGAAGAGCCCTGTTCTCCTCGAAGGAATCCCCCAATGAATCAAACCCTTGAGGGGTCGGTCGCGGTCATTCAGGACGCGGCCCTCAGCATCTATAAGAGCTTTCAGAGCTTTACCAAGATGATGGAGGAGTGAACCGTTGCCCGAAAAGCAGGACCACCTCAGGCAGAAGGCCGCTCTGAGCTCTGCAACGTGAGGAGAGACCTCCTCCCCCAATTTGATGAGGAAGCAGCAGCAGAGCAGAGGCAGTTCGAAGAAGCGGAAGTAGCCGCTCTGCAAAAGGAGATCAATAGGGTGGAGGAGGCCGCTCATCAGAGGTGACTAGAGGAAGAAGCGTCCATTCGACGGCTTCACCTCCTCGATGTTGAAAGGGAGAGGCTTCAAGAGGGGAGCTGAGGAGTCCCCCTGGCATCGGGCTCGATGGTGCGGAGGAATGCCATGCTGGACCATTATGTGGAAAGCTATCGTCGCGGGAGATCGCCTAGCCCGAGCCAAGGAGGGCATGAATATCGTAGCAAGAGCCCCCCTCGACTAGATCACCGCTCTCCTTGGCATGGAGACGGGCGGCAGAGGAGCTATGATCGCAGTCCTACCCCTCGTTAGTGAGGGAGGAACGCCTCTGAGTGCCGAGGTGCTCATTCGGTGGTTCCAACCAGCAGAGGGAGCATCGGACCTACAGGAACATTCCTTGAAGGTCCCTGACACCTCCCCCTACCCCAAAGAAGCCAATCCACTGATCCAAAGGGTGATCTCAACCCCGGTACCCCATAGGTTCAAGCTACCTCAGATTGAACTGTATTACGGTTCGGGCAATCTCCTGGAGCATGTGCAGATATACTGGGGAGTTATGGAGATCCATGGGGCAGGTGACGCCCTCCTTTGCCGAGCTTTCTAGACGACCTTAAAGAAGGCGGCAGTGGAGTGGTACAACGTTTTTCCCAATGGCTCCATTGATTCGTTTGGCGACCTCTCACGAAAGTTTTGCCACCAATTCCTAGCGGGGCGGATAAAGAAGAAAGCGTCGGACTATCTGTTCGCGGTGATCCAGAAGGGGGGAGATCATCTGCAACTTCTTGCAGTGCTTTAACAAAGAGCGACTCAGCGTGACGAGCTGCAGAGATGATCTCCTCATGCCGGCCTTTAAGAAGTGACTGACGAATAGAAGTCTTCATAAGTCGCTACTCCGAGATCCGCCCGCTGATCTCACCACCCTCTTCGCTCGGGTAGAGAAGTTCATGTTGAGCGAGGGGCCTTGGGGATGAAAAAGAAGGCCCCACCCATCGTAGATCCTCGTATTGAAGCGAGGCACAGTGAGCAGCCAAGGGGGAATGAACTCCCCCAAGGGCACGACCAGGAGCGCAATAGTAGGTGTGACCAAGATCGCCCCCGAGGGCGTAACCAGGGGGTCCCCGAGCGCATGATCGCCCCAGACGTCTAAGGGGGTTCTTCGCGCACAAAAACCCCGCTCCGAGAGGTGGGCTAGAAAGAGCACATGAGGTGGTACATTACACCAGACTCAACGCCCCCTGACCGAAGTGATGGCGGTGGCCCTGATTGGCAGGCTTCTCAGAGACCCGCCCCCGGAGATGAGGACAATAGTTGACGGGAAGATTATGCAGAAATATTGTCGGTACCACTGCGACAATGGCCATGACACCGAAGACTGCTTCGTCCTGAAGAAAGATATTGAGCGGTTGATTCAGGGCGGGCATCTCCGGAGATTTGTCGACCCAGATAGACCCGCCCGCGGGAGAAGGGCAACTGCAGGGCCTGATCAACCGATCCATGACACTGAGCAAGTGGCCCACCACATGCCCGAGCCGGTTGTGCGTGTGGATGTAATCTGTGGTGGGCCGGCCCAGGGTGGCACATCAGCGGTGGTAAGGAAGGCGTACGCTCGACAAGTCATGACGGCGGACGCCGACACAGGGACAAAGCAAATAAGAGTGGCTTATCCAGCTATCTCCTTCTCTGATGACGACCTGGAGGGGGTCGAGCTGCCGCATGAGGACACCGTCGTCATTGAGGCTCTCATTGGGCCGGTGATCGTGAGCAGGCTCATGGTCGACCCAGGCAGCTCATGCGACATCCTGTTCTTGTCCGCGATTCTGAAGATGGGGCTGGACCAGGTGGAGCTAAAGCAATGCTTAGGCCCGATTGTCGACTTCACCAGACATTCGGTGCCCATTGTTGGAGTGATCACATTGCCAGTCACATTAGGGGAGAGGCCAAATTTCATGACTCGAATGACGCAGTTTGTTGTCGTCAACATCAACTCGGTGTACAACGACACCATAGGGCAACCTTACATGACCGCCATCGAAGCTCTCCCCTCTCTCATGCATCAGATGGTGAAGTTTCAGACTGCACATGGAGTTAGAATGGTGCAGGGATCCCAAAAGCTCTCCCGAAGCTGCTACATCGGCTGTATCAAACACAAGAGGTCCGAGCAAGCCTTGCCGATCGACCTCCTCGATGATCGGAAGGACTTTTCTCATGAACGACATGCTCCAGTGGAGGCCATAAAGGAGGTGTCGGTGGCAGAGGAAGGGAGCAAAACAGTGTCGATCGGTACGAAGCTTGCCGCGGAGCTGAGGGCGGGTCTAATTGACCTCCTCAGGGTGAATGCAGACATCTTCGCATGGTCACCCTCAGACATGCCCAGAGTTGACCCAAAGGTGATCGTCCATGAGCTACATGTCGACTCCGAAGCTCACCCAATCCGACAGAAGAAGAAGGGGGCAGGAGGCGAGAAGAAATAGGCGGTGGGCGAGAAAGTGGAGAGACTCTTGGAGGCCAAATTCATTAGAAAGGTGAGCTACCCTAAGTGGCTCGCCAATGTGGTCAGGATGAAGAAGCCCAGTGGCAAATGGCAGATGTGTGTGTACTTCACTGAACTCAACAAAGCCTGCCTGAAAGATAGCTTCCCGCTACTGAGGATCGACCATTTGGTGGACAACGCCTCTGGATACGAGCTGTTGACCTTCATGGATGCCTTCTTCGGCTACAATCAAATCCAAATGGCTCCCCACAATGAGGAGAAGACGTCGTTCATCATTGGTCAAGGGACGTTTTGCTACACCAAGATGCCTTTCGGCCTGAAGAACGCTGGGGTGACTTATCAGTGGATGGTGAACAAGATCTTTCATCCCCAGGTCGGCAGGAATCTGGAGGTCTAAATTGATGATATTCTGGTGAAGTCTAAGAAGGCCAAGGAACACCTCGTCGATCTTGAGGAGACCGTCCATAAAGTGCGGCGCTACAATCTGCAGCTCAACCTGGCGAAGTGCATCTTCGTCGTTCAGTCTGGGAATTTTCTCGGCTTCATGATCATGAAGCGAGGAATCGAGGCTATCCCTGACAAGATATGCACTCTCATCAATATGAGCGAGCCAAAAACGATCAGAGATTTGCAAAAACTGAATGGCCGGATCGTCGCACTGGGGAGGTTCTTCTCGAAGTCGCATGGAGGTCACTCCTGTTCTTCAAAATCTTACGGAAGGCCCTCGATGTGAGGAAGGGCGTGAGGAAGGAAGTGAAATGGGATGACAACTGCACCCAAGCCTTCGGCGAGCTTAAAGCCTATTTGCAGAGCCTGCCACTGCTTGCTAAGATGGAGGAAGGAGAGCAGCTCGGCCTCTATCTCGTCGCCACCGATGAAGCTTTGCTCGGTCCTAATCAAAGAGGAAGGTGGGATTCAGAGGCCGATCTACTATGCAAGATGGGTGCTTTGGGAGGCGGAGACCCGCTACAGCCCGATTGTGAAGGTCGCCTATTGCCTAATACTAACAGCGAGGAAGCTCCGACCCTACTTCCAAGCGCATTCCATCGTTGTCTACACAAACTTGCCGCTTGAAAAGAACTTGAGGAGGCTGGAGAGGTCGGGTAGAATGTTGAACTAGAGTGCCGAGCTCATCGAGTTTGACATCATCTACAAGACCAGGGCAGCAATCAAGGGTCAGGTGTTGGTAGACTTCGTGACGGAGTGCACCATCGAAGAGATTGGCGATGCAGCGCCCGACGCCCAGCCGGACACACGACAACAGCAGCTCGTCGAAGAGAATCATCCATCTACTTTTGCACAATCTGGAGGCGAGCTGTGGATCGTCCATGCCGATGGGTCTGCCACGGGGTCGGAAAGCGGAGCCGGCATCGTGATCGAGACCCCAGAGGGAAGCCTGTCCGCTTCAACTTCTCAATGACCAAAAATGTGGCAGAGTACGAGGCCGCTATCAATGGGCCGAAGCTCTGTAGGGCACTGGGGGCGACGAATATGCTGTTAATCAGCGACTCAAGGCTCGTCGTCCAACAAATTGAAGGCAGCTTCGAAGCAAGGGAAGGTCTGATGATGTTGTATCTAAAGTGCATCCGTGCAGAGCTACTCAAATTCAAGACGGCCGTAGTCCAGCATCTCCCGAGGTCGAACAACATCCACGCCGATGCCCTCTCAAAACTGGCATCCTCTTCTCTGGCTGAGATTGGGAAATTCATCTACATCAAGAACCTGCTGACACCAAGCCTTGGGGAGCGGGAGATGCTATGCATCGACCGGGAGCAGTCATGGATAAGCCCGATCGTCGCCTATCTAGAGAGCAGAGCCCTGCCAGAGGACAGATTAGAGGCGCGAAAGATCGAGAGGCGGGCTTTGACATTCGTGATCTTCGGCGGCGTGCTCTACCAAAAGCACCGCACAAAATACGACACCTTGCCTTATCTGAAGTTCCTTGGGCCAAGGAGGGCAGAGGAGGTCGTTCGTGAGATCTATGAAGGGCTCTGGGGAATCATTACGGAGGCTGCACCCTGGCGCACAAGGCGATCCAGCAAGGCTATTATTGGCCGACCATGGTGAAGGATGCGACCAACTACGTCAAGCATATTGGAGGCAACGATCTAGGAACGTGTGTGCAAACTATTTAACGTGTGTGCTAAGTGTGTTTCAGGAATGTCAATGCTGTAAATCTTCAATTGATTACTTAGTCAACGCGGTGGAGAAATTGCTAATCATGTCACGCCCCGCTTCCCAAAAAAATATGGAGGCGAAGCGTGAGAAGGTCCGCTCAGACTTGAAGCTACAAAGCTGCAAGTCCGATAAGCGTCAATCAAATTGAAAACTGCAGGTCCTTGCAACGCGAACGAAACAAAGATAATAATAATGAAATGAGACAAAAGAGATATCTCAGAATATCCATAAAATAAATTTCAACATCGTAGAAAAGCCACCAGGCTGAAAAGAAAACGAGTCTAAAGGCCCAAACATGGCCAACAAAAGTACAAGGTACAAAACAAAGGTGCCACGCACCGACAACTAACAACAAAACCTAAAACAAAAGAAGCTCAGCAAAGTCACCAAGAAAGGTCTCCGGTGTCCACAAAACTCCTCCTGGGCAAACATGGACTCAGACTCAGCGTCAGCAAAACATCACGTACACAGCAACGGTCTATGGCTCAGGGTCAAACATGTGACACCCAAAAGAGCAAGGGGCACATGTCAGCAAGTCTACAAGAGACTTGTGCAAGGAAACTGAAAGTAGGCAAAAGTAAAGCAACCTAGCAGTTCTAGCATGAATGCAATGACATGGCAGCTAAAGTATGAGTGCAACAAGTAAAGTAAAGTAAAGTAAGGTACGAGCATGGCATTAAAACATGGCATGGATGACAAGTCATACAAGTAACACTCACTAGTACAAGACAAGTAAAGTAAGCACCTCGTGCACAGAGATTCCGCCTTCTGGCTAGAGTGGCTGATCGGGCCACTCCTAAGCTCAGGTGACCGTTTATCCCTACCCCTCCACGTGTATCGAGCCAGGGCCTTACCCCCGAACGCGTATGCTCGCTTCTGGATCACGAGCCAGGAAGTGTTTTTAACAAGTATGGCATAGGGGTGCACCTAGCCGGACAAGGAAATCGGGCATTGGCTTTTGACCAACACATGAGGCCAGTTCCCAGGAAGTAGTATTCAAGGCGTACAAGTACAAGTATTGTAGCGTGTGCTACGGATGCAACAATCAACTTGGATGACATGTAGTATGCAATGCATGGCAGTTAAATGTGCGTACAGTTAAGGAATTTAAACGTGACAGATACAAATGCATGACAAGTTTAAGAGGTGGATCTAGATTCGTTGTCAAGCTAGATCAATTGAGGTGACGGATCTAGTTTCGTTGTCAAACTAGATCAAACAGGCGTCTAACCAGCTATCATTTCACTGACTAGTCTCTTTTACGCTAAAAACAAGGAAGTGGCCTAGAAACGTGGCCCTACACAAGAGTTGGCAAGTTTCACTTGCCTGAAAAGGGGTGTGCTGATAGTCACAAGATCAAGTAGTCCAGTTCTGCCTACGTGCCCAAACACCAATCATCACACCAACCTACAGTCCCGTATTCATTATCTTCAATTAGTGAATTAACCAACACAATGAAATTACTGTTTTTATCTTGTTAACATGCGATGTGGATTCCTACGGATCAAATATACCTCAACACGATGCGAGAGCTACACTGACGTCAGGTAGCGACGTCAGTGGTTGGATTCCGGTATCGTGTAAGGTAACGGCGTCGGCTCGGGAACGGTAACGGGTCGCGAAAGAATCATATCATATCTGCGTCATTAGATTTACGATAGCAGTTAAGAAGTTATCGGTTTATAAGAATAACATTAAGTTTTTTCAGATGCAAAGGGGTAGTGCTTCTACTTATTAGGTCACATACATATATATAGCCCCTAACTCATGTTATATAAAGTATATAACAACCAATATATAAAAAGTTACTGCTAATTACAAAGGCAACATTCATATAAAGCTATAGATTCATATATAACTTACACTTCTACATGCAGATTAAACTAATCATATATGTACTTACCCCTAAATAATTTACCGATATCAAAATACTTGTATATAAAAATAATATACTATTTTAAATAGCTTACCGCAATCATACTAACCATTCGTATACCAACAATCTTATCCAAATATCATCATTTCAACATTATATAACAAGGTGCTTACTAAAAACCATACATCCAAACTAGTATATGACATATCACTAACCTGTGATATAGAATCACACTGACTGCAGCTTACTCAAGTGATGCGGTGACGACGGCATAAGGGAGAGAGACGGCATGACCTAGTGATGTTTCTGGCGGGTCTCGGAGTGGAGGAGACGGGGAGGTGTGCCATGGGGACCGGCGGTCTGCTCCTGGGGTTTCCGGCGAGATGAACGGCGGGGAGGAGTTGCAAAACGTCGGAGGGAGGCCGTGGGGATCAGGATGCGCTGTGGGGAGTCACGAGGCGACGTCAGGCGGTGACGTGCTTGAGCAGCGCTGCTGGGCACCGCTAAACGCTGCTGGGTGCCGCTGAACGCTGCTGGGCGCTGTCGCACGCTCGCCTGGGCCACAGCACGGTGGTTACGGCGGGGACATGCGGTGTTCGGGGCGACGGTGGGAGGCCACGGCGGAGCTAGGCGCTGTTGCTGCTCGAGGTACACCTTCCGATGGTTCTACGGGCTGCCACGGCGGAGCTCCGGCAACCAGGGCGAGCCACGGCGAAGATCGTAGGGAGAAGTCGGGGTTGCGGCATGGAGAAGTCGTGCGTGGGTTTCAATGTGATGGCGGCAGCTGCATAAGCTAAACGGCAAGGGGAGGAGTTGTGTTTTTGTGTGCGAAAGATAGTAGGGGCGGCGGCTTGTTGATTATCTGGGAAAACTTTAACCCTATGTTTAATTTAAAAAGGCTAGGTCTAGATGAGCCAACACGTGAGAGGGAGAGAAAGTCTGGGTAGAGTTTGTTATTAATTGGAAAGAATTTGTTGTTACAATCCACGCCGCCTCTCTTGTATACGGCCTGTGAACGAAATTAATGGGCCGGTTCCTCTCTCATGCCGAAGGGTGAAAGCACAAAGGAGTGGGGCCCCCATAGGAAACATTGGGCTAGGATGGGTATACAGGCTAGTTGTTTTGGTAGAGGAAAATTTGTTATTATTATATAAAAACATAGCCATCTCACGCACCTGGGTATGAGTGCGGCCAGAAGCAACAAATGGCTAGGCTAAGTAAGGGAAGATTAAGACTAATATAATGTAATAATTAGAGTGTTGGAAATCAATTAAAAAAATAGGGTTAAGCCAACAACAGGTTGGGCGAAAAATGAAGGTAGGTAAAACGAAGCCCAAAAATTGTAAAATAAATATCGGGGTGCTCGTGGTGACGTAAGAAAGCTAAATAAGAAGACGGATCTCAATTTCGACGTCGGATGACGAAACTAAAAATAGAAACGTCTCCCGTCAAAAGTGAAAATCACAACGTCTCTTCGAATAAGATTAAATTGTGGGAAAACGACTCGAGAAATGTCGTTCCAAAATAGTGCCACTATTTAATACTCTCAGAGACGTTCACAACGACATATCACACGAAAGTGTTCACAAACAAACGAAGTCTAAAATAAACACGTGCACGGTCAAAAGCACGTGCACGAACAACGTACAACGAAAAGTGGTCGTTACATCCTCCCCACCTTAGAATAAAGTCCGTCCTCGGACTTTCTAATATATCTAGTCACTCTAATAACTACCACAATCAAGTCACATTATAATTCAAGCCAGGTATAGTCATTACAAGTGCTTATATATGCACTAGGTAGTCAAACATTAACACTATCAACGTGTGTATATATATATTCTCGTACGTCATACACTTATACCCATTATAGTCAGTCAATTCCATACATGTATTTCAATCATATATATAAGCATACATCCCTTATATAACTACTACTTACTAATTCACAAAACAATATTTCAGATACTCATATAAGTATAATCCCACCCTAGCAAATACAACCGTTGTTCTACGTATAGATAACTACCTATGCGTAAACAAACATGGGTATACAACTCCCTAATATTCATCCAATACCAAACAACTCAACACATGTAGTCACACCATACCATTTTAAATCAAGCTTCACTATATTTAATATACATTCACCACTACTATAGTTTCATAATATATAGTCATTCAAATGCATGGAAATAGTTCACCATATATTTTCATCACATACGGTCCTATAACTGTATTTACGACACACCACATATACCATAGTCATCAATACCTATAACTAAGCATATACTTACCCGTGCATGGTGCACACCCATACACGCTAACTTTTCATTCATATATATACCAATCACTCCACCATATATCCAGTACATCTACACACCTAGTTTAGCTAGTACACATACGTTCACACAGGCAAGTCCTTAGTAATTAACTATACCACAAGACCAACACCTATAACTATATACTGGCATAGCGACCCACAATCATGTGCGTAACACAACCATGCACAAACACTCCTATCACTATTCATACATCAAACATCGCTATATTCAAACTTCAGATATACATAACAATATTCTTAGAGTATACCCACTCAAGCTTGAGTGAGACTCAATACACATATCAGAATATTCTATATACGTAACACGACATTCATACCTATACCAATACCACTCCAATATTTATACGTCTACCAATACAACCATATACATACCGTAAGTCAATCACACTTAATATTTGGTCAGGCAATACTCACATAGTTCAATCACTCTATATATGTCATAGTAGTAATACAGACATCGGCACACGTATAATTGTAATACACTCCCTAATACATACGCATTCATCGTATAGTCACACACGTGTAACATATATATTCACAACATAGCCTACTACCTATAACTAGTACACCAACACCTATACATACATAGTTAGGATGTGCAATAGTCGTGTATACCTCACGGTATGCACGCTTGCAACATCCCGCAAAAGCAAGCAATACCAATCAAAATTATAATCCTACTACCATATGTATATCACCTATATGCTTATGCAACAAAACATAACTATTTACGCCTAAGCACAATACGTATCTACGTATGAGCACATACTCACACGTACTAACATGTGGGTCACTTAATAGGCCTACTCACTTATCTATACGTCCACCTATTATTATCACACCTAACATACACATAGCTTTACCAATCATTTTATTTCAACCATTACAAATATCTCTAACTACATACACAACTTAGGTACATGCACCACGACAACATCCCAAGGGTCCAAGGGCCTACTAACAAATTAGAGTTGACACGGACATTGACGGGCACTAAGGCCTAAGCAATAAAGGAGGTCGATGTCGAAAGCGTGACGAGGGAAGGATCGATAAGCACGAGTTCGGATAGGACGATTACAAGGAGACAGCTTGGTTAGGTGAAACAGCGAATCCAATGTGAATGCTTAGGTAGAGGAAGGGAGATGTAGTGACACTTATATAGGATGGAGAAATGAAATAGTATAAGTAACATAAGTTAACATACGCGAAATTTGAAAACTGTCGTACTTCAAAAGTTAAGATCCTCGTCTGTAAAGAAATATTTGTAGATCGATAAAAACAAGTTGTTCAAAATAAGTTTGAGTCGAATATTCATAATAAGAGAAAATGGTCTATTGGTTAAAAAATCATTATAAAAGGAAGTAAAATCATTTACACGAATATTAAGGACTTGGCTTAGAAAATTTTATACGTAAGTACTTTAATATAATGTTGTCAAAAGTTTTTGAAAGTCAAAGAATGGAATCAAGTAACGGAAGAATTTAAACTCAGGTTAAATGCTTTCAAAACTTTTAGGCTATGGAAAATTTAAAATAATCAATATTGAAACTACTTTTAGAGAACCAGGGTTTGCCAAAAATGAGAAACTGATTTACACAAGGTTCTTAATATACGAGCACAACAAGTCTGGTACGGATATAAAAATAATTGAAATTATGTATGGTGCACGGAAAGATAATATTAACTTAGTAGTAGAATTATCGAAATTGATAGTAAATCTTTGAAATCAAATCATGAAGGGTCTTAATCAGGAAGTGGTTATGAAATAGTGATTTTACAAAAATCTGAAGTAGAGAAAATGTCGAGCATAAAATCGTCTTGCTGAAAGCTGAATTTCCATGTGACTTGAAAAGTATATGAATGGCATAAATCAGGAGGGAAAATTACAAGTTGAATAAAAGTACGGTTCAGAATAAAATTAATATATGAAGGGACGACGCATTTTCATAAGTACGAAAAATATAAGCTGGAAAATATTATAAACTAGTATTCAAAAAATTTCGTCAAAAGTTTTAAGAATTCAAGTCAACGAAGGAGTACGAAGTATAAGTATATATATATATATATATATATATATATATATATATATATATATATATATATATATATATAATTTTTGAAAAAAATTTAGACTTAGGGAAAAGGAAATCGAAAATACTCTCAGAAAATTCAAGACTTGTAATGGAGAGGTTCGAAAATTGACGTCGATCGTCATGAGGCGATCTCGTGAATCGAGACAAGGAAATTGGTCAGATGATCAGAACATACATACGCCTAGGATATGAATCAGGAGAATCTAGGGGAAACTCCTACGGTCGACCAACTAAAGACTAAGAACTAAGCGCTAAGACTTTCTAAGGAGCTAGACGGTAATGAAATGCGTTCAGCTTGGTCCGAAATCGATGAACCCAAGCGAACGACCGAGGGAAATTCTAGAAGTCTAATATGGTCAGAGTTAGGCAAGAACCACTGAGGTAACTCCTACGATGATTAAATCAATTGCTGACAGGGAGTCTAACTAACAATCAGAGGCCTCTAACTAGCAAGCACAGACGTCTAACTGAGTCTTCTTACTCCTAGAGACATAGGAAAACGACTAGACTCAGGGCTTATGACTCGAATGTTGCAATTTATTTAATGGAAATTCCGTTATCATCATTGTTCCGTTAATTCGCAATTGCAAGACTAGACCTGCATGTGCCACCAACAAAACCTGTCACGCCCCGCTTCCCAAAAAAATATGGAGGCGAAGCGTGAGAAGGTCCGCTCAGACTTGAAGCTACAAAACTGCAAGTCCGATAAGCGTCAATCAAATTGAAAACTGCAGGTCCTTGCAACGCGAACGAAACAAAGATAATAATAATGAAATGAGACAAAAGAGATATCTCAGAATATCCATAAAATAAATTTCAACATCGCAGAAAAGCCACCAGGCTGAAAAGAAAACGAGTCTAAAGGCCCAAACATGACCAACAAAAGTACAAGGTACAAAACAAAGGTGCCACGCACCGACAACTAACAACAAAACCTAAAACAAAAGAAGCTCAGCAAAGTCACCAAGAAAGGTCTCCGGTGTCCACAAAACTCCTCCTGGGCAAACATGGACTCAGACTCAGCGTCAGCAAAACATCACGTACACAGCAACGGTCTATGGCTCAGGGTCAAACATGTGACACCCAAAAGAGCAAGGGGCACATGTCAGCAAGTCTACAAGAGACTTGTGCAAGGAAACTGAAAGTAGGCAAAAGTAAAGCAACCTAGCAGTTCTAGCATGAATGCAATGACATGGCAGCTAAAGTATGAGTGCAACAAGTAAAGTAAAGTAAAGTAAGGTACGAGCATGGCATTAAAACATGGCATGGATGACAAGTCATACAAGTAACACTCACTAGTACAAGACAAGTAACGTTAGCACCTCGTGCACATAGATTCGGCCTTCTGGCTAGAGTGGCTGATCGGGCCACTCCTAAGCTCAGGTGACCGTTTATCCCTACCCCTCCACGTGTATCGAGCCAGGGCCTTACCCCCGAACGCATATGCTCGCTTCTGGATCACGAGCCAGGAAGTGTTTTTAACAAGTATGGCATAGGGGTGCACCTAGCCGGACAAGGAAACCGGGCATTGGATTTTGACCAACACATGAGGCCAGTTCCCAGGAAGTAGTATTCAAGGCGTACAAGTACAAGTATTGTAGCGTGTGCTACGGATGCAACAATCAACTTGGATGACATGTAGTATGCAATGCATGGCAGTTAAAAGTGCGTACAGTTAAGGAATTTAAAGGTGACAGATACAAATGCATGACAAGTTTAAGGGTTGGATCTAGCTTCGTTGTCAAGCTAGATCAATTGAGGTGACTGATCTAGTTTCGTTGTCAAACTAGATCAAACAGGCGTATAGCCAGCTATCATTTCACTGACTAGTCTCTTTTACGCTAAAAACAAGGAAGTGGCCTAGAAACGTGGCCCTACACAAGAGTAGGCAAGTTTCACTTGCCTGAAAAGGGGCGTGCTGATAGTCACAAGATCAAGGAGTCCAGTTCTGCCTACGTGCCCAAACACCAATCATCACACCAACCTACAGTCCCGTATTCATTATCTTCAATTAGTGAATTAACCAACACAATGAAATTACTGTTTTTATCTTGTTAACATGCGGTGTGGATACCTACGAATCATATATACCTCAACACGACGCGAGAGCTACACTGACTTCGGGTAGCGACGTCAGGGGTCGGATTCCGGTATCGTGTATGGTAACAGCGTCGGCTCGGGAACGGTAATGGGTCACGAAAGAAACATATCATATCTGCGTCATTAGATTTACGATAGCAGTTAAGAAGTTATCGGTTTATAAGAATCACATTAAGTTTTCTCAGATGCAAAGGGGTAGTGCTTCTACTTATTAGGTCACATACATATATATATCCCCTAACTCATATTATATAAAGTATATAACAACCAATATATAAAAAGTTACTGCTAATTACAAAGGCAACATTCATATAAAGCTATAGATTCATATATAACTTACACTTCTACATGCAGATTAAACTAATCATATATGTACTTACCCCTAAATAATTTACTGATATCAAAATACTTGTATATAAAAATAATATACTATTTTAAATAGCTTACCGCATTCATACTAACCATTCGTATACCAACAATCTTATCCAAATATCATCATTTCAACATTATATAACAAGGTGCTTACTAAAAACCATACATCCAAACTAGTATATGACATATCACTAACCTGTGATATAGAATCACACTGACTGCAGCTTACTCAGGTGATGCGGTGACGACGGAATAAGGGAGAGAGACGGCGTGACCTAGTGATGTTTTCGGCAGGTCTCGGAGTGGAGGAGACGGGGAGGTGTGCCATGGGGACCGGCGGTCTGCTCCTGGGGTTTCCGGCGAGATGAACTGCGGGGAGGAGTTGCAAAACGTCGGAGGGAGGCCGTGGGGATCAGGATGCACTGTGGGGAGTCGCGAGGCGACGTCAGGCGACGACGTGCCTGAGCAGCGCTGCTGGGCGCCGCTGAACGCTGCTGGGCACCGCTGAACACTGCTGGGCGTTGTCGCACGCTCGCCTGGGCCACAGCACGGTGGTTACGGCGGGGACAGGCGGTGTCCGGGGCGACGGTGGGAGGCCACGGTGGAGCTAGGCGTTGTTGCTGCTCGAGGGACACCTTTCGATTGTTCTGCGGGCTGCCACGACAGAGCTCCGGCAACCAGGGCGAGCCACGGCAGAGATCGCAGGGAGAAGTCGGGGTTGCGACATGGAGAAGTCGTGCGTGGGTTTCAATGTGATGGCGGCGGCTGCGTAAGCTAAACGGCGAGGGGAGGAGTTGTGTTGTTGCATGCGAAAGATAGTAGGGGCAGCGGCTCGTTGATTATCTGGGAAAACTTTAACCCTATGTTTCATTTAAAAAGGCTAGGTCTAGATGAGCCAGCACGTGAGAGGGAGAGAAAGTCTGGGTAGAGTTTGTTATTAATTGGAAAGAATTTGTTGTTACAATCCACACCGCCTCTCTTGTATATGGCCTGTGAAAAAAATTAATGGGCCGGTTCCTCTCTCATGCCGAAGGGTGAAATCACAAAGGAGTGGGGCCCCCATAGGAAACGTTGGGCTAGGATGGGTATACAGGCTAGTTGTTTTTGGTAGAGAAAAATTTGTTATTATTATATAAAAACATAGCCCTCTCACGCACCTGGGTATGAGTGCGGCCAGAAGCAACTAATGGCTAGGCTAAGTAAGGGAAGATTAAGACTAATATAATGTAATAATTAGAGTGTTGGAAATCAATTAAAAAAATAGGGTTAAGCCAACAACAGGTTGGGCGAAAAATGAAGGTAGGTAAAACGAAGCCCAAAAATTGTAAAATAAATATCGGGGTGCTCGTGGTGACGTAAGAAAGCTAAATAAGAAGACGGATCTCAATTTCAACGTCGGACGATGAAACTAAAGATAGAAACGTCTCCCGTCAAAAGTGAAAATCACAACGTCTCTTCGAATAAGATTAAATTGTGGGAAAACGACTCGAGAAACGTCGTTCCAAAATAGTGCCACTATTTAATACTCTCAGAGACGTTCACAACGGCATATCACACGAAAATGTTCACAAACAAACGAAGTCTAAAATAAACACGTGCACGGTCAAAAGCACGTGCACGAACAACGTACAACGAAAAGTGGTCGTTACAAATCATATAGCAAATTGGAAGAGAAAGGAAGTGCTATTTACATAGCAATGTGACTTGGTCAAGATGGAGTCATATCTACAATGGCATGAGTTCAAACCTCATATCAAATCTTTTAGAAATTGGAGAAGATCCCATTACTATTGGATATTGGACTCCCCGGATTTGGTTTTGGATGATGAACAAGCATAAATATATCGTGAACTAACTCTTTGTGAGCGCAGTTATGGAGATCGTTGCCAAATTCATATGAACATCATAAGCGACGTCTCAAGAATTCTCAAAGCACGTGATCGTATGCCTAAAGCTTTGTTGAAGCTCAAGGACCATTTTAGAAGTCATGAAGATTCGATCGAAGCTTTTGAAGACGGTTCGTCAAGTTTATTTAATGTCTTCTAGCTTCATTTTTGTAGAATGTTAAGCCTTGAGTAGGTCTTACGTTTTAATCTTCATAACGCTCATATCTTAGATCTAGGATCTTAGTAGAAGTCCATACGAACTTTTCCGAAGCTTCGCGCTTCGATTCGCGACTTCTTGTGCATGTTAGTTGGTTCAAGAAGAAGAACCAACCGACTAGATGGTGATCTAGTCGGTCGGCAAAGCTTCTTGGATCGACTAGTTTGCCTTGTTAATTCTAGCTCAGTTACTGTTTACAGTTAGTCGGTCAAAGAAGGTTCACCGACCGACTAGTTTGTGAACTATTCAGTCAGTGTTTCTTCTTGGACCGACTAGTTGAGCTTCTACTGTACATTCCTAGTTACTGTTTATCGTTAGTCGGTCAAAGAACGTTCGGCGACCGACTAGTTGATGAACTAGTCGGTCAACATTTGTTCTTGGACCGACTAAATCAATTAGTGCTCAGACTTTTAGTTTTATCTCTTAGTCGGTCTGAGTTGAGTCACCGACCGACTAGTTGTGAAACTAGTCGGTCAACAACTCTTCTTGGACCGACTAGTTCCCTTCAGTCTGAACTTATTCTTTTGGCTGTTCTACCTTTAGTCGGTTCATGATGTTTGACCAACCGACTAGTTGATGAACTAGTCGGTCAGTCAACCTTCTTTGACCGACTAGTTGGTTCAGAATAGAGCCGTTGGAGCATTTATTGCCACGATTTTCACTCTCTCTTTCCTCTATCCTATATATACTTGGAGTGCTGCATTCATTGCACTCAAGGCTGATTTTAAGAGAAGTTTAGAGATCAAAGAGAAAGCATTCAATCTCATTAAAGCTCTTTCATTTCCAATCTAGAATCTCTCCCTCACTCTTATTTCAAAAGAAAGATTAATTGATTGTGAGCCTTCCAATCCATGTGCTTGATCCTAGGTCACCAACAACCTCATAGCTCTCCATTGCTGGTCATCTACTTGGAGCTAGGGTTTGGTGCCTCTTCATCTTCCCCAAAATCATCTTTGCCCTAATTCGTAAGTTTACTCAAGGCATATGTATTTTGTGGTAAGCATTTCTATTTCATTTACTTTCGATATTGTAAGTGTTTCACTCTCGGTTGTGAGAGTTTGTTTGTGATCCCGGGTTGTGGGAGTCACAAATTTCATTTGTGTATGATTTGACTTGTGAAGGTTTTTCACAAGTATTTCATAGTGGAAATCTTGAGTTAGGGTTTCTAACTCAAGTATCCGGAGGGGATCCGGGTGTTTGGGACGTAGGATCACCGGGAACAAGTCGGGGAGACTTAGGTGGATCCGAACCCGTTATATTGCTTGTTTACGATTGTTTGTCTTTGTTGTCTAATATTTACATTTCCACATTTCCGCATTATTGGTAGAGATTGCAAGATAATTAGGAATTATCCTCTTAATTATTTTAAAGTACTATTCACCCCCCCTCTAGTACTTGTGCAGTAGCTTAGCAGGGCATTACATTTGATATCAGAGCCAAGTCTATAGCTATGTCTGCCAACGACAACAAGACCGTTCGTCCACCTTCCGACTATAGCACCTTCAAGAACCGTGAAGGAGCTTTCTTCGGTAATGGAAGGACACTCCTCAACGAGGCCTCCCTTCTTCAACGGTACCAACTACAGGTACTGGAAATGCCGGATGGAAACGTTCCTCTGGAGTGCTTCATTGTGGAGGGCCACGATGAAGGAGTATGTCGAGCCCGTCGAAGAAGATTTCGAGAAGTGGACACCCGCGGAGATCGCCGCGAAGGTAAGCAATGCCAAGGCAATGAACGCCTTGCAATGTGCCTTGGAGCCCGAGGACTTCAACAAGATATGCACATGTAAGAGTGCATATCAAATATGGAACTCCCTCCTCATCTTGCATGAAGGGACGAGTAGGGTAAGAGACTCTAAACTCGTTGTAGTTAATAAAGAGTACGAGTTATTTCATATGCTACAGGGTGAGAAGATGAAGGAGTACTATGCTCGCTTCGTCGACATCACAAACGAGTTAGAGGATCTCGGTAAGACCTACACCCAAAAGGAGAAAGTCTCGAAGATTACCGATGGACTTCCTTCGTGTTGGGAGGAACGTACCTTCGCCATCGAGAAAGGTAATGACATGAAAACTTATACAGTTGTTCAACTAATGTGTACCTTAATATCATATGAGGTACGCAAGGATAGCAAGTTGAAGTTGCAGGACAAGATGAAGTCCTACCTAAAGCAAGACGAGCCAAAGAAAAAGGCTATTGCTTTCAAGGCCGCTCCATCCACATCCACATCGACCGATGATAAAGACTCGGAAAACGAGTTGGACTTGGAGTCCATGGCACTCATGGCAAAGAAGTTCAACTGGTTCTTCCGGAAAGGTAACTTCAAAAATAAATCGAAGTTTAGTTCTACTAACACCTCCTCTCCATTGTGATTTAAATGCAACAAGCCAGGACACATGAAAGCGGAGTGTCCTCAAAATAAGCAAAAGGAGAAGTGGAAGGCGCCGAAGTTCGACAAGTCCAAGAAGTATAAGAAAGGGTACAAAAAGGGGCTTGTCGGGACATTCACCGACTCCGAGGATTTCTCAAGCGGAGAGTCGGACGATGAGCAAGTGGAGCAAGCACACATGTGCTTCATGGCTCGAGAGGAGCAAGATAAAGATTCCTCTTCTGATGATAGCGACAACGAAGGTGATGAGGTAACCATGGATGACCTTAGAAATGCTAATGAGCAATTATGGTCTAAATACACTAAATTAGTAAACAGGTATACTAAGGTAAAAGATGATTTAGCTAGCATCCAAACCTCGCCTAAAACTATCATCACCAACAACGACAACGTTGTTAAAGAGTTGAAAAATGAGATTGTAAATCTCAAGTCTCAACTTGAACATGTTTGCATTGAGGATCCGAAGGAACACAAGATAGCGGATTTGACTTCTCAAAACTCGACTTTGAGTATTGAGAATGAAAATCTCAAATCTCGTGTTTATGTGCTCACATCGCAAGTATCCACTTTGGATGCTTCTATGCGTTCTCTCACCGAGAAATATGAATGCACATTAGGCCGAATTAATAAATTCAATAAGGGTAAGGACCATTTGAATAAAATCCTAAATGACTTACTCCCGGCCAATCACCACATTGGCTTGGGGTATACGATGGGAAATTCATCCAAAGCGGCCACTACCTTTGTTAGGCCAACTTTCGATGCCTCAACGAGTGGTAGCAAACACGCTATTGGTAGTTCATCTACCAATGGTGCTTCCACCTCGTACACACCTTCATTTGGAAAGAAACCCACTTTGGGTGGACCTCCAAAGAAGGGTCATGCTTATATGTACAACAATACCATGCCACGTAGGAACACACGTCCTTCTCCACATGCTCACACATATGATGATTTCTATGCACCACATCCACGAGCACTGCACACCATGTGAGACACCCTCACGCACGTGTTTCTCCACATGCATATGTTCACCCACATCATCATATGAATAATTATCCACATGCACCATTTCATCATGTTCCTTATGCCTATCCACGACATGCATCACGTAGAAATCAACAACGCATGCATGCTCCCAATATGATTAGGGCTCCCAAAATCTTCACTATTTGGAGCCCAAAGGACACAAGCATGGATGAAAAACAAGTTTACATGAATGATTATTTTATGAATGTAGTGGATAATGATAATTATGTGGGGAAGTCTAAGTCCAATTGGACTTGGCTTCCAAAGGTCTAATCTTTTGGACCCAATGACCTTGGGTACCATGATACGATATTTTCTATCTTTAGGTACTCAAGAAAAAGAAACGGAGCAACAAATTTAAATTTAGCTCCAAGAGGAATTAGATACTCGATAGCGGGTGTTCAAAACACATGACGGGTGATGCTCAATTGCTCTCCGGAGTGGTGCCCATTGCAAATGGGAACCGCGTCGTCTTTGGAGGCAACGAGAGCGGAACCATCATAGGTGTTGGTAAAGTGGGTAATCCTTCTAAACCTCTTATAAATGATGTTTTCCTTGTTAAATGATTAAACCACAATCTCATTTCAATAAGCCAACTTTGTGACAAAGGTTACAAAGTTAGCTTTGCGAAAGGAATGTGCCATATTTTAAGAAAAGATAATAATGAATTATTATTTTTCGGCACACGCCATCAGGATAGATACATCCTAGATCTTCCACGATCACATGAACAATGTCTCATTGCCAACACAAGTGAACAACACTTATGGCATCGATGTTTTGGTCATGTGAACTTTGGAACACTATTTAAGCTTCCATAAGCTTGTCTTTCAAAAGAAAAGCTTTTGTGACTCGTGTCAACGAGCCAAGCTTCCAAAATCGTCTTTTAAACCTAAGAAAAGCATTTCTTCTAAGCGGCCACTAGAGCTATTACATCTAGATTTATTTGGGCCAACTAGAGTTGCTTCATTAAGAAATGCACGATATGGACTTGTCATCGTTGATGACCTTTCTAGGTTTACTTGGGTATTTTCATTGAGTAATAAAAATGATGCTTTTGAAAATTTCACAATTTTTGTTAAGAAAGTACAAAATCTCATTGGAACCACCATTGTCACTATTCGTAGTGATCATGGAGGTGAATTTGAGAATGAGTCTTTTGAGAACTTTTGTGATGAAGTTGGTATTACACACACCTTTTCATTCCCTCGTGCACCTCCTCAAAATGGTGTTGTTGAGAGAAAGAATAGGACGCTAGTGGAGTGTGCTCACACTATGCTTGATGATAGCCAACTTGGCCATCAATTTTGGGCGGAAACAGTACACACCGCTTGCTATGTGTTTAATAGAATACTTTTGAGGCCCGGCACTAAACAAACTTGTTATGAATTGTTGTTTGGTAGGTTGCCTCAAGTTAAACATTTTCGAGTTATTGGTTCAAAATGTTTTATTAAAAACACATATGGTAGTTTGGACAAATTCGATCCAAGATCCGATGAGGGGATTTTTGTTAGATATTCCTCACGTAGCAAAGCCTACCGGATATACAACAAACGAACCTCAACGATCGAGGAATCGCTTCATGTTTCATTTAATGAAGGATTTGTTCCAACTAGAATTACTAATGATGATGACTCTATGGATGTCTTCTGTTATTCAATTGGTAATTCTAATTCTATTGATTCTATTGATACTAACCCGACTAATTAAGTTTTTGAGAATGTTTCAGTGATCAGGGAATTCCCAAACGGCTTCATACCGTCCATGACCATCCTCATGAGCAAGTCATTGGCAATATTCATGATAGTGTCAAGACGAGATCGCAAGTGAACTACTTCGCTCATTGTGCCTTTGCCTCCTCAATAGAGCCAAAGAATGTTAATGAAGCGTGCGAAGATGGTGCTTGGATCTTAGCCATTGAGGAGGAACTCATTAAATTTGAGAGGAATGAGGTTTGTGAGCTTGTTCCATTGCCATCGAAGAACCACACCGTCATAGGGACAAAGTGGATCTTCAAGAACAAGATCGACGAAAACCAAATCGTCGTCCAGAACAAAGCTTGGTTAGTAGCTCAAGGCTACCGACAAGAGGAAGGTATCGATTTCGAAGAATCCTTTGCTCAGGTAGCTAGATTAGAATCAATTAGATTATTGTTATCTTTTGCATGCCATAAGGATTTTAAATTATTTCAAATGGATGTTAAAAGTGCGTTTTTAAACGGAGACGTTGTTGAGGAAGTTTATGTTTCTCAACCTCCGGGTTTTATAAATGAAAAATTTCCAAATCATGTTTTTAAACTTAAGAAAGCACTTTACGGTTTGAGACAAGCTCCTCGAGCTTGGTATGACCGTTTAAAGAATTTTCTTTTGGATTTGGGTTTTAAAATGGGAGAAGTTGATTCCACATTATTTGTTAAGTATTCGAATAATGATATAATTTTAGTTCAAATTTATGTTGATGATATCATTTTCGGTGCTACTAACTTTGCACTTTGCGAAGAGTTTTCTAATGTGATGAAGGATTAATTTGAGATGAGCCACATGGGTGAGCTCAAGTATTTCTTAGGTCTACAAATTCGCCAAATGAACGATGCAATCTTCATCCACCAAACGAAGTACACGGTGGAGTTGCTAAAGCGATTTGGAATGGAGAATGCCTCCGGGAAGAAGACACCAATGAGCACGACTACACATCTTGATAAAGATGCGGGCGGAAAAGATGTAGACATTTTTCTATATCGAGGTATGATAGGTAGTTTACTATATCTTACCGCAAGTAGGCCCGATATTATGTTTGCCGTATGTGTATGTGCTCGTTATCAGTCTCAACCTAAGGAGTCACACTTAGTAGAGGTAAAACGTATTTTCTGTTATCTAAGTTACACAATTGATTTTAGATTACTCTATCCAAAATCTAACACATATGAGTTAATCTCATATAGTGACGCAGATTATGCGGGATGCAAATCTGACAGGAAAAGTACTAGTGGCACTTGCCATTTTATAGGAAATTCTCTTGTCTCTTGGTTTTCCAAGAAGCAGAATTCTGTATCACTTTCAACCACCGAGGCGGAATATATTGCCGCTGGTGCCGCGTGTGCTCAAGTTCTTTGGATGAGACACACACTTAAGGACTTTGGTATAAACTGTGATACTTGCCCTATCATGGTGGACAACCAAAGTGCAATTTGTCTCTCTAAGAATCCGGTACACCATTCCCGTTCTAAACACATAGATGTCCGACACCATTTCTTAGATGATCATGTTGCTAAAAAGGACATCATATTAGTGTACGTTGAAACCCAGAAGCAAATCACCGATATTTTCACGAAACCCCTAAAGGAAAACTCCTTTGTGCGGTTACGTCGAGAATTGGGGATTATGGGTGAATCCGAGATTTAGGATTCATATGTTCAATAATCTTGCATGCTATTCAATTTCATTATATTTGCGCATGCTAGATTAATTGAAATTTTCTGGATTTTTGTTGAATTTTCGGAATTTTCGCTCGATTTATTCTTAAACGTCAAATTTCAGATTTTCGATGTTTAATGGGGTAGTATACTGATTACTGAGAGTTTTACGATGTTTCGTCGAAGTGCGATTAGGAGAGAACTCAAAATTTCAAATTCTAAGATTTTTGAACTCTGTTAGTCGGTTCATGTTCATTGACCAACCGACTAGATCATCATCTAGTCGGTCAGTGAATGAACTCAGACCGACTAACTCAAGCCCTAAAATTTGGCTTCAGTTACTATTTGCAACTAGTCGGTTCAAGCTCATTGACCGACGGACTAGATCATCATCTAGTCGGTCAGTGCTTGAACTGTGACTGACTAATTGCGACGAGGACTGCTTGGTCTTTTCGACTTCCAATCGACTTATACTCCATCCCGACCGACTCTTTTTCATTCTAGTCGATCGAAATCCCCTCTTCAGCTCAAACCCCCCGTGACCCTTCGACTTCCTCCTCTCCCGTCGTCGTTTCCGGTCATCTTTCTGACCAACTCCGGCCGCCGATCAACCCCCTCCTCCTTCCGACCTAGGTACTACCTCTCCTAGCTATCTAGGGTTTGTTTTTCAGCTCTTAGGGTTAGGGTTCTAGTTCATACGGCTAGGGTTGATTAGGGTTCTAGGGTTTTAGATTTCTCGTTTGATTGCGTCGTGTCTTGCTTCTCTTATGGCGAGAACACGTATTCCGATCAATCCCACTGGTTCGTCACCTATGACTGTCGATTTGCCACCCTCGGACCCCCCGCAACCCAAACGAACCCCACCCAAACGCCGATCGAAGACCACCCAACCTTCTTCGTCTTTGCCTCCTCTTAAGCGTAAGAGGACGGCGATATCGAAGCCCCGAGCCCAATCTCAGCCCAAGCCCAAGCCAGTGTCTTTCCGTGCTCTTACTCCACCCGGTGCTTCGGATTCCGACACCGAGAACATACCCGAGACCGAGACCCATAGGGATCCTACACCCCCTCCTAGGGAACCTACGTCTAGCTCTAGACCCCGTACTTCCACACGTCAGCCTAAGGGAAAGGGTCCGATGCCAATTGGCAGTGTCGATATCTCATTATGTCGCGATGACCCGATGTGTCTCGCGGCATATAACCGTATCGAACACTGTCCGCTGCTTCTGGTGCATTTCGTACAGTTTTCAGACTTCCCAGGCCTTGCTGATCTTCTGTCATCTTCCGGTCTTATCGATTATCTTCGATATGACCCTAAGGCGAATCTGCATCCCTACCCACGTCTGGTCAAGCTGTTTTACGCCAACCGTGTCCGGGGTCAGTACGAAGAGACCCACTCCATTGAGACGACTGTCTTGGGGACACTGATTATCCTCACGGCAGAAATCTTAGGGGAGTTGATTGGTTGCTCCTCGTCTGGCCTCCTCCCTTCCGATATCTCCATCGACGACATCTCTGAGCTTGACCAGGTCATAATTTCTGATATTTTCCATGAGATTCCCCCTGCCATGATTGGCGTTCCCTCGAAGTCCTTCAAGCCGAATGCTTGGGTGCTTAATCTGATCTTGAAGTCTTGCTTACTTCCTAAGTACGGCTCATCTTCCTTGCCATCCCAGCCATTCCTGAAGCTCATATATGCCATCTTCATAGGGAGTGAGATTAACTGGGCTCGGATCATACTCGATAAGATGGATTCTTTCGAGTGTATCCGAAAGTCCACGAAGTCTGCTTATATCCCATATCCGTGCCTTCTGACACTTGTTTTTCGCCACTTTCGTGTCCCACTTCCCTGTGATGATGAGCGTCCCCTCGGCCCCCCTCTAAATGCGACGGCCGTCAAGAAGTCTCTTGCGGCACTTCGTCATGTTCAGAGGACGACCCCCCTCTGCTTCAGCGTCTACTTCAGCTGATCCTGCTCCCTCTACCCCTCTTGACGAGCTCGCACGTTCAGTGAGACGTATGGAGTCTTGTTATGCTCGTACTGAGGAGATTCTCGCTCGCATTGCTTCTCATTTGGGTATTGAGATCCCACCGTCAGTTTCTGACGAGGATGAGTTGGATGAGGATGAGATCGATGAGCTTGCTCATGCTGCTGCTGCTCGTGCCCCTGAGGGCACTTCTGGTGCTGCTGCTTCGTCTGTCGATGATCCCGAGAGCACACCTGTTTCCACCGTTCCTGCGGTGGATACTACGACTGGTGCTCCCGAGGCCACTACCGTCGCTCCCGTAGACACTTCAGCTGATCCGATGACCACCTCCACTCCTGCAGAGCCTGCTGCTGCTGCAGATCCTCCCGCCACCTCCTGAGCTTCTCTGAGGACTCTCTTAGTGCACTTTGGATGATAGCTCTAGTTTGAGAGAGTTTGGGTAGTATAGTGTGAGTGGTTATGATATTTTGATGTTCTGATGTATTTTTGGTGTTATGATGCTACATTTGTGATGTACGATCATTTTGATGTCCGGTGTGACATGTGTTGTATTTTGTGATATGATGTATTTTGTACTTCGATCGTTGGATCGCTTATGTATGTTTTCGATGTATCATTTTGATGTACTCATGCTTCATATATATATATATATATATATATATATATATATATATATATATATATATACATCGATGTTGACATTTATTTTCTTGTGCACATCATATATTTTTTTGTCTCTGATGTTTGATTTCGTCGCTCGACGACAATACTTGGTTAAATAGAATTCATTTTATGAAAACATAGAATTGTTTTCCATGCACTAAATTAACCAAGAATGTTGATATTGGAGAGTATATTCCATAACTCAATATGTTTAAGTGATTTGAGTTTTGATGATTTTATTTATCGACTTTCGACTTTGGTCTCATTGACACGCTTTGATTTACTTCGTATTTTCATTGGTGTCATTTGGACCGTGGTCTTATTCTACGACTCCCGTGCTTTTATTTGAAGCCATTGTTGTTGTCGTTGATCTCCTCCCGCTCTTTTTGCTAATGCCAAAGGGGGAGAGATATAATAATGATGATGTGCTAAATGATAATTTAAGCATTTTTCCAAGAATCTAATTTGATATGTTAGATTCAGGGGGAGTTAAGATATATAAATGGATTTTCAAATCCGATATTTCAATAATCGATTCACATTTTATACTTTACTCGTCTGCTTGATGCGTATGATTAATATATATGTTGGAACTAACGTGTCATCAATGCAGGGGGAGTAAGTAAATTACATTTGAATCATTATTTTTGATTATTATTTATGTTGGTTTGTCATCACCAAAAATGGGGAGAATGTTGGATATTGGACTCCCCGGATTTGGTTTTGGATGATGAACAAACATAAATATATCGTGAACTAACTCTTTGTGAGCGCAGTTATGGAGATCGTCGCCAAATTCATATGAACATCATAAGCGACGTCTCAATACTTCTCAAAGCACGTGATCGTATGCCTCAAACTTCATTGAAGCTCAAGGAACATTTTAGAAGTCATGAAGATTCGATCGAAGCTTTTGAAGACGGTTCGTCAAGTTTATTTAATGTCTTCTAGCTTCATTTTCGTAGAATGTTAAGCCTTGAGTAGGTCTTACGTTTTAATCTTCATAACGCTCATATCTTAGATCTAGGATCTTAGTAGAAGTCCATACGAACTTTCCCGAAGCTTCGCGCTTCGATTCACGACTTCTTGTACGTGTTAGTTGGTTCAAGAAGAAGAACCAACCGACTAGATGGTGATCTAGTCGGTCGGCAAAGCTTCTTGGATCGACTAGTTTGCCTTGTCAATTCTAGCTCAGTTACTGTTTACAGTTAGTCGGTCAAAGAAGGTTCACTGACCGACTAGTTTGTGAACTAGGCGGTCAGTGTTTCTTCTTGGACCGACTAGTTGAGCTTCTACTGTACATTCCTAGTTACTGTTTATCGTTAGTCGGTCAAAGAATGTTTGGCGACCGACTAGTTGATGAACTAGTCGGTCAACATTTGTTCTTGGACATACTAAATCTATTTGTGCTCAGACTTTTAGTTTTATCTCTTAGTCGGTCTGAGTTGAGTCACCGACCGACTAGTTGTGAAACTAGTCGGTCAGCAACTCTTCTTGGACCGACTAGTTCCCTTCAGTCTGAACTTATTCTTTTGGTTATTCTACCTTTAGTCGGTTCATGCTGTTTGATCGACCGACTAGTTGATGAACTAGTCGGTCAGTCAACCTTCTTTGACCGACTAGTTTGGTTCAGAATAAAGCCGTTGGAGCATTTATTGCCATGAATTTCACTCTCTCTTTCCTCTATCCTATATATACTTGGAGTGCTGCATTCATTGCACTCAAGGCTGAATTTAAGAGAAGTTTAGAGATCAAAGAGAAAGCATTCAATCTCATTAAAGC
>CM061139.1:75495170-75510170 GCA_030789695.1 Scilla litardierei
CCCTCGCGCACGACGGGGGTAATTTGGCCCGTCGTGCGCACGGCTGTAAATTGCTCCTCACTTGTGCGTTTGCCCGCACACGACGCGCACGACGGGGGTAATTTTGCCCGTCGTGCGCGCGGATGTGAATTTCTTCACACTAGGCGTTTTAACCCACGCGCACGACGGGGGTAAGTTTGCCCGTCGTGCGCGCGGATGGAAATTGCTTTACAGATTGCGTTTTCCCCCTCGCGCACGACGGGGGTAATTTGGCCCGTCGTGCGCACGGCTGTAAATTAATATCCACTTGTGCGTTTGCCCGCACACGACGCGCACGACGGGGGTAATTTTGCCCGTCGTGCGCGCGGATGTGAATTTCTTCACACTAGGCGTTTTAACCCACGCGCACGACGGGGGTAAGTTTGCCCGTCGTGCGCGCTGATGGAAATTGCTTTACAGATTGCGTTTTCCCCCCTCGCGCACGACGGGGGTAATTTGGCCCGTCGTGCGCACGGCTGTAAATTGCTCCTCACTTGTGCGTTTGCCCGCACACGACGCGCACGACAGGGGTAATTTTGCCCGTCGTGCGCGCGGATGTGAATTTCTTCACACTAGGCGTTTTAACCCACGCGCACGACGGGGGTAAGTTTGCCCGTCGTGCGCGCGGATGGAAATTGCTTTACAGATTGCGTTTTCCCCCTCGCGCACGACGGGGGTACTTTGGCCCGTCGTGCGCACGGCTGTAAATTAATATCCACTTGTGCGTTTGCCCGCACACGACGCGCACGACGGGGGTAATTTTGCCCGTCGTGCGCGCGGATGTGAATTTCTTCACACTAGGCGTTTTAACCCACGCGCACGACGGGGGTAAGTTTGCCCGTCGTGCGCTGCGGATGGAAATTGCTTTACAGATTGCGTTTTCCCCCTCGCGCACGACGGGGGTAATTTGGCCCGTCGTGCGCACGGCTGTAAATTGCTCCTCACTTGTGCGTTTGCCCGCACACGACGCGCACGACGGGGGTTATTTTGCCCGTCGTGCGTGCGGATGGAAATTGCTCGACACTTGTGCGTTTTAAGCCCCGCGGACGACGCGCACGACGGGGGTAATTTTGCCTGTCGTGCGCTCGGATGGAAATTGCTCCACACTAGGCGTTTTAACCTACGCGCACGACGGGGGTAAGTTTGCCCGTCGTTCGCGCGGATGGAAATTGCTTTACAGATTGCGTTTTCCCCCCTCGCGCACGACGGGGGTAATTTGCCCGTCGTGCGCACGGCTGTAAATTATTCCTCACTTGTGCGTTTGCCCGCACAGGACGCGCACGACGGGGGTAATTTTGCCCGTCGTGCTCGCGGATGTGAATTTCTTCACACTAGGCGTTTTAACCCACGCGCACAACGGGGGTAAGTTTGCCCGTCGTGCGCGCGGATGGAAATTGCTTTACAGATTGCGTTTTCCCCCTCGCGCACGACGGGGGTAATTTGGCCCGTCGTGCCCACGGCTGTAAAGATTTCCACACTTGTGTGTTTGCCCGCACACGACGCGCACGACGGGGGTTATTTTGCCCGTCGTGCGCGGCGGATGTGAATTTCTTCACACTAGGCGTTTTAACCCACGCGCAGGACGGGGGTAAGTTTGCCCGTCGTGCGCGCGGATGGAAATTGATTTACAGATTGCGTTTTCCCCCTCGCGCACGACGGGGGTAATTTGGCCCGTCGTGCGCACGGCTGTAAATTGCTCCTCACTTGTGCGTTTGGCCGCACACGACGCGCACGACTGGGGTTATTTTGCCCGTCGTGCGTGCGGATGGAAATTGCTCGACACTTCACTTGTGCGTTTTAAGCCCCGCGGACGACGCGCACGACGGTGGTAATTTTGCCTGTCGTGCGCTCGGATGGAAATTGCTCCACACTAGGCGTTTTAAACCTACGCGCACGACGGGGGTAAGTTTGCCCGTCGTTCGCCGGCGGATGGAAATTGCTTTACAGATTGTGTTTTCCCCCTCGCGCACGACGGGGGTAATTTGGCCCGTCGTGCGCACGGCTGTAAATTATTCCTCACTTGTGCGTTTGCCCGCACAGGACGCGCACGACGGGGGTAATTTTGCCCGTCGTGCTCGCGGATGTGAATTTCTTCACACTAGGCGTTTTAACCCACGCGCACGACGGGGGTAAGTTTGCCGGTCGTGCGCGCGGATGGAAATTGCTTTACAGATTGCGTTTTCCCCCCTCGCGCACGACGGGGGTAATTTGGCCCGTCGTGCGCACGGCGGTAAATATTTCCACACTTGTGCGTTTGCCCGCACACGACGCGACCGACGGGGGTTATTTTGCCCGTCATGCGCGCGGATGTGAATTTCTTCACACTAGGCGTTTTAACCCCACGCGCACGACGGGGGTAAGTTTGCCCGTCGTGCGCGCGGATGGAAATTGCTCGACACTTGTGCGTTTTAAGCCACGCGGACGACGCGGACGACGAGGGTTATTTTGCCCGTCGTGCGCGCCGGATGGAAATTGCTTCACACAGTAGGCGTTTTAACCCCCGCGCAACGACGGGGGTAATTTTGCCCGTCGTGCGCGCGGATTGAAATTGCTCGACACTTGTGCGTTTTAAGCCACGCGGACGACGCGGACGACGAGGGTTATTTTGCCCGTCGTGCGCGCGGATGGAAATTGCTTCACAAAGTAGGCGATTTAACCCCTGCGCACGACGGGGGTAATTTTGCCCGTCGTGCGCGCGGATGGAAATTGCTCGACACTTGTGCGTTTAAACCCCCGCGACGACGCGCACGACGGGGGTTATTTTGCCCGTCGTGCGCAGCGGATGGAAATTGCTTCACACAGTAGGCATTTTAACCCCCGCGCACGACGGGGGTAATTTTGCCCGTCGTGCGCGCGGATTGAAATTCCTCGACACTTGTGCGTTTTAACCCCCGCGGACGACGCGCACGACGGGGGTTATTTTGCCCGTCGTGCGCGCGGATGGAAATTGCTGCACACAGTAGGCGTTTTAACCCCCCGCACACGACGGGGTTAATTTTGCCCGTCGTGCGCTCGGATGGAAATTGCTGCACACTAGGCGTTTTAACCCCCGCACACACGACGGGTTAATTTTGCCCGTCGTGCGCTCGGATGGAAATTGCTGCACACTAGGCGTTTTAACCCACGCGCACGACGGGGGTAATGTTGCCCGTCGTGCGCCGCGGATGTGAATTTCTTCACACTAGGCGTTTTAACACCCGCGAACGACGGGGTTTATTTTGCACATCGTGCGCACGAATGGAAATTTCATTACACGTTGCGTTTGCCGGCACACCCTCGCGCACGACGGGGGTAATTTTGCCCGTCGTGCGCACGGTTGGAGATTGCTGCACACAGTAGGCGTTTTAACCCCCGCGCACGACGGGGTTAATTTTGCCCGTCGTGCGCTCGGATGGAAATTGCTGCGCACAAGGCGTTTTAACCCACGCGCACGACGGGGTAAGTTTGCCCTTCGTGCGCGCGGATGGAAATTGCTTTACAGATTGCGTTTTCCCCCTCGCGCACGACGGGGGTAATTTGGCCCGTCGTGCGCACGCGGTAAATTGCTCCACACTTGTGCGTTTCCCCGCACACGACGCGCACGACAAGGGTTATTTTGCCCGTCGTGCACGCGGATGGAAATTGCTCGACACTTGTGCGTTTTAACCCCCGCGGACGACGCGCACGACGGGGGTAATTTTGCCTGTCGTGCGCTCGGCATGGAAATTGCTCCACACTAGGCGTTTTAACCTATGCGCACGACGGGGGTAAGTTTGCCCGTCGTGCGCGCGGATGGAAATTGCTTTACAGATTGCGTTTTCCCCCTCGCGCACGACGGGGGTAATTTGGCCCGTCGTGCGCACGGCTGTAAATTGCTCCTCACTTGTGCGTTTGCCCGCACACGACGCGCACGACGGGGGTAATTTTGCCCGTCGTGCGCACGGATGTGAATTTCTTCACACTAGGCGTTTTAACCCACGCGCACGACGGGGGTAAGTTTGCCCGTCGTGCGCGCGGATGGAAATTGCTTTACATATTGCGTTTTCCTCCTCGCGCACGACGTGGGTAATTTGGCCCGTCGTGCGCACGGCTGTAAATTAATATCCACTTGTGCGTTTGCCGGAACACGACGCGCACGACGGGGGTAATTTTGACCGTCGTGCGCGCGGATGGAAATTGCTAGACACTTGTGCGTTTTAACCCCCGCGGACGACGCGCACGACGGGGGTTATTTTGCCCGTCGTGCGCGCGGATGGAAATTGCTGCACACTTGTGCGTTTTAACCCACGCGCACGACGGGGGTAAGTTTGCCCGTCGTGCGCGCGGATGGAAATTAATTTACAGATTGCGTTTTCCCCCGTCGCGCACGACGGGGGTAATTTGGCCCGTCGTGCGCACGGCTGTAAATATTTCCACACTTGTGCGTTTGCCCGCACACGACGCTCACGACGGGGGTTATTTTGCCCGCGTGCGCGCGGATGTGAATTTCTTCACACTAGGCGTTTTAACCCACGCCCACGACGGGGGTAAGTTTGCCCGTCGTGCGCGCGGATGGAAATTGCTTTACAGATTGCGTTTTCCCCCTCGCGCACGACGGGGGTAATTTGGCCCGTCGTGCGCACGGCTGTAAATTGCTCCTCACTTGTGCGTTTGCCCGCACACGACGCGCACGACGGGGGTTATTTTGCCCGTCGTGCGTGCGGATGGAAATTGCTCGACCACTTGTGCCTTTTAAGCCCCGCGGACGACGCGCACGACGGGGGTAATTTTGCCTGTCGTGCGCTCGGATGGAAATTGCTCCACACTAGGCGTTTTAACCCACGCGCACGACGGGGGTAAGTTTGCCCGTCGTGCGCGCGGATGGAAATTGCTTTACAGATTGCATTTTCCCCCTCGCGCACGACGGGGGTAATTTGGCCCGTCGTGCGCACGGCTGTAAATATTTCCACACTTGTGCGTTTGCCCGCACACGATGCGCACGACGGGGGTTATTTTGCCCGTCGTGCGCGCGGATGGAAATTGCTGCACACTTGTGCGTTTTAACCCACGCGCACGACGGGGGTAAGTTTGCCCGTCGTGCGCGCGGATGGAAATTGCTTTACAGATTGCATTTTCCCCCTCGCGCACGACGGGGGTAATTTGGCCCGTCGTGCGCACAGCTGTAAATATTTCCACACTTGTGCGTTTGCCCGCACACGACGCGCACGACGGGGGTTATTTTGCCCGTCGTGCGCGCGGATGTGAATTTCTTCACACTTGTGCGTTTTAACCCACGCGCACGACGGGGGTAAGTTTGCCCGTCGTGCGCTTCCGCGGATGGAAATTGCTTTACAGATTGCGTTTTCCCCCTCGCGCACGACGGGGGTAATTTGGCCCGTCGTGCGCACGGCTGTAAATTGCTCCACACTTGTGCGTTTGCCCGCACACGACGCGCACGACGGGGGTTATTTTGCCCGTCGTGCGTGCGGATGGAAATTGCTCGACACTTGTGCGTTTTAAGCCCCGCAGACGACGCGCACGACGGGGGTAATTTTGCCTGTCGTGCGCTCGGATGGAAATTGCTCCACACTAGGCGTTTTAACCCACGCGCACGACGGGGGTAAGTTTGCCCGTCGTGCGCGCGGATGGAAATTGCTTTACAGATTGCATTTTCCCCCTCGCGCACGACGGGGGTAATTTGGCCCGTCGTGCGCACGGCTGTAAATATTTCCACACTTGTGCGTTTGCCCGCACACGATGCGCACGACGGGGGTTATTTTGCCCGTCGTGCGCGCGGATGGAAATTGCTGCACACTTGTGCGTTTTAACCCACGCGCACGACGGGGGTAAGTTTGCCCGTCGTGCGCGCGGATGGAAATTGCTTTACAGATTGCATTTTCCCCCCTCGCGCACGACGGGGGTAATTTGGCCCGTCGTGCGCACAGCTGTAAATATTTCCACACTTGTGCGTTTGCCCGCACACGACGCGCACGACGGGGGTTATTTTGCCCTTCGTGCGCGCGGATGTGAATTTCTTCACACTTGTGCGTTTTAACCCACGCGCACGACGGGGGTAAGTTTGCCCGTCGTGCGCGCGGATGGAAATTGCTTTACAGATTGCGTTTTCCCCCTCGCGCACGACGGGGGTAATTTGGCCCGTCGTGCGCACGGCTGTAAATTGATCCACACTTGTGCGTTTGCCCGCACACGACGCGCATGACGGGGGTTATTTTGCCCGTCGTGCGTGCGGATGGAAATTGCTCGACACTTGTGCGTTTTAAGCCCCGCAGACGACGCGCACGACGGGGGTAATTTTGCCTGTCGTGCGCTCGGATGGAAATTGCTCCACACTAGGCGTTTTAACCCACGCGCACGACGGGGGTAAGTTTGCCCGTCGTGCGCGGCGGATGGAAATTGCTTTACAGATTGCATTTTCCCCCTCGCGCACGACGGCGGTAATTTGGCCCGTCGTGCGCACGGCTGTAAATATTTCCACACTTGTGCGTTTGCCCGCACACGACGCGCACGACGGGGGTTATTTTGCCCGTCGTGCGCGCGGATGGAAATTGCTGCACACTTGTGCGTTTTAACCCACGCGCACGACGGGGTAAGTTTGCCCGTCGTGCGCGTGGATGGAAATTGCTTTACAGATTGCGTTTTCCCTCTCGCGCACGACGGGGGTAATTTGGCCCGTCGTGCGCACGGCTGTAAATATTTCCACACTTGTGCGTTTGCCCGCACACGACGCGCACGATGGGGGTTATTTTGCCCGTCGTGCGCGCGGATGTGAATTTCTTCACACTAGGCGTTTTAACCCACGCGCACGACGGGGGTAAGTTTGCCCGTCGTGCGTGCGGATGGAAATTGCTCGACACTTGTGCGTTTTAAGCCACGCGGACGACGCGGACGACGAGGGTTATTTTGCCCGTCGTGCAGGCGTTTTAACCCCCGCGCACGACGGGGGTAATTTTGCCCGTCGTGCGCGTGGATGGAAATTGCTCGACACTTGTGCGTTTTAACCCCCGCGACGACGCGCACGACGGGGGTTATTTTGCCCGTCGTGCGCGCGGATGGAAATTGCTTCACACAGTAGGCGTTTTAACCCCCGCGCACGACGGGGGTAATTTTGCCCGTCGTGCGCGCGGATTGAAATTGCTCGACACTTGTGCGTTTTAACCCCCGCGGACGACACGCACGACGGGGGTTATTTTGCCCGTCGTGCGCGCGGATGGAAATTGCTGCACACAGTAGGCGTTTTAACCCCCGTGCACGACGGTGTTAATTTTGCCCGTCGTGCGCTCGGATGGAAATTGCTGCACACTAGGCGTTTTAACCCCCACGCACGACGGGGTTAATTTTGCCCGTCGTGCGCTCGGATGGAAATTGCTGCACACTAGGCGGTTTTAACACACGCGCACGACGGGTGTAATGTTGCCCGTCGTGCGCGCGGATGTGAATTTCTTCACACTAGGCGTTTTAACCCCCGCGAACGACGGGGTTTATTTTGCACATCGTGCGCACGGATGGAAATTTCTTTACACGTTGTGTTTTCCCCCTCGCGCACGACGGGGGTAATTTTGCCCGTCGTGCGCACGGTTGGAAATTGCTGCACACAGTAGGCGTTTTAACCCCCGCGCACGACGGGGTTAATTTTGCCCGTCGTGCGCTCGGATGGAAATTGCTGCACAGAAGGCGTTTTAACCCACGCGCTCGACGGGGTAAGTTTGCCCGTCGTGCGCGCGGATGGAAATTGCTTTACAGATTGCGTTTTCCCCCTCACGCACGACGGGGGTAATTTGGCCCATCGTGCGCACGCGGTAAATTGCTCCACACTTGTGCGTTTGCCCGCACACGACGCGCACGACAAGGGTTATTTTGCCCGTCGTGCACGCGGATGGAAATTGCTCGACACTTGTGCGTTTTAACCCCCGCGGACGACGCGCACGACGGGGGTTATTTTGCCCGTCGTGCGCGCGGATGGAAATTGCTGCACACAGGCGTTTTAACCCACGCGTACGACGGGGTAAGTTTGCCCGTCGTGCGCGCGGATGGAAATTGCTTTACAGATTGCATTTTCCCCCTCGCGCACGACGGGGGTAATTTGGCCCGTCGTGCGCACGGCGGTAAATTGCTCCACACTTGTGCGTTTCCCGCACACGACGCGCACGACGGGGGTTATTTTGCCCGTCGTGCGTGCGGATGGAAATTGCTCGACACCTGTGCCTTTTAAGCCCCGCGGACGACGCGCACGACGGGGGTAATTTTGCCTGTCGTGCGCTCGGATGGAAATTGCTCCACACTAGGCGTTTTAACCCCCGCGCACGACGGGGTTAATTTTGTCCGTCGTGCGCGCGGATGGAAATTGCTTTACAGATTGCGCTTTCCCGCTCGCGCACGACGGGGGTAATTTTGCCCGTCGTGCGCACGGCGGTAAATTGCTCCACACTTGTGCGTTTTAATCCCACGCCGCGCACGACGCATAGGCTGTAGCGCGTTGTTCGCGGGGAGTAATATACTCCGTTCTGGGTCGACGCGCACAACGGTGCCATATAGTGTAAACTATTTCTTTGAAAAGGATATAAAGGGCGGGATGGTAATTGCACCAATAGTTCTAAAAAGTTGTTTTCATAGGGTCTATAAGGGCGGGATGGTAATTGCCCCAAACGTTCCGGGCGCGTAAGGGCCCGTTGGTAATTGCACCAAAAGTTCCTCATGTTCCGCTTTTAACAACAGCCGTGGGATCGGATCGGACGGTCAGGAGGGGTCGAGCGCAGGAATCCAATCTGAGCACGACCTCAGGCGCATTTTACCCTATATATATATATATATATATATATATCCGTGGGATCGGATCGGACGGTCAGGAGGGGTCGAGCGCAGGAATCCAATCTGAGCACGACCTCAGGCGCATTTTACCCTATATATATATATATATATATATATATATATATATATATATATATATATATATATATGGAAAAAGGGGATCTAAGGTGCCTCCTTAGATGAAAATCTAAGGAGGCGCCCCCATTTCCCACCATCTCCTACAATATTTTTGGAACTTTTTTTCATGGGGTTGTTGTTCACATCATGGATGATCGACATACAAAATTTCAAGGGATTCCAATATTTTTTGAGCCACCATCTACAACATACAACTTCAACGGTCTAAAAACATGCTGAAAACCCCACGAAGTTGCAAGGGGTAGACGGTGACTCAAAAAGTATTGGATTCCCTTGAAATTTGGTATGTTGATCATCCATAAGGTGAACAATAAACCCATGAAAATTTTTTCAATAAAAATGTGTGAGATGGGTGGAAATGGGGGCGCCTCCGAGGCACCTTAGGATCCCTTTACCATATATATATATATATATATATGAGGAAACGGGAAATAGGGTGTCACAGGAGAGAATCCTCTCCTGTGTCGGTCAAAAACACCAAACTCCACAAGTTTTTTGTAAGATCTGATCCGTTCATCTCGATCTCCACCCTCTAAACCCCCTATCCACCAATTTTTAACCCGATCCGAGGTGTTTTGCCCGTTCATCCATCCGACCCAAATTTAACGGTTTTGCATGAATAGAACTTTTGTGAATGGTGGATGAACGGGCAAAACACCTCGGATCGGGTTGAAAATTGGTGGATAGGGGGTTTAGAGGGTGGAGATCGAGATGAACGGATCGGATCTTACAAAAACTTGTGGAGTTTGGTGTTTTTGACCGACACATGAGAGGATTCTCTCCTGTGACACCCTATTTCCCGTTTCATATATGTGTGTGTGTGTGTGTGTGTGTGTGTGTGTGTGTGGCAATCTTCGGGTGCAAAAAAACCCGTGCGAAAACTTTTTTTTATTTTTTGAAATTTTTTTTCAAATTTTTTTGATGTTTAATCCATACAATTATATACCCCAGGGAAAATAATGGGTGAACCCATTGGGGATTAGAGCACACATCCACCCGTTACAAATTTAACGGTCTCAAAACGTGCGAATTTGATGAAATGCCTTGATTGAAGGCCAAATGACATTATTTCTCAACGATTATTTTTTGAGGGGGGTATAACAACATATAATGAGGGTGGAAAAAAGAATTTTTGAAAAAAAGTTTCAAAAAAAACTAAAAACATCTTCGCACGGTGCGAAATGTTCTCACATGAAGATTGACACACACACACACACACACACACACACACACACACAGTAAAGTGTTCCTAGGGTGACTCTTTAGATTAAATCTAAGGAGTCGCCCACATTTCCCCTGTATGCCACATTTTTGTTTGGAATTTGTTTTCATGGTATTCTTGTTCACCTCATGGATGATCAACATACCAAAAATCAATTCATTCCAATACTTTTAGAGCCCACATCTATCCCTTGCAACTTCCTGTATTTTTCAGCACGTTTTCAGACCGTTGAATTTGCAAGGGGTATAAGTGGGCTCTAAAATTATTAGAATGGCTTGATTTTTGGTTTTTGATCATCCATGATGTGAACAATAATCCCATAAAAAATAAAATCCAAAAAATTGTGGGATATGTGGGAAAATGGGGGTGACTCCTTAGATGAAATCTAAGGAGTCACCCGAGGAACACTTTACCCGTGTGTGTGTGTGTGTGTGTGTGTGTGTGTGTGTCTAGGGTAAAGTGTTCCTAGGGTGACTCCTTAGATTAAATCTAAGGAGTCGCCCCCATTTTCTCCCATCTCCCACAATTTTTTTTGAACTTTTTTTTCTTGGGATTGTTGTTCACCTCATGGATGATCAACATACCAAAAATCAAGTCATTCCAATACTTTTAGAGCCCCCATCCACCCCTTGCAACTTTATGTGTTTTTCAGCACGTTTTCAGACCGTTGAAGTTGCAAGGGATAGATGGGGGCTTTTAAAGTATTGGAATGACATGATTTTTGGTATGTTGATCATCCATGATGTGACCAACAATCATATGAAAAATAATTTCAAAAAAAATTGTGGGAGATGAGAGACAATGAGGGCGACTCCTTAGATTTAATCTAAGGAGTCACCCTAGGAACACGTTACCCATATATATATATATATATATATATATATATATATATATATATATATATATATATATATATATATATATATATATATACTAGTCATTACTCGTGCCCATAGGGCACATTTATTTAATGGCTGAGTTTTTTTCTCCCCACAAATTCCAAGTTCCCCCAAATTTCAAGTTTTCCCACAAAATTTCAAGTTTCCCCCCAAATTTAAGTTTTCCCCCAAAATTTAAGTCCCCCCAAAATTGTCGTTGCCACCTAGGACAAACTTGCCACGTAGGACAAAGCTTGTCATAGTATGATAAGATTCAATATCTTCAAAGGACTGGAAAAAATGGTCGGAAGGGGGAAAATAAAAATTGTGGGTGGGTGTGTGGGGAGGGTCCAGTGGCAAAAATAAAAAACCGGGGTTGTATGTGCAAACTTCCCCGCATCCTCTCTTATCCCTCAAAATCTTATCTCTTATATTTTCTCTTATCCAATTTCCCTCTTTTATATAATAGATATCCAAATTCTCTTATCCAATTTCTCATGACCAAATTCTCTTATCCAATTTCTCTTGATAACGTCCCTCTTTTATATTACGTGGACTGAGAAAAACGGTCGGAAAGGGGGGAAGAATAAAAAGTATGGGTGTGGGGGGAGGGTCCAGGGGCAAAAATGTTAAAACCGGGGTTATATGTGCAAAATTCCCCACCTCCTCTCTTATCCCTCAAAATCTCATCTCTTATCCTATTTTTCTTATCCAAATTCTCTTATTCAATTTCTCTTGATAACCGCCCTATTTTATAGAATATGTATGTATGTATGTATATGTATATGTATACTCTAGTCCAAATTCTCTTGTCCAATATCTCTTGTCCAATTTCTTTTGTCCAATTTCTCTTGATACCATCCCTATTTTATAGAATAGATGTATGTATATGTATGTATGTATATGTATATATGTTTGTTTATATATATGTATATACTATTGTCCAAATTCTCTTATCCAATTTCTCTTGTCCAATTTCTCTTATCCAATTTCTCTTGTCTAATTTCTCTTATCCAATTTCTCTTGATAACATCTCTATTTTATAGTGTATATATATATATATATATATATATATATATGTATATATATATATATATATATATATATATATATATATAAATGTATCTAAGAACGTGCGCATGCACATTTGCCTCATATATATATATATGTGTAAATCTTCCTTTGAAAACATTTCGCACGTTGCGAAAAGAATTTTATCTTTTTTTTGAATTTTTTTTCAAAAATTTTTTCCACCTTCATTATATGTTGTTATACTCTCCTCAAAAAATAATCGTTGAGCAATAATGTCATTTGGCCTTCGATCAAGGCATTTCATCAAATTCACATGTTTTGAGATCGTTAAATTTGTAACGGGTGGATGTGTGCTCTAATCCCCAACGGGTTCACCCATTACTTTCCCTGGGGTATATAATTGTATGGATTAAACATAAAAAAATTTTGAAAAAAATTTCAAAAAAATAAAAAAAATGTTTTCGCATCGTGCGAAAACTCCATTTTTCGCACTTGAAGATCGCCATGTGTGTGTGTGTGTGTGATGATAACATCAATAAACTGCTTTTCAACCATCTATTATATATATATATACTAGTCATAACCCGTGCCCGTAGTGCACGGTTCATTTAAAAGAAATTGAGTAGTGCACAAAAATTCGGTTACACCAAGTAATGTGAAATTTAAAAAAAATTAAAATTGAAAAACTTTTGGGTTTTGTCCTAGTCATACTTTTGCCGCCACGTAGGACAAAGATTTTGTCCTAGTCATTTTTATGCCGCCACGTAGGACAAACTTCGTGAATTATATAATAGATAGATAGATAGATATATATATATATATATATATATATATATATATATATATATATATATATATATATATATATATATTAAAATACAACTGTTTGAATTCTAAGGCTGACTAGGACAAACAAGTTGATAGACAGATGGCTTGGATTTAATCTTGAGGAATGAATGGTTGAGATGAGATTTTGTGGAAAGATTTGGATGGAAAAACATTTCTAGGAAAATGAATGTTTATGGGGAAATGAAACTTTATGGGGAATGAAAGTTGCTGGGAAATAGCAGAGTGCACGTACTTAATGCATTTGGGAAAAAAACTTTAACTTGCACTTAATGCTGCAGATCGAATGCTGATGCAGATCGAATGATCTCTCCCTCAACGCAGGGTCCACCGTCTCTTCGACGCATGTGGCAAAGATGAGAATAATTTCCCGCACCGAAGACGACTGCTAAATTTTTTAACGCTAATTTGTTGTTCCGCGATGATTTTTTTCCGCTAATTTGTTGTTTCGTGTCGAAGGCGCTCGCGTCGAATTTGTTGTTCCACACCAAAGGCGACCGTGTCGCTAAATAATTTTAGGTTAATTTGTTGTTCCACGCAATTTTGGCTGTGGAAATAATTTTTTGGGAACAAAGATTTCAGGTGGAAAAATCGTAAATGAATCGTGCCGCAGGCACGGGTTATGACTAGTGTGTGTGTGTGCGTATTCTATAAAATAGGGATGTTATACAGAGAAATTGGATAAGAGAAACTGGACAAGAAAAATGGGATAAGAGAATTTGGACAAGTGTATATACATATCTATTCTATAAAATATGGATGTTATCAAGAGAAATTGGATAAGAGAAATCGGACAAGAGAAATTGGATAAGAGAATTTGGACAAGAGTATATACAAACATATACATACATACATACATATACATACATACATATACATACATCTATTCTATAAAATAGGGATGTTATCAAGAGAAATTGGATAAGAGAAATTGGACAAGAGAAATTGGATAAGATAATTTGGACAAGAGTATATACATACATACATATACATACATACATATACATACATCTATTCTATAAAATAGGGATGTTATCAAGAGAAATTGGATAAGAGAAATTGGACAAGAGAATTTGGATAAGAGAATTTGGACAAGAGTATATACATACATACATACATATACATACATACATATACATACATCTATTCTATAAAATAGGGATGTTATCAAGAGAAATTGGATAAGAGAATTTGGACAAGAGTATATATATACATATACATACATACATACATATACATACATACATATCTTATCTATATTTCATGAAGATTTCAAATGCTGTCCTACTAGGACAAAGGGTTTGTCCTACATGGCAAATTTGATGACTAGGACAAACAAGTTTGGAGGGAAAACTTGGGGGGAAGATTTGAATCGCAGTGCCCTTTGGGCACGTGAAATTTCGTGTGTGTGTGTGTATATATATATATATATAGTGATCTTCGGGTGCGAAAAAACCCGTGCGAAAGCCGTGCGAAAACATTTGTTTTATTTTTTTGAAATTTTTTTTCAAAATTTTTTTTTGATGTTTAATCCAAACAATTATATACCCCAGGGAAAATAATGGGTGAACCCGTTGGGGATTAGAGCACCCATCCACCCGTTACAAATTTAACGGTCTCAAAACATGCGAATTTGATGAAATGCCTTGATCGAAGACCAAATGACATTATTTCTCAATCATTATTTTTTGAGGGTGGGTATAACAACATATAATGAGGGTGGAAAAAAGAATTTTTGAAAAAAAAATTTCAAAAAAAAGATAAAAAACATTTTCGCACCGTGCGAAATGTTCTCATTTGAAAATTTTCATATATATATATATGATATCATCCTAAACTGCTTTTCAACCATCTAATCAATTACATGTGAACGAATCAACAACTGATCACAAATAAACTGCTTTTCAACCATCTAATCAGTTCACATGACCATCTAATCAATTACATGTGAACGAAGCAACAACTGATCACAAATAGAATTCCCATAAAATTTTAAAAGAAGGGAAGGTGGCTTTTCATCAAAGGACTTCAACAACTTAGACAATGAAAAGCATGTTTGCCAAATTAATATCTAAATTACAT
>CM061139.1:75515170-75742861 GCA_030789695.1 Scilla litardierei
AGACCGTAGAAGAATCAGCTAGAATGCCAGATTCAGCCTGCGATCACAAAAGAATCTGGGGATGAAATCGATTGCATATAACCACAGCTTCATGAACTGAGAAATATTTTTTTTGATTCTCTTCAGTCCATGAATGCTTCTATACTGAGTCATGGCCCGGGATTAACATATGAATGCAAAAGCGACTCACGTACCTCAAGATATCTTGTTAACAAGGTCGTCGTGCTGGAATTAAAGCCCTTGACAGGCTCCCCTTTAGTACGGGATACGTTCAGCTGCTTTCGAACTTGGGAGGCCAAAGACTGCAGTCCCAAAGCAACATTATTACATTGCATGTATGACAAGCAGCTAGCTAAAAAAGAAACAATGGATGAATATTTGTAAACGTAAAAGTTCTTTTATTCCACAGACCTTGCCCAACTCCACGCCCCATTGGTCGAAAGAGTTTATCCCCCATATGAAGCCTTCAACAGCAATTCTGTGCTCATAGATTGCTAGAAGCTGGACAAGAATTGAGGTTACAGTAAAAGCAACACCGAATCAGATCAAAACGATAACAACATTGATGACAAAGCCGTGTCAAGAAATAGGATTACAATTAACAAATAACTTGCATGCAACCAGTGCAGCGGATGGTAATCATTGATACATCATCTCTGTGTGTCGCCAAAAACATTTTCTTTTCTTTTCTTTTCTTTTCTGTAATACTACATGAAGGCATCAACACTCTACTCTTTAACATGGACACCAGGAGGTGGTAAGGGAAATAAAGATTAAACACCTATTTTAGGACATAATCTTGCCAGAAAAGCAATGGCCCAATAGCAGCGTGCAATGCAACACCCATTCTATAAAAAAAACTTGGGGCGGGTTCATCACACACTAGACTTGTACCCGCTTGGAGCAACTTTCCGCTTAGATCTGACCCATTTTAACTGTGTTCCATAATCAGCGGAACCATACCCATTCCATTTTCTTGGGTAACATTACCTGTTTACCCATCCAACCTGCTTATCTACTATCTTAATTCAGTACATTAATCAATTTTTTAAGGCATGGAGGACCAGAGTAACACTCAATCCTATCATTGAAATACACACACAACCATGATAAAAATTATAAAAAATTGCTAAATCATACCAACAATAAATCTAATACTCCTATGATACATTCATGATCCAAGATAACAAGTATGGAAATATTTGAATCATCTTATTCACAAATGACAAGTTTAACAAAGTGCAAACCTTCAAAGATAAAAGTTTAAATCTCAATATCATCCAAAAAAATTTATGATGCATGATGGGAAATTTGGGAAAGAAATAGAATTAAGGATTTAGAAATTTTAGGAAAAATGTTTAGAGATTTGATAAAATTTTAATTTCCAGGCCCCACGCTCTAAATATGTGACGATCATCGACTCATACAAGTCGGATGCGGAGATTTTCAGATTTCTTATCCAGGTAATCAAGCCCACTCTTATGTCTCTCACGCTCAAGATTTAATTGGCAAAGTGGTGTTTACACAATTTCAATTATTATTCTTCAATTAAAAATAAAACAAGTTTGAGGCCTATTTATATGCTTACAACCAAATGACATCTTTCACAATGACCGATGTGAGACAAAACAACTAAAATCTAACGAAATTAATAAAATCAAATAAAATTAGCTAACATAACATAAATTTAAATAAAATCATAACTATATATGGATGTGATCTTCATCATTTTTACTAGCTTTGAGAACTTCACGTCCAGATGAATGGTGGCAAGAGTGCAAACCGGTAATAGTTACCACTCCCCCATGGTTAGTAAAGACTCATACACGAACCTTGAAATGAACCAAAAGATAAATGTGTAGATGATTATACAAGGAGGATGCACAAAGATCATCGAAGAAAGGAAGACACACAAAACTTGCTAACTGATAGGCTATATTAGATCATGAATAAGGAAATCGATATGCTCAACTAGCTCCAATTTGAGCTCAGTTTCAATCTCTATCTCAACCTCATGCTCATGATATGACCTGGGCTTGGGATCAGGCTCGATCGTGAGCTCAAGCTCAAGTTCATGTTTAGACTCGATGACGTGCACCATGACATGGGCTTGGGATCAGACTCGATCGTGAGCGCAAGCTCACGTTCATGTTTGGACTCGATGACATGCACCATCTTTATTATAGGCGCGGATGAAGATCTAGGCTCGGGTTTACACTTTACATTAAACTTTAACTGATGCAAAACCTTAAACTCTGGCTTATGCTCTATTTGTTGAACTTGCTCTCGTATTTTTCTGCACTCATGTACATCTTTAAATTTTTTTTATCAAATTAAAGAATAATGTTAACCATTGAAGTTGATATCGGTTACGGTGAATGACTCGTGTGAAGATATTGATACCGAAGGTCAAACTTCATTTGTGTCCCAGTATTCACATCATTCCCCATACTCTTTCTACCGATAGTAGGCATCTGCCCTGATTAAAAGTACTTTCCTCCTCGATTAAGATGCAGCAAGCGAAAACCCACTAAATACAACACTCACAATCTTCACCTTTGATAACCATCGAATCCATAGAAAACTGGGATAAAAAATCACTCTGTTTGAAATTGGTACTGCTTGAGAAAACCATGGAAAATATGTGATAACCTAGGCAAACTGTTCAAACCTAACTTAGTCTCAACCCGAATTATGGCTCGAATAGCTTGGCAGCAAGCTTGAACGGATCTAAATTCCGGTTAAATATGATTTAGGAATCGTTAAAACAGCAGAACGTGCATGAAAATAGTTAAATAAGGCATCCATACCCAAAAATCATAGGAGGCATTGTGGCATGAGTAGCAGCTCGATTAACGACTGGTCCAAGCCATTGACTAGTCAACACAGTCAATGCGAGGTTTGACTCGATTAACGACTGGTCCAAGCCATTGACTAGTCAACTCAGTCAATGCGAGGTGTGCTTGAGTAAGCTTCGCGACTCAAGCTAACTTGGGATGAGTTGTTGAAAAGAGCAGGCTCAAGTCAGCTCAGGTCGATGATGTCACCTCAGTTGGAGCTATTAGGTCAACTCAGCTCGCACTCGGGGTTGTCTCAATGGAGCAGGCACTGAAACGATCAACGATGACAATGTTTCCAATTAATTTCACGGGTGAGTCTTGCTAAATCATGGTGTGCCGGATGTGACGGACAACGGCCAAACTGATGGGGGTTGGTATGACCTGTCGATGTGAGGACGATGGCAATGCGGATGTTCGATGTTGAAGATGACAGTGGTGACGATTAAGAGCGATGTTGCCGGGATCTAGACATGGAGTTGGTTGCAACGACGGTGAGAAGCGAGAATAACGACATGAAAGACGATAGCAATTTCAAGTTTTAATGTTAGTGTAAAGGTTTTGAGAGGGGAACTGACAGTTGGAGGAAGGGGGCGAACAATATTATTTTTTTGATTTTTCTTTTCTTTTTTCTCTTTTTTAAAAATGTTTCCTCTTTTTAATTTTTTTTAATTTTTTATCTCCTCTTTTGATTTTTTTGAACTAAATCCTAACTAGAAAAAAGTATGAAGAGAAAAAAATGAGGATTTAGCTTTGATACTAAATATGACGTAGGATGAAAAAGAAAGATTATGATGATAAATTAAGAAAAGAAATAGAATTATGGATTTAAAATTTTTAGGAGAAAATGTTTAGAGATTTGATATATTATAATTTTTGAACCTCACACCCTAAGGACCTCACACCCTGAAGGTTTGACGATCACCGACTCACATGACTCACACATGGAGCTCTTCCTAACATCTCAGTTGTACAATCAATCTCACTTTAACATCTCGCATGATAAAAATTTAATTGGCAATTTAAAGTTAATACAAATTTCAATTATTATTATTCTATTAAAAATAAAATTTATGCGTTTACAAGTAACTGACAACTCTCCCAACAACCGATGTGTGACAAAACAATTAAAATCAAATAAAGTTAATAACATCAAATAAAATAAGCTAAAATCAAATAAAATCCTAATAAATAAAAATAAAAAAAATCTTAACTACCTAAGTATTTAGATGCCCATCAAATTATGTTATAGGTTCAAAAGGTATATTCCAAAAATAATTTAATTAAGAACAATCCACCAAAATCAACAGTATAGGGGAGACATAGATGCCCAAATAACACTACTTCCAAAAGTTGATTTTAATAGCATATATGTTTCAACCAAAAAGTTAACTCCATCTAATGGTTTTGAAGTTGTTATAGTTTCTAAGTTGCTTTGACCCATGCTCCTATGGAACCTAGTAATAATTTTAAGACTAAACATTACTATTTAAAGCATGGTTTTAGGTGTCGGTCTCGGTCTCGGTATCGTTCTTTCCAAAATTTAGATTTCGGTATCGGTATCATCCGTTTCGATGGTTTTGGAAGCAAGTTTCGGAAACAAGTTTTGGTTTCGTCCGTATCGCTAGTTTCAGTAGTTCCGTTTCAGGTATCGGTATCGGTTTCGGAGATACTTTAAATATGTATATACTATATACACACAGTGTGATGGTTTCGAAGAATCTTAAATCTAAACTTATCAAATACTATTAAATACTTAAAAACTAAAATATTAATCATATACTATCAAATAATAAATACTAAATAAATAAACTAAATTTGAGTTCGTAATCATATCAAATACTAAATACCTAAAGTTTGCTACTTAAATACTAAAATTTAGATAAATGAATAGATCCTGAAGCTTGCCCTACGCACCCACCATTTTACCTTGCGCACATACCCCTTGTGTACAAGTTTACCAAAAAATCACGGGGTGTTGCTTTGTGCACCCACCGTATTGCTTTGTGCACATACCACACATTTACAGGGTTGCCACAAAAAACGTGCTTGCTTGATGTGCGCACCGAATGTTTTACTCTACGCCCATACCACTTATTTACAAGTTTGCCTTTAAAAACGCATCCTCTCCTGAAAGGCGACTCAGGCCTCTCTCTCGCGTGCTCTCTCACTCTCACGCTAGATGGTCGAGGCGGGACGGGACGACATGGTAAGTGGCGGGCTCGGCAGGGAGGCAGGCGGGGAGGCGGCGACGCGATGCGGTGAGTTTAATTTTTTCATCTTCCTTTTTATCTTTTTCTTCTTTTTTCAGCAATTTTTCTTGGTTCTGCATCTTCTTCGTTTAATTCTTCTTGTGCACCCACCGTATTGCTTTGTGCACATACCACGCATTTACAGGGTTGCCACAAAAAACGTGCTTGCTTGATGTGCGCACCGAATGTTTTACTCTACGCCCATACCACTTATTTACAAGTTTGCCTTTAAAAACGCATCCTCTCCTGAAAGGCGACTCAGGCCTCTCTCTCGCGTGCTCTCTCACTCTCACGCTAGATGGTCGAGGCGGGACGGGACGACGTGGTAAGTGGCGGGCTCGGCGGGGAGGCAGGCGGCGAGGCAGGCGACGGGTTTGGCGAGGCGGCGACGCGATGCGGTGAGTTTAATTTTTTCATCTTCCTTTTTTTCTTTTTCTTCTTTTTTCAGCAATTTTTCTTGGTTCTGCATCTTCTTCGTTTAATTCTTCCTCGTTTTCAAGTCGAACCCCTAGGGGTTTCTACTCTCTTTTTACCGAGCTTTCTTCGCAACCTATTGATTAACGAAATTTTTTAGGGTTTTTTGAGAATTTTTATTTAATTACACATTGTCTTCCTCCGTCTTCGACTGATACTGAACGGTATCGAGCAGTTTCGATCGGTATCGGTCGGTATTGACAGAAACTAACCTATACCGTTCAGTATCGGCCGATACCGAAACTACTCCCTAGTTTCGGTCTCATTACCCACCGATATCGAAACGAAACGGCCGATACCCAGAGGTATTGGCCGAAATCTCAAACCTTGATTGAAAGCACTTACGAACTAAAAACATTACGAAAATGCATGTTAGGTATAATATATATTAGATAAGTATACTACCATTTAAGCATGTTCGAACCTTAAGTGGGTTCGAAAAAGCTAGATCCAGGTTCGAGCACCTAAAATTAGGTATTTAGGCTTGGATCCTATTTGAGTTGGCAGGGCTTAACAACCTAACAAGAGACTAATTAGGCCAGATTACTGTTGCATTTGGGTCCATACCCAACCCATTGACAGGACTGCGCATGGGACCCACAGAGATTTAAGGGCAAGCAGACAAGTGGTTACCAAATTTCATGTTCTAATAGCATTTCCCTCGAGTAAAAAAGGAAAAAAGATATAGCACCTTACTTCTTCAACAAAACATTCCAACATTCCCAGTCTATTTTCCTTTTCTTCCTTCCATATTTATTGCATTTTCTATTGAGTTTCATCAGATTTTTCTCTCTTATTTATCAAAGGCAGTAGCTAGACTTGAACCTGGGACATTCTAAACCCTAACCTTACCCCTCACCCCCGAGGCAGGCTTCAGGGGCTGAATTCTCTTTTATTGAAGAAACAAAAGAACGGGAACAAGAGAACATCAAGCGATAAAAGGATCCAAATGCAATGGATAAAATGTGAGGTTACAAAGCAATTGTGGCTGATTGACCCAAATCCAACAAACACGCGGATGAATAGAGGATTACAAAATGTGGATTGTGTTGCATCAAACAATCATGATCATAGGGGAAGCGAGATTAACGGTTGAGCCTCATCCTAAACGAATGTAAAGTTCGATCAAGGGCTGATATTACCTAAATCGAGTCCAACCCTAATTTGAAACAACCAACACTCCTTATTGGTCATATAAAAATATAGCTTTAATATTTTTAATGTATAATATTATACGCAGTACTTTTTATACAAAAAACAAGAAAATACAGGGTTGCCAGAATTTAAGAAAAGTAATTAGAAGCATTTTGTCGTAGAATCTGATGAGATCGTATTCAGTGGTACTTTTGTAATTTTGCAGTCCAGTGTTGTTTCTGTATTTTTTGAAAAAAAAATCTGATAATTATATATGTAGGGCTTAGGGAGATTAGGGATTATGCTGAAATTTTGGGGAAAACCCTTAGGAGGTTGATTTGATCCTTTTTGTTGGAGTGTGGCCATCCTCTCGGATTGGTGGTTTGGCAGAACGGTCCATCTCTTGGACGTGGTCCAATATATTTGTTTTCCTCTCTTTCCAATAAAAATCAGATCTTTACTTTTCTATTTTTACTTCATAAACTCTAGAAAATCCAATCAATCAAAGATGTATTTTGGAATAAATGTTAAATCCAAAATCCTATTTTTACTTCATAAACCCTAAAACTCCCTAAACCCTGGGCAGCCCGCCAGAGAGGGAGGATCAACGATGAGGTCGGCAGTGCTATGGTAATAATTTCAACGAACCCCGGGACTCCACGATCCTCGGATTTCTGGAGAACAACTCCGACAACATGTTCCGGCCAACGAAAAGTATCGAGATGACTATGATGACTCGGGCTATGAGGATGATGGTGGTGACTCTGTGTGGGGCGAGAATGAATGGGGGCGAAGGTGAAGTAGGTGGCACCACATTGAGTGTTATGGACGGCCCAGGGAGACCCAACGGAACACCTATCAGCCTCACCATTATGGGCATACCAAGGGGAGAACAGACCACGGGAGTACTTGGTGTTGATGGAAAGATTACGAAGCTGAAGATGTCGATGTTCGAAGGGAGTCTAGATTTATCAGGTTGAAAGAGTTTTTGCAGTGACCCCTGACGGAGGAGGCGCTGGAGGCGGCTGTCATATGCTTTGAAGTGAGACGCTTTCCTGATTTCAGTGGAGGGAGCAGAAGCGACCTATATGTTCATAGACGGAGCTTAATGATTGCTTGATAGACCAATTTCAGGACATACAAGGATGAAACTTACAGGAGCAGCTTCTGGCACTGATGCAAGAGGGCTTTATCATGGAATACATGGAGAAGCTTGAGGCGCTCTCAAGACGAGTGAGAGGGATACCTGAAGAGACATTGGAGGTGAGCTTCATAAAGGGTTTGAAGATGAACATCCGCGCTGAGCTCCGCATACAGAGACATAGGAAATTGTTGGACACGATAGCGCTGACCTAGATGATCGAGGATCGTCTCACGGAGGAGTGAAGGTCCAGGGATGCCTGGAGCGTATCCACTTTTCACAGCCAGATACTGGCAGTGGGACAGAAAGCGCTAACGGTGGGAGATCAATTCAGAAGTAGAGCAACGAGACACTACCAAGGAGGGACAACTCAAGAAAATGACGAGGCTTGAGGTGTGGGACAATTGGCAAAGGATCATGCTTCTGTTGTGATGAAAAATTCGCTCCAGCACATCGATGTCAAGACCGCATACTCCCATTGTTGATGGTAGACGACAGGGATGATGAGATTAAGGATGAGTCCGGAGGAGGCGAGTACCCCCACTTGGAGTAGCATAATCAGGAAGTTCATAACACCACCTTGAGATTAATGTGGTTCTTTAGGGACAGAATAATGATGAAATCGTATTCAGGGATATTTTTGTAATTTTGGGATCCAGAGACGTTTCTGTAATTTTGGAATAATCGGATTATACTATATGTGTATCTTAGGGAGATTATGGATTATGCCGAAATTTTGTGAGAACTTTTAGGAGATTGATTTGATCCCTATTTTGTGGAGAGTGCGGCTATTCATTTGAATTGGTGGTTTGGTATAGCGGTCCACCTCTCGCATGTGGCCAAATATCTTTATTTTTCTCACTTTTCCAATAAAAATTAGATCTTTACAAAGCATATTTTTACTTTATAACCCCTAAAAAATCCTATCAGAATCTAACTTAGCACAAAATTCATAAGGTTAAATAGGGTCCAAGTGAACACCTTGTGAAGAATAATTGCATTTGTTTTAAAAATTCCATTGCCTATTTGCCCTCTCTGTGGCTTTAGACCCACTAATTTCCTTTCCTGCCATTTCAATACCTTACCAACTTTCCATGTCAACTTTTATTAAATTCAGCTATACCTCCCTTTTAGGAAAGGCCAGAGTAACATGTGGCGATAAGCTTTGAAGTTGCGTATGACTTTTTTATAATCATGTCTAATTTTTCAGCCAACTTAGAAATATCCACACCCAACTTTGCCCATTTACATTCAGATAAAAGAACCTTCGCTATATGCCACCTTACCCCCTTTAATTTCCTTCCTGTCATTTCAATCACTTACCAACTTTACATGTCACCAATTTTTATTAAATTCAACAATACATCTCTGTAAGGAAAACCCAGAGTAACATGTGATAATAAGCTTAGAAGTTATGTATGTCTTGTTTAATAACGTCTAATTTTTCAGCCAACTTCGCAAGATCCACGTCCACCTTTGCTCATTTACATTCAGATAAAAACCTTCAATATATCCCACTTAAGTGCAGATCATTTCATCTGTTGGACAATGTATCGTTATGTTCATAATTGATGGGACATAAATGGCTATATTCTAATTTTCATGTTCTTGGTTGTTTACCAAAGTAGGTGAAAGAACATGCTCATGTAATTAGCTAATCCACAAACAATCAACACAAGATCAGTCTTCTAAAAAAAGACAGTCTTATAGCATCCATATAGTCACTCAAAGTAGAGGCTGTAGTATTCATCTCCTTCTCTATTGCTCTCATCTCCATAGAAAGTATAAGACTAACTCTTTATCTTCTCTGTTTTGGACTCCCCCCCCCCCCCCCCTAGTTGTGGGAATTTCCAAATGTCGGAGGTTTCTTACTTTAAGGCTTTGGGCTTTGTTAAAGTACCATATTGTTTCCCGGTCTTATGTGTTCACAATGATCTCCCCTCTATTTATAGAGGGTATATCATCGCTGACTAATTTTTCTTGTTTTGCAATGATCTCCCTTCGAAATTTTGGTTTTTTTGAGGGACTACGTTGTATACTGGTCTTCCTTATTTTACAATGATCTCTATAGAGAATAAATTATCCTCTTCTTATTGCACTAGGACTCCTAACCACAGTAGAATGAAGTCAAAAGACCTCTTTCTAAATTACTAACACGGTTTCTTTAAATTCAGACACAGAATCCAAATATAGGTAGACTTCTATGTAGATCTAAATTAGAACTAGGGCTAAACAACCCAACACCTCTAGGCTTGTTTGGCCAACGATCGTTTTGTGCAAAACTTCAACTGATTCTAAAGCTAAATGCAGTCAAGATGGTTCTGGTCTCGTCTCCAGATCCTCTTTGTATCACTCATAGTAACCAACGAAAGTTGACTTTCGGCTTTGTAGGAATTCAGGTTTTGTTGCTTCTTTTGATAATGGAGATCCTCTTGTCGGAATTCAGGAATTCAAACACCCCCCAACTCTTGCTACCTGAACAAAAGCAACTTACTCCAATCGCTTGCCAAGGTCAAACCAGTAGACTCATTTGTCCATAGAATTGAATTAGACAGAGGTGAGAAGCAAGTCAAAAGACGCATTGGAATTTCTTCATCGCCACTCAAACAAAATTTTCTCCACTATATATCTAATATAAATTATTGGCTTCATGTTGCCTGTTGTAATTTGCTCCAAAAAGCACGAATAATGTAAACCTTGTTGTATGGAATCTATGGATAATCTAAAAGATCATCCTTTTATTCCTTTCCTGAAGTTTCTTTCTGTGCTCCCTTCAATTGTTTTCCCCATGAGGTCTGGGATGGGAGCAAGCCTCAATATGATCAGAAGCCACTTGAAAAGAAAGGACAAAAAATATGGAAAACAAAGAAGGTGAGCCAACATTTCCTGCAGTTTCCTTCTCATATTCTATTCCAACTCAGTTTTCATTGGATTTTCCGTATCTATCTGGCTTATATTTTGATTTCATAAATCTTGCATATACCTATTGGGGAACCAATTGTGTGCTAACCCCCATAAAGTTGAGAAAATGTTCCATTGCCTAGGTTTAGATAAATGGCTCAGATAACTATTAGGTTTGACAATATGAGCTCCACGGGTTTTTAAAATCCTCTTGCTGAAGCATTGTGACATAAATGTATGAAATTCAGTGTCAAACTGAGATAAGTGTTCCAAATATCGGTCCAATATCCAAAATATCGTCCGATATTGCGGAAAAACACAATCCCCAACAATATCTTGATGTTTGTTATGGTTTCCAATGTTAAAAATCGTATTGCCGATATGGCGATACATTGACGTCAACATTGGGGCCGATATTGCGGTTCGATATATCGACTGCAATCGATCTTTTTTTAAAATGCTTTGTGAGTTAGGTCCATTAAGTAATGAATCCAATCTGACCTGATACCCATTTAGTTTTACTAATTATATATGACGAGAGAACTCGAGAGAGAGGAAAAAAACCCTAAACCTCTTCCCTTGTCATTTTCCTCTTCCCTAATCGTTTTTTCACCGAGTGAAATCAATATCATAGTGTCGTTCGTCATTGCATTGGTCCAAGGTTCGACGATCAAGAGCAAGGAAAAGAGAAACAATAGTCAGGTGGGCGAAACGAGGCCGACCAATCCAGGTGGATATGTGAGGCGGGCGAGTCGAGATGACCAGTACGAGGCGGGCTGGTCCAATTTCAGGTGAGGTAGGAAGACACAAGAAAGGCAGTAGCGATGAGGCCCATGTAATGTTTTTTGCAATTTTATTATTGTAGTTTTTTCCAGGTTTTTTGTTTAGTTTTTGTGCCATTTTGCAAGTTTTGCAGGTTTATTTTTCAGAATTTTTTCAATTTTTTCAGTATTTTTTGCAATTTTTTGTTCATTTTTTTATTTTTTCTAGCTCTTTTTAGGAAAAATTATACCAGAAAATATTTCGGATTAGAATGTATATAATCAAAGGAATAGGATTTGTAGTCATATGGAAATGTCTTCCAAAGCTTCTAACAAAAGCACTCCAAAAGGTGATCTTTACTCGGCATATGGAAATCAAGATAGTACCAATTCAGCTAAAATAAAATGCAATTATTGTGAACAAATACTTAAAGGATGAATTACCCGCTTCAAGTCAAACCTTACTGGCAAAAGATAAATGTTGGACCATGCAATCGTTTCAGAAGATGTAAAGAATAAGGTGAGATAAATTATTGAAAATTTTGAAAATTCAAAGGAGCATAAGATGACTGGGGTTCAAGCTTTAATGGATGATGTTCATATTGACGAAGAGGAAGATACCCAAAAGGCAGAAGAGAGTGACTAATGGTAAGTCTTCATCCTGCTCGAATACTTTTTCTTCATTTAAGAAGATATGACATCTAGATAAGTTTACAACTCAAACTGCAGAAGAATAGATGTGGGTCTTAAAAAGATAAAACAGACTGCGATCGATTTAAAGCAAAGAAAGAAGAAAAGAGAGAATGCAATCAGATATATTGCGAAGTGATTCTTTGAATCTGAAATTTCTTTTAATGCATCAATTCTTGGATCTTTTCAACAAATGTTGCATGCCATCGATCAATTTGGACCGTTCTTAGAGTCTCCAATTCTGTATGAGGTAGGACAAACATGTCTTGAAAAGGATGTTGTGGAGAAAAAAAGAATAAAGTCATTCAAAAAAAGTTGTAGCATTCATGATTGCTTTCTTATGACCAATACTTGGTTAGATCGGAGCATTATGAACATAGTTGCACATTATCCACTAGGAATTGCTTTTTTGCCTTTGAAGATGTTTTGGCAAAGTGACATAGTGATGTCTTTATTCATAATTTCGTGGACAAAATAATAGATAAGATGGAAGAAGAGAATGTGATTCAGATACTCACAAATAATGCATTCAATAACATGGCATCGGTAACATTACCGATAGTAAAAACCCCAAGAGTCTTTTGGACGAGTTATGCAGGCACACCATCAATTTGATGCTAAGTGATATTGTAAAAATCAGGAGTGCGATTACTATAGGTAAGGATGCTTGTGTTTTCATCTACAACCACATTATCACTTTAAGCATCTTGAGAAATGTAACCGAAGGAGATACAGTGAAGCTTGTGGCTACACAGTTTGCTATGATTTTTCTATCACTGAGCTTAATAATGGATGATAAAAAATAATTAAAGAAAATATTTACTTATGAGAAGTGGGAAGAGTGCGTCCTTGGTACTTTATGAAGTAAAAATAGGATTTTGGATTTAACCTTTCTTCCTAAATACCACATCTCTTATTTTTTACATTAACTACCATAGGAAGTCCATAATATATACTCATTTTCTAGGTCCCAAGATTCACAAAATTATAAAATTGCTATATTCACGGAAGTAAATTGTGCATTTGAGTGGTACCGTAATACATACTAAGAATTAAGAAACTTCCTATAACTGAAAAAATTCTTTAAATGAGAAAATGATCTCAAGTGTAAACAAACTTCGCCCTAGGTCTTCCAGAATCAACTGTTTACTAGTTTGGTATACTCCTAAATCATAGGCTAGAATGTTATTACTTCAATGCATTTAACAGTCCATGCAATGAATGAGAAAGCCAAATTGCCTAATTGAGGTTCAAATATAGTCAATAGGGTTGTATCCAATAACCACAAGTTCATTTTCAATCAATCAGTCATTATAAAATTTTTTTCTTTGGCGGGGAGGAGGAGGGGGGGGGGGGGGGGGCTACGTAATGGTAAATAATTATAAGGAGCCACAAAAATTTATGAAGTTACAAATATTTCAGGATGAACATGCATAATATAATGTGACAAATAATAACTATAAGAAGCCACCAAAATTTGGGGATGTAGAAATATCGCACACACCTGTCCAATGTTATAGGCATTTAAAGAGGGCAGTAGAAGGCTCAAGGATGGCCGATTACCAGAAAAAGTCTGCAAATTTCAGAAGTATTAAACATAAGAAATACATCTATAGCTTTCAATGGTTACACACAACAAAGAGAAACATATGACATCACCTTGTGAGGAATAAGGTGGTTAGAGACGTTCTCACTTAGCAACTGTTCTGGAGTCTGTATAACACCAAGGTTAAATAAGAGAAGATTGACTACAAGAATTAGACATAACTCATGAGACCCACCTTCCCATAAGCAAGAGCATCTGGTTGTGCAAAGAAGTTTGACATGAGCTCATCATGGTTGCTCACAACTTCCCCTGCATAAATAAGATGACGAATGGCACATATAAATCTACTTCTAAGCCAAGATAAGAGAGACGGAACCCTAACAAGCGGCATGCTAAAAGCCTTACAATCAGCACCGGACAAATTTGTACCTTTCAAGTAGATGGGCTGCTGAGGTTTCGTTACACCAATAAAATCGCATGGTACAACCCTTCCCTATGAATTTCAGAAACGTATTCATGAATTTCAGAAATGTGTTCTTTACAGCATCATATTTGAGAATATATGTAAGCATGCCATAATTTGAATAGAGCATACATGATTTACATTATAAACATACTTACAAACACATGTTGAATGACCTGACATTTGACCATTGTATGCCATCTAGGTAACACGGACACTTCAACCATGGAAACATGTTGTATCAGACACACATATCGGACATGATATTTCTATTTTTAGTATACTTTTAAGAATTTGCACACGTGTTTGTGCCGGGTCATATCATTCCTATGTCAGTGTATTTGTGTCTGCCTTATGTATATAGTAAATGTGTTTTCATCATATATGCATGTATACCGTTGGCGTGTAGTAAAGTGGTTAAATGACTGCAGGTGGAATCACCTTTATGGGGATCCATTGCCAAGCCTACATTTTGACAACTCTGCTTTTATGTGTGCATGTGTACGGATTCCCCGGAATGGCTTTCCCTGAGTGAGATAGGGGCATCGTACAAACCCTTCTTAGCCTCTAGATTCGCCATATGGCTTAGGCACATATTTGATGTGTTGCAAAGATTGCAATAAGACACCCACGTCAACTAGACCAGTTTTATATTTCCTAGTGCTGCCTAATGAACATGTAATTGCATAGTCTCTAATCACATGTCTACTAATAAATTAGTTTCAAAGTGCATCCTCTCCTTTTACAATCAACCTTTCATCTCATCTCCTTTAATGATGCCCGGTCGGCAAAATGGGACTACACATATACTACTACACATATACTGTGACTAATAACACACGACAAGATTTACCTCTTTTAATATTTTATCTAGTCTTCATTTTTTGCAAAATAATTGTACGTACTATTTACCAATTTTTTGTCGATAAAGAGATAATAGTGACTTTCCACATAATTGTAAACAGAGTCCTGAATTTTGGAGCCCTTAGATTTTCAATCAGTTCAACCCCCCCCCCCCCCCCCCCCCCCCCCCCCCCCCCCAAAAAAAAAAAAAAACATAACAAAACATAACAAAACAAACAAACAAACCAACCAAAACCCAAAAAAAAACACCAAACCAAACCAAAAGAAAAACAACAACAACAACAACCCATTCTATTCTTTTACCCAATTGCTTTCCATAATGCAACCTATGTAATGCCTGGTTCTATCTCTCACCATAATGTTCAGATTAAGCATAAAGAAAAGGTTTGAAATTGTACTTCCAGGAGAATCCAATGCTATATCATTTAAAGTTATCGTTTGACATTAAATAACTGAAATAGTCTATAAATCTTCCGCTTAGTAAAATTCTTGCAACATAGCCAAAGGTTAATACTGGTTAATTATGATGTTACTTATTTAGATTAGAATAGATTACGTAATTATGAATTCTTTGAAAAAAAATTAAAAACCATGAAATAAAAATTCGATTATATTTAAGAAAGTACTATATCATATATTTATGAATTCTTACTTAATTAAAAAACCAGTCAAATTATTGTTATATTCTTTTGTCAAAATGCCCAAAATTCTAATCATTCAAAATGGGTGTGTTATTAGGGAATTTATAAGATAATCAAAAGGAATGGTATTCAGAGACATATATTCATCAAATTATACATGTAATTTTGTTTCTCCCAGTTTGCTACAACAAATACATAGTTACCACAAAGAATAAGCGAAACAGAAATGCCTCAAATGAACCAAATGATAGGGATAAAGACTTTGACCAATAACAATCCCAAAAATTAGAGACAGACAAAGGTACACTATATTAACCATCTCCCTTTACAAACTAATGGACATTATTATCAAATATAAACCAATCCGTCTTACCTTGAATTCCAATTTCCACACATTCTCATTGTTCTATTCAAAGAAGCAAACAGCACGGAAGCAAATGATATACTCATATAGCATGACAGATATCTCAAACTAGATTTGTATTATAGAAATATCTCAAACATGAAACACAAACAAAAATATGGGAATGATGCCACCAAATGGTTTATTGTCAATGTTTCATGTATGTCCATGTCCAATATGATTCTTTCGCAACATTTCTTCTTTCAGATCCTCCTCTAACATATTCTACCCTTTCCAAGCAGTTTGTGTTTTCAAACTTCAAAAAAGTAGCTTCAATGAAGGCAATAGTCTCTAACGACATAGAAAGCAATAGCTAAGGCAATAATTTTAGACATAAGCATGCTACGGGTTACCCAGAATTTATAAAAAGTCACGTCTGCTTACATTTTAGGAAAATAATATAAAACTGAAACATGCAAATAGTTTATAAGTGAATATAGAAATATACTTTTGCCTGCAAACACTCTGATAGAGATCATCAAATAAACAAAGGGCATCAAGTGCAAGGAACAAGAGCTCAAAACATCGCAGATAATTCCCAAAAAAAGAATATGTAGAAGAAGCAGTATGGACACAGACATGGAACAAAGACATCACAAGGACACAGGAAGACATGGCAATTCGTCAAAAAGTATGACACATGGACACACCAACTTGGCAACATTCAATATATACATTACACGTTAGACAATAAATCATCATATATTTCTGGACTGTGCATAAGAACTGGATCTTACCTCTCTACATAATAGCTTAACATATCTAACTTCTTATATCTAAGCATATCTATAGTTTTTATTCAGTTTGGTGTCTAACACATATCCGGCTTCATGATGAAAGTTTATGTTGTATATGGGTATGATATAAAGGATCCACAATTTAAAAAATAATAATAAACTAACAATATGAAGATATTCACTCCAATTATATATCAAACAATAAAAGCACCAACCCCAATTTAAATCTCATGGACCCGATTTGATAACCCAATATCGTCTCATTCGTCATTTCTTACCCATTTCTTATACCTGAGAAATAAACCTTTTAGCCCAGAATTGGCTAGGAGGGTCCGACACAGTGTCCATGGAGTGTCAATGTCCAACATGTGTCCAAAACAAGTATAGATGCTCCAAGAAGTGTTTGTGCTACATACGAAAGTGTAATAGGTAAAAGATCCCAACTAAACATGATATAATCATGATAACCCAAGGATTAAGTACAAAAAGACAAGAAGCTACTGACAGTTTATTATCAAACAAAAAACATGCTCAATTACTTCAACTCCATTGAAAGGCATACAAGATATATTGAAAAACAGAACAGTCATACTTGGTGGAGTAGCTGGTAGAAACTATGCTGGCCATTTGTTCCAGGTTCTCCAAAATCTATTTCACCAGCCTCAAAGGGTAGAGGAATACCATCGATGGACACACCCTTCCCATTACTCTCCATGCTAACCTTCAATATCAAAATATTTCAATTGAAGCTCAGAAATGAACATAGACAAGAACTCATAATTTACAAATCTAACGTAATTACCTGTTGGACATGTGGAGCAAGCTTATCTAGAGCCTGAGAGTACGGCAGAATGGCCTAAATGCAGATCAGGGGATTCATTAGTTAAATGAACTGCTGTAACCAAAATATGATTTAACCGATATTTTCTGAAACAACTAAATATAGAAAATAATTTCTTACTCTTGCAGGATATCCAAAAAAAGAAACATTCCAAACACTTAAGAGACCGAGAAGTACCTGCAAAAAATAATGAAGTCATACGTCACCATAGCATTATCTACTTAGATGACATAAAATAGTCACATCATGACACTTACAGGAATGTTTTTCTCAAATGGAGTCGATTTAAAATGATCATCTATGCTCGAAGCTCCATTTAGAAATCTACATGAGACAAGGAAAACTTTTGAATTAGAGAAAAAGAAGACAAGACTCTATAAGATTCTGGTGATCATCTCTCGCAAAAAAAGATTTTGGTGATCCATTAAGCTATTATGGTCAAGCTAATTTGGACACTCCCCCCTGCCAAAAATCCACAACTTTACAAATAGCACTTAGATGACATGAACGTGCTATTGGCTCAAATTTGTCGCCAGTTATGAAGCATGAACATGAATTTCAAGGAGCCAGAACTGACTAAGCGGGATGGATACAGATGATAGAAGGAAATAAATTTATTTAAAGAAACTGTACAATGAGAACTAATTTTTTATTAGTCAATGTAAAAATAGGTAGGCATCCGTTTAGATAAAGATTTACTTTGAGAAAATGTGTTCATTCATTCACCAGGAAGCCCCAAAAACAGAGAGATCAATCAAAATGTTCCTAAGATAGGGGTTTTCTACTAACTCATTCCCTCCCACCCCTGCTGGTGCTCCAGGAAGCCCCCAACGGCTGGCAACTCGTTCGAAACAGGTTATCTCTGTCACCCTCTATTTCTCTCTCTCTTTCTCCCTTTGGTGCAGCACCGCCAAGGCAGTGGCCTTCGCCATAAATCTAGGCCGTCTCCACACTAGACCACTTCTAAAAACACCGATTTAAAGATGAAACAAAGCTATAAGAAGAGACAGTTAAGAAAAATAAATTCCAGGAAAAAAGAAAAGAGCATCCAAATGTTTTGTTTATTTAAAGCAACTTCTCAGGGACTTGCGACAGTGTGAACTAGCTAGCTTTTCAAAATAGTAAAGAAGAAGCTAGTTCAATCTCAATAGTGACATGCATGTGAAACAACTGAGGCCCCAACCTACCAGCTAAACAATACAAGCTGCTACAGCTATTACATTATTCATCAACAAGCCACGATATTGGATTCAAAGTGATATATCATTGATAATGATTATCATGTTACATACTTCTGGACAACCGAAAACCCATACTGGAGAGACAAAGGCAGCACACCAACAGCACTGCAAACTGCAATGGAACGCTCCATGTCAACTGCTTAAAATAACCAGCAGGTTCTACAGTCAGTAAGAGGATAGCAATATTTACCACTATAGCGACCGCCAACCCAATCCCAAAATGCAAAAGCATTGGCAGGGTCGATCCCAAACTTCTCTACAAGCTGAAAGACAAAAGACGACCAAGATGATGTCAAAGTGTGTAATAATGATCCATTTATAAATACTGTAACATCATATTCGGCATCAAAGAAACATGGTAATAAAAACAATAACTACAAATGTAAGCAATTTATAACTAAGATGAAATGGCAAGATTAAACAAATCCACATCCTCAATTACATTTAATTAACAGTGTAAGACATGCTGATGGCTGTCCTAGGAACCAAACATAAAATCAACCAGCATATATTATTATTGAAATCAGCATACGCACAGTTACATGCTCACAAGACTTGACATAATGTCCATGCCAGAAATGTATGTGTTTGAGAACAAGTGTGATTTAGTGATAGGATTTGGGGAAGAAATTTGAGCAAAAGATGATATTTTTTATTAAAATTTCGTGGAACAACAAAATTCAGCCTCCAATTCGAGAGGAAGTCAAAACTCTCCCAATAACCTAGGGTAACTAATCCAAATTTCTACTATTCTCTCACACTTTTCCGCATAATCCCAACTCATAATCCTTCCCTCTTATTTATAATAAAATTCTCCCTAATGAGCCGCCGCCCCGAAATTATAGAATTTTCCATCCCTATGGTTTTGAGCCGCCGTACCAAAATTACAGAATTGCCCCTAGGGTTCTCTTGTTTGACGTGTCTTGTTTGACGTGTGCCGTCGTCTCCCTTATGATCGGCCTAACATTACTCCCCTCCCAATGAAACACCATATCCTCAAGGTGGAATTCCGAAAGAACTGTACAGAATGACCTCATGTCGCGTCCTACTCCAAAGAGGGTGACTATCTTTCTTACCCCTTCATCTATATATGCTATGCACTCGCCTATGTCATTACTGAAGTCAAAAGTAGGGGGATGCAATCCCAACAACGATGTCAAGGGCAAAACTTCTCGTCACAACGAAAGCCCAATCTTTTTTGCATGCTTATTTTGTATCTCTGTCTCCGTAAGGTGCTTTAACTTACTGGTGGCTCATGACCCGTTCTTGTCTTAGGTTGTCTAAAGCCTCAATGGTTGAGTCTTCTGTATTATATCGTGACACTAGTGGGGAGTGAACCCGCTTGATGCTCCCTTGACACGCTGCTCCGTTGTGTTCTTCTCATCGAGCATCCGGGCTAGCTCCATCGTCTCTCCTAGTCATCTCGGCCTCAGCATTTGTAGCTCAGCTCGAATGTCCACCTTGAGCCCCTCTATAAAGTTCTCTTCTAGCGCTCCCTCTGATATCCTCACTCGGCCCGAGAGCAACTCAAACATCTCCATGTATTTTGTAATAGTCCCCCCTTGTTTGAGTGCAAAGACTAGCTCATACAAATCACCTCCCTGAATATCGCAGAAACAGTCAAACAGGCAGTCTTTAAACTCCTCACACGAGTACACAAGTTGCACAAGTTGCCTCTGCTCTCTCCCATGGAACCATGTCAACGCCTTTCCTTCCAAACATAGAGCCCCCATCATCAGCTTCTCCTTATCTATAAGACGGTTCACTGCAAAGTACCTCTCAGCATGATACACCCAAATATATGTGTCCTCTTCCTCAAAGACCAACATCTTCAACTTCTAAATTCTTGAATCGACACCAAAGTGCCTATGCCCGACTCTTCATCGGGGCCGTTCATATTGAAATTGTTGATATGCGTTCAAATTTGGAGCTGTGGGTCCCCCAAACTCCTCCATCTATACTCATTCTGTCGTGTTGTCGTTTGTTCATCTGTCATCAAACCACCGTGGAGTCCCTCCTCCCTCGTCGAAGCCTTGAAAGTCTCCACCGCCATCATCGTTGCCTCCGAAAGGAAGCTGCCCCTATGGGCTATCGTCAGCCTTCTATGGGCCCTCCTCCACTGCCGTAGGGGCCGTCACCCCCTTAGGCCTCCTTTGGCCTAGCCGCCGTCGGCCGGACCTCTTCTGTCACCTCGGGTGGCCCTAATTAGTCCGAGGGTCGTCCACCATCTCCAAGTGAGGTTTCCGTCATCCTCATCCATCGTCAAAGCCCAGCCATGCTCCAATGGCCCAATCAAAGCCTCGCGAGTCTTTTCCGATGTCACCAATGCCCCCAAGGGTCGTCTCCCCATGGGACCTGTCGTCGAACCCAGACGGCCACGTCATCTGCTCACCAGGGGGCGCGAGTCCCATAACTGCTGCCCCTGGGGCTGACCACCGGGCCCAGCTGCCCCATCATCTCACTTCCAAAGGGCCATCGCTCCCCGGGACTGGCCGTCGGGCCCATGCACGTGGGAAACGCATGTCACCTTGCTCCGTCTTCACAAATCTATCATGAAGTTTGCTTTCACCCTCAACGATGATGGCATTTCCTTTGTTGTTCGCATTTTCCTTTGTCGTGTCGCCTTCTCCGTCGTCACCCTTGTTCGGATCCGTCTCGATACCCGTCACCACATTTGATGTGTGGCTATTCATCTTCATCAATTGCTTCATCATGACTTCGATAGATGAAGACAGTTCCTCCATCATTTTCTTAAGGACATCCACTTCATTCTCCAATTTCTTCTTCAAAGCGTCCACTTTTCTCGCCGCATTGGTTTACAGAATCGACGCTCTAGTACCAATTTTATAGGGATTTTGGAAAGAAATTATGGCATAAGATTAGAATTTTATTAAAATTTCATGGAACTACAAGGTTCGGCCTCCAATTCGAGAGGAGGGCCAACTCTTCCAATAATCTAGGGTAACTAATCTAAATTTCCACTATTCTCTCATAATTTTCCACATAATCCCCACTCATAACCATTCACTCTTATTTATAATAATATTCTACATAATGAGCCGCCGCTCTGAAATCACAAAATTGCACATCCATAGGGTTGAGCCAAACTTTCCCTAAGGTTCTCTTGTTTGACATGTGCCGCCGCACCCCTTATGATCGGCCATTCGGCCTAACATTTAGACACTTCAGTTGGTAACCACGAATCAAGTTCCCACTTATCCCAAAAATATTCCCTTTACAACAATGCACTACATAGGTAAATGTTCTTCAAACCACACATTTTTAATAAATAAACATTTCCAGGTATGCAGATTATGATGTTAGGTGTGAATCATCAGTTGGGAGCTCCAAAAGTGTTTTTTGTCCAACCAGAACAAGAATTTCCTACACAGAAAATCATACCCATATAATTATATAAGCATCATTGCTAAATCACCTTTCACATATTAAATGATTAGAATTGTGTCAATGAGGGAGCAAGGCACATATCATCTCATCATCAACTAATGCATAGAATGGTCATGATCTTGATGGCCAAATCATCTAAAAATTGTAAAATATTAACTAAGATGTTTAGTGTAACATGTTAACATTTAAATTACATTTCTATAGAAACTTCCTTTTTGTGTGCAGAGAACACTACTTGTGAACGCTTTACATAAGCAACCTATTTTTAGGATAAAATAGTACTCACTATTCAACTTTTCTAGGACGCCTGTCAACGCTTCACTGAGCTATAAAAATTCAGGATAAATTTGTGCTAAATTTGTGCTAAATATATTTAAGTGGCAATTCAATCAGTTAAGAGTCAAGATGGCCAAACGGCCTACCGGCCCGTGGCCCGGCCCGACCGGTAACGGGCCGGCCCTGCCCGGGCCTGGCACCGTTGCCCGGACCGCGGGCAAAGCCCTGCCTGGCGCACGGGCCGGGCTTATGGCTATTATTTGGCCCGACGGGCCGGGCCAGGCCGCTAATTATTGTTTTTTTGCCTGCACGGGGCGCACTTTCTAGCCAATTTTACTATTTGCATTCTAAAAGTCAATGATATTAAAGAGGTAAAAAAATCATTGTGTTCTAAACTTAAAATTCTTTTAGTTTCTCCTTGATTTAAGGGATTCAATATGTAATATATTATATGTAAATTATTGACATATTTTCTTAACCGTTCCAAATATAAAAGAAATAATAAGGTCTCGTTAGTTCTTTATTTTTAGCAATGAATTCATCCTAAACACTCTAAATTAAATTCCTGGCTTCTACGCTGAATATCACATCATGAACCAACCCAAAATATCTTGGAATGAAAATTCTGGAAACTAATACTGGTTAGATTATAGAGTTAATTAATTAATTAATGTTGTGATTTTTACCATTTAACCCATATTTCGATCGTATCATATTATATATTATGTGTAAATATTTTTTCATTTTTCAAAGAATTTTTAAGGAATTTTTTGAATTTTAAAGAATTTTAAAATTTTTTAAGTTTTTAGTTATTATTAGTAAAAGCCCGGCCCGGCCGGGGTCCGAGCCGCGGGCCGGGCTTCCCGGCTCTGAACCCCTCCCAAGCCGGGCAGGGCCATTTGGTCAAATGGGCCGGCCTGGCCAGTGGCCCGATCAAAGCATGGTCGGGCCCGGCCGGCCCGTTGGACACCCCCTGAGTTAATGGTATCAACTTCTCATCAGTTGTGCAAGACATCTAGCGTGTGCAAGAACATACATGCATACATATACATATAACCATATATTTACATATACATATCTACATATATACACATGCATGCATGTTACTACCATTAAAAGCAAATCGCTTGAAACGTGTTCCCCTCCCTCTTCTATTTCTCCCTACCTAAAGTAGGTCCATAGTTACATATTTTTAATTATACAAAGGAACAGAGCACAAAAAGAGAGATTTAACCCAAAAAGCTCCCGGATGTCTCAATTTTAATAATAATAATAATATAACAATTCTTCTCATCTCACTTTAAAAACAGCTCACGGAAACTTGCAAATTTCTCCAATTTAAAAAAGAAAAAAAAGAAAGAAACTCATTTAGTAATTCCTCTCATCTCCAGTTTTTTAAATTGCTGGTCTCTGATGCATTCGGTAATTCTGGTGGGCATTTTCGTAATTTTCGGTTTTAATGGGCTTTTAGTGATTTTCAATTTCAGTTTTCTTTTTGTAATTTTCTTATTTTCAATTTTGTATTTATATGTGGCTAGGGGATTAGAAATTCACATGCTTGATTAATGGAGAAGAAACTTGTGGGGTTGAGAATTCCCTCGTCCATTGAAGAGTTCGGTCGTCATCTATAATAGCGACATGGGAGAGAGAGAGTTCCTCTCGAAAATACTCACCCCATCAATTGCATCACCTTTATTTTTAGATTATCATCAATAAACTCCCTTCTTTTTCCCAATTCATCTCATCAAACCCCAAAAAATCCCACCTTTCCTATAAAATCCCACATTTTCATAAAAATCCCAACTTTCTACGAAAAAACCTATAAAAATCATATCAACTGGTATCAGAGCATCGATCTTGGCATCCATGGAGGTATCTACAACCAAAAAGATTGAAGCTTTCGAGTAAAGACTAGATGACGAAATTAAAGATCGGAAGAAATCTATGAAAGATATCAAATCTAAGGTTAGGGCGTCGACGGAAGGCTTAAGGTGTGGATGAATGCAAAATTTAAAACCTTCATGCAAACCATAATATAACAATTCAGGGATCTAAATGCAGTAACTTTGGTGAAAAATTCAGATTTGGGTGAAAATTCTAATCTATGGCAAAAGATGACAACTTTGACGAAAAAGAAAGAGAACAAAGAAGAGCTTAAAGAAAGCCTTCTATCTAACGTGGATGAAGTATCTGACGGAGCGGAAGAAGATAACAAGGAGCGGGAAAACACTAGCCATGCTTTAGGGGTTCCGCGACCCTCGGCTGAGCTGACGGGGTCCTGCAGCCCAAAAGCAGGGTCGACAGGGTCCTACGGCCCTAATGCAGGGCCGATAGGCCCCTGCATGCCCACCGCAGACCTCTGCAGGGCCGCCAGCACCCTGCAATGCTCTGGCAAGCCCTCCAGGGTCCTGGCCCTAACAAGCCATGGCAAGCCCACCAAAAAAGCCTAATTATCGCAATCAAAGGAGTGTAAGAAATCAAAGGCTTTATAAGAATATCAGCTAACTCTTTATGTAAAGCAGTGTAAGGAATGCATATCCACTTCTTATCCATAGCATCAGTGTATGGAGCGTGCATATCCACTTCTTATTCATAGCATCTAAAACGAAATGACAATCAATCTCTATATGTTTAGTAGTTTATGGAACACATGATTACTCGCAATTTGGATTAGCAGCAAGACTATCGCAAACATAAGCATAGTCTTATATCTATTGAACTGATGTCAGGTACCCAGTCGATATCTAAGTCCCCTTATCGTATGTCACCACCTGAGCTAGAAGAAGTTCGAACTCAGTTGGATGATATGTTGAAGAATGCATGGATACAACCCAGTGTATCTCCATGGAGTGCTCCTTTATTGTTGTTACAGACAAGGATGGATCTCGCGCGTATACATCGATTACAGTGAGCTGAACAAGGTGACAGTAAAAAACATGTATCCTCTTTCTAGCATAAATGACATTTTCAACCAGCTCGGAGGATCGAGCGTCTTCTAGAAATTGGATTTGAGGACCTGGTACCACTGGGTGAGAGTGAAGGAGGATGTTCCTAAAACAGTATTTCGAACCAAGTATAGGCATGATGAGTACTTGGTAATGTCGTTTGGCATGACCAATACACCGACGGTATTCATAAGCCTTATGAACCATGTGTATATGAATATCTGGACAACTTTGTAGTGGTTTACATCGACGACATTCTCATATATTCTAAGGACACTCAAGAGCATGCTGAACATTTAAGGTATGTCCTAGAGACTTTAAGGCGACACCAAATGTTTGCCAAATTCAATAAGTGTAAATTTTGGTTGAACAATGTGGCTTTCTTGGGACACGTAGTGTCTGGAAAAGGAATTTTTGTAAATCCTGAGAGGGTAGCAGCTATTCAAGACTAGCATGTTCCTCAATCAGTTACCCAATTCAAAGCTTATCAGGACTGCTGAATTTTAACAAAGATTTATCCAAGACTTCTCGAAGATCGCGAAGCCTATGACACGATTGACAAGAAAAAATGTGGTATTTGCCTAGTCTAAGGCATGTGATGATACTTTCCGAGAGTTAAAGAGAAGATTGACCGCAATGCCAATTTTGATTATTCCAGTCTAGAGGGGAGGATTCGAACTTCAAAGTGTTATGTGATGCATCTAGTAGAGGACGCAGGTGTGTACTACATCAACACGGTCAAGTCACCGTATACACGTCCAGACAGCTGAATAACCATGAAAAGAACTATCTCACTCGTAACCTTGAATTGGCGGCAATAGTTTTTGCACTAAAGGTTTAAAGACATTTATTACTAGGTGAGCATGTGAAGGTATTTACAGATCACAAGAGTCTAAAGTATCTCTTCACTCAGAAGGAGCTCAACATGCGACAATATCGATGGATTAAGCTTATAGCATATTATGACATTGACCTTCAGTATTATCTTGAGAATGTTAATGTTGTCTCAGATGTGCTGAATCATCTCCCAGCAGTGATGACCCTCACGACTCAGTGGATGCTACAACAAGATATCAGGAAAATAGATATAGATTTCATCTTGCCTGGAGTGACTACCTCGTTGATGAATATGCACATCCAGTCAACTCTAGTGGATAGGATCAAGGCCGCTTAGGTAAGAGATGAGATGCGGTAGAGGATCAGAAGCCTGGTGACGGCAGGGCAGCGGCCAGAGTTCAAGATTCACGAAAACGGGTCCTTGCAGTATAGCAGCAATATTTGTGTGCCCTCTGGAGATATTAATGAGGAGCTATTGACGGAAGCTCACAGTTCTCACTATTCTATTCATCCATGCGGAACCAAGATGTACAAGGACTTGAGACAGTATTTTTGGTGGCATGGTATGAAAAGGAGCATAGCACGGAGCGTGGCTAAGTGCATGATATGCCAGTAGGTGAAGGCTGAACATCACAGTGTTACCGGTCTGTTGCAGCCTTTACTCATTCCAGAGTAGATGTGGCAGCATATTACGATGGATTTTGTGACGGAACTACCTAGAAGCACAAAGCACAATAACGTTATCTGGATGGTCGTTGATCGATTAACCAAGTCAGCGCACTTTATCCCTTTCAGAGTTGACCAATCAACAGAAGTGATTGCCAAGATATATATGGAGGAGATTGTGAGGCTATACGATGTTCCCGTGAACATTGTTTCGGACAGGGACATTCAATTTACATCTCATTTCTGAAAGAGTCTACAGGAGAATTTGGGCACCCATTGGATTTTCAGGCTTTCAGTACGGCTTATCACCCTCAGATGGTCGGCCAGTCAAAACGCATTATTCAGATATTTAAGGACATGTTGTGTGCTTGTATGTTATACTTCAAGTGGTCGTGGAAAAATCACATTCACCTCGTAGAGTTTGTATACAACAACAGCTATTAGGCCAGTATTAGTATGTCACCATTTACATCATTGTACGAAGGGAAGTGTCGTTCGTCCCCGAGTTGGAGTGATATTTGTGACAGAGAACAGATCGAAAGTAGAATTGATCATAGAGATAGTGGATAGTGTATGGACCATCAGGGAGAATCTTCAAGTAGTACATGACCGGTATAAGCACTTGGCACATGCGAAGCGTCGACATTTAGAGTCCCAGCCAGGTGATCATGTTTTCTTGAAAATCTCTCTCAATAAAGGCCTGATTTGATTTGGACGGGGAGAGCTCCTTTTGACATATTGAAACAAGTGGGAGAAATAGTATACAGAATTGCATAATCTCCATCCTTAAAATGGGTGCATAATTGATTTCATGTATCTTAGTCGCGCAAGTATGTGAGGGACCCGACGCAGTGGTTGATCATTATGAGATCACAGTGCGGCCCGATCTTACCTTTGAGCAGCAGCCAGTAGGTTTATTGATCGTCGACAGAATGTTCTCCGAAGTAAGACTATCAACCTACTGAAGTGATGTAGCATCAAGACTCGCCTAGGGAATCCACCTGAGAAAACAAGGATGAGATGCATATGCATTACCCTTACCAATCTTATCTTGGTAGAATGTAAAATCCCAATTTTTCCTCGCTTCCCTTTCTTTTCTTTTATTCTTTTCATACAAAGCCCAAACCCCAACACCAACACCTCCCCGGCCCAAAACCAAAAGCCCAAACTCTCTCTCCCCCTTTAATTCACTGGCCCAACTAAACCCTCTAGCCCACACTCAGCCCCACTTAACCACTCATGTGTCCTCACATGCAACCCCCACTAATTCTCTATCCCCCTCTTCTCTCTTCTCTCGGGCGAAACCCCCAAGCCTCAATTCCTCTCCCACTCTCTCGATTTTCCTTCGGCGAGAAGGAACTATTAACGACAGCCACGAACCCACCTCTCCCTCCACCTCGGCTAACAACACCCTCAACGTGAAACCTTAAGCACATGGGGTCTTGCCACGCTTCACACTGCCATTGACTTCGACTCAAGCATTTCAGCGCCCCTCCTTTGTGACGATCTCTCGGCCCATTAGCCATCTTACGTGCTTCAGATGCCATCTCTCTCCGTATATAAATTCATTTGGTTTCCTAGGTTTTGATTTTAAAAAATATAAAATTTTCCTCTTCAAAATTTCTTCCGATCGTGGTTTTCGGTAGAAATCGAAGTTTTTGGAATTTTTGAAGGATTCTCTTCTCACTCGAAGCAGCCACGACCACTCGACTATAAAGCAGCTAGGCTCCAACAAGCCCTCTGTCGGTCTGTAGTGTGTAAATCACTTTAAGTCTTGATGTTTGGTTTTTAAAAGTATTGAATCCTCTTGCGATGATGTTTCTGAGCATTTTGAGACTTTTGAGAGTTTTAGGGCTTGACGTCAACGCCCGCCGCTGCACCCATCGTTGTTGTGGTTGTACTCTTAGAATTTTTACCTTGATGCATGGACTTGTTTTGGGGCTCCTTGTCATGTCGTGATCTTTTGCTTGGGGCTTTGCTCCTGATGTAGGTTTCCTTAGGGTTTTACTTCGCTGCCGTGAGCGCCGTGAACTCCTGTGAAACCTAACCCCAATCATAAATGTCCTGGGGCTTTTAGCCCTCTGTCGTGGCTCCCCTGTGGGCCTTTTGCATTGGTCGTGACTTATTTTGAGTTCTTGAGCTCTGTCATGACTTGCCATGTGGGGTTTCCCCCTGTCGTGCCCTTTGGGCTTTGATATGTTCCTCTGGTGATGTTAGTTGTAGCTTTTGTGATGTTTGATTTTAAACTTGGCCGTTGGCCGTGTGGTATTGTTTGGGTTTTTCTCATGTGGTTGGCTTTGGACTTGGGTTTTGGTTTCTTGACTGAACCTTGCCCCTTACTACCTATTGGATCATAAGGCTACTGCATGTTGGATCATAAGATTACTGCATTCTAGATCGTGTGAAACCCATGAATATATATGTTTGCGACCCTTAAAAATGATCGATGATGAGAATATCATTACAGTTGTCACTCCCTCATTGTTAGCCCCTCATGTTTCTATTTATTATATCGTTCGCTATATGCTATCCAAATTAGACTATTTTCTCTAATGTTGTATGTTATGTAAGGACCATTTATGCCTTGCAATACTAACAACAAACACTCTAGAGGGGGTGTAAATAGAGTAATGGCACAAATTGCGTATTTAAAAATAAAACTTGCAAATGCGGAATTATAATTCAAGAGAAATTTAAACAACACAATCAGCAAACACAAACACAAGATTGTACCCTCGTTCCCCAAACTTAGCTACGTCCAGCCACACCAAATATTCACTATAATTCTCACAAAGAGAGTGAATCCAATCTCACACAGAGATACCTCACACAGAGGATTTGGATTCTCATAAAGAGAAATCCTTGCTATTACACAGAGAGTAGTCAACCAACCCTACACAAGGGTTAACCTCTCACAAAGAGAGGAACTACCACTCACAAAGAAAGCTAGGGTTTCAACTTACACAAAGATGAAATAAACTCTTTTACATATGCCATGAGATGAACTTACTCAATATGAAGATGAAGGCATGTAAGAGGATCTCCAAGTGATGAGATTAGATTGATTGCACTTGGATGATTTCCCTTAAGCTAAGCTTCAATGCATGAAGAGATTAAAGAGCTCTAAGAGGGAAATGAGAATTAGGAGTGTGGCTTAATGATCCTTAATGATCTTCAATAGTTCCAAGAGGTCTTAAAGAACTAAGCCAACTCCTATTTATAGGAAGCCCCAAAACCCCCATAAAACCCAAGGAAAAAGCCAAGAGATAAAATCTGTAACGACTATAATCTGGCATTTTACGGCTACGACAGTCGACTGAAGGACGGACAATCGACTAGTCAACGGCTATAAAATTCCCAACGGTTATAATCTGAGCCAAGACAGGTAACTGTAGAAGACTACACAGGCGCATGTAAATGAGCAGACGCCTAAATAAACTTCAGCAGGCGATTGTAGAAGACTACACAGGCGCATGTAAATGAGCAGATGCCTAAATAAACTTCAGCAGGCGACTGTCACATGGGATATACAGAAACAAAGAGAATGCAACCTACGCACTTATGCATTCAGACGACTGACGAGCAAAATCCAGGCGCCTGGACAATGACAGGCGACTGTAAACTCTACATCAATCGACTAACTCACAAAATGGGTTGATGCCCAGAAAATGCAAGTTAAGCACTTTGGCATACAGACAACTGTAAGACAATTCTCAAGCGCTTGATGGAAGACATGCGCCTGAATAATGAATGCTAGTCGTCTGTTCCTAAAAGCTCAAGAATGAGTCAATAAAAAGTTGACTTGAGCAGTGCACTACAGTCGACTGTAAAAGGCCGGCCAGACGCTTGGAATCACCGAGTCGTGTGTCCATCCTTCAGCAGTCGCCTGTAAGAGAGCCAGAGCTCCAATTAAGTCATTTAGCATAATGAACCTATTGGGTTGGATTCTATGATAATCTTAAGGCTCACTAAGATGGTTATATGCATATACATGTATGAGTTGACCATCTATCAAGGCATTACAATAATCCTAGACTCAAACAAAGAAATACAAGTAATAAAAGATATTACATAGATTACATTGCTTTCCTTAGAGTCTAAGCTTCAAACTCTTGATGCCTTGATGCTCCTCACAATCTTCCAAGCTTTGGAACCACTTGATGAGCTTCCATTCATCAAGTCTCAAGCTTTGGCTATGCTCCCCTTGATGTCCATCCTTGTAACAAGCTATTAGTCTCCAAATCATGATATTCTTCATTTGATAAACATAAGACTAAAACATGAGAGTCATTAGCAACAACATATATTGTGATCATCATCAAAATAATATTGGTCTAAAACAGCAATACCTAACAATCTCCCTATTTTTGATGATGACACACATTATGGCAAACATAAATAATTAAAGCACAATCCTAATGAGCTCCCCCTACTTATATGCACCAATTGTAAAATGATATATAACCAATTGTAAATAATTAAGAACAATAGTGACATATAGTAGGCATGGATTACATAAACCAATTGTAATAAATCAATAACACTCTCCACATTAATGGTTTACATAATCCCATATCTCTCCCCATATTATATATATATATATATATATCCATATAGATGATATAAGTTACATAATCGTCTCTCTCCCCTTGTCATTGTCAAAAAGGTGAACATCAAATATACAAGAAATAACATCTTGTCATTGATTTCAATTAAAATGTGACAAATAATCAAGAGTTAAAGAGATGTATGATACCAAATTGTAAGAACTTAGTGGGTATCAATCACTATCTCATGCTCCCCCTAGATCATAGAAATGGTCAAATTGTTGACTTCTAGGATCAATACTAATTGTAAAAGAAAAATCTTTACCCGTTGAAAAAATAATTGGAGCCATGTGCCTAAAGTGTATCAAAGCATAGATATGAAAAAATCAAACATCATTGATACACATGACATTGCCAAAAGAAGGTATAACATGAAACATGTTGACAACATCAATGGGTTGAGTTTGAGACCATATTAACCAAATGTAAATAATAATCACAAGCATAACCCAAAATGAGAGTTAAAATGTGTTTTAAAATAATTTTAAACATACTTAACATATTAACGCCCCCATTATCATACATATGGTTCAAAGTATGAATATATGACAATGTATTCCCCAATGACCCCATTTTCATGAAAAATAATTTTGAAAACATTTTCAAAAACATGGAAAATCACACACAATCAATGGATATGATAAGAATAAACATTAAGCATAATATCCATGCAATATGCACATGTGTAAGAGACTTAAACATTAAGGAACCAAACCCAAAAAGAGTTTGATTTCCTAATGTAATCACATGAGGTGATCACGTCCATAACTAATGATTTGATGTATTTATTCCTCTCTTGCACACTATACTTAGTGGGAATCCAAAGAATCAAGGATTTCTTATGCAATGGTTTTGCCTTTGCAAGAGGGGTGGATGTAACATGCATAGGTGTAGAAAAGAATTTCTTGGCACGCATAAAATGCGGATTTTGATTCTGAGCAAAATGAAGGATTTTCATTATTCCTCGTTACCTTGTGATTTACCTGCTTCTTTTTGTTATTGTTATACAAGAAAGCATGATGATTCTTCTTAGATGCTTTAGCAATATTTCTTGAATTTGCACCATAAAAAGAATTAGAGGTGGGTTTGGTCACTACTTTTGAAATGTATCCCAAACCTCCTCAATGGTTTGTCGGATGTTGTTTTTCCAACAAACCGTGGAGTAAATCCCTAGCATGAACAAAGCTTATGAGATTTTGGGATTCCTCTTCGCATTTCAACATAAGTTGTTGAATGCAAGATTCTAAACTAAGGTTTTGAGCTACCAATTTTTCATTAATCATGCTCAAATCCTTAACTTGAGAGAGAAGTGTCTCGCTTACTAGTGTCACAAACATGCAAAACACCATTATTATTTACATTAGTAGATTCTAATGCATGCACCCTACTCATAGCATTCTTAAATTTAGCTTTTAATTTAGCATGAGTCAATGTACTTGCCACATTGGAAGCCACATTGAAACGATACTCAAGCTCCTCGTAAGATAGCTTTAGCTCCTCTTCAATTTCATCATCGCTTTCCTCCTCGCTAGAGCTTGATGAAGACTCTTCCCCTTTTGCCATGAAGCACATTTCTTCATTGGTGTTGAGCCAAGCCTACACCTCTTCATTGCTAGATCTCGAAGAAAGATCTTCCAATGCCGTGAAGCACATGTGGGCTTTCTCCTTGTCATCTTCCTCTTCGTCACTTGAGCCCTCATCCGAATCACCAAATGTCCCGACAAGGCCTTTCTTTTGGTTCTTGAATTTGGACTTCCCTTTCCAAAATTTCTTCCCTTTCCCTTTGTAATCTTTGGAGGGTTTGGAAAGGCATTCGGTAGAGAGATGACCTTTGACACTGCAAATATAACAAACCTTGTTAGATTTAGATGCAAACTTTGACAAAGATTTACCTTACTTGCCCTTGAGAAATGCTTTGAATTGCTTGGCAAGCTCCATGAAATCATCATCACTATCCTCATCTTCTTCACTAGAAGCTTCTCGATGGAATTTCTTTCTCCACTCGATTGGCTCCTCGACATGGAATGCAACCCCCTTTTGCTTCTATGGCTTCTCGAGCTTAAATGGTTGATCTCCTTCTTGTGTTGAAGCTTCACTTCATAAGCCATGAGATTCCCAATGCATTTCTCAACGGTATATTTGGACATGTCGTTAGACTCCAAAATACCGTTGGCCTTTGACTCCCATTGGGGTGTAAGAGAGTCAATGATCTTCTCCACACGATCCTCTTGGGAACCCACCTTTCCAAGTCCTTCCAAATCGTTCACAATATCCGTGAACCTCGTGTATATCTCCGAGATGCTTCCTCCTCATGCATCTTAAATATTTCATATTTAGATCTAAACACAATTTGTTTAGATTTCTTTACCTTTGTCGTTTCTTCATGACAAATCTCTAAAGTATGCCAAATTTCGTTGGCCGTTTTGCACATGGAGATGCGGTTGAACTCATTGTGAGTGAGAGCACAATGGAATGCGTTCATTGCCCTCGCATTGTATTTGATCGAGTCCTTCTCCGCCTTTGTCCTTGTAGCCGCAGGTGTAGTAGGCTTCTCAAAGGGTGACTCTGTGATGTCTCATAGGTCTTGACCTTCCAAGTGGATCAACATCTTGATCTTCCAACTTGGGTAGTTGGTTCCGTTGAAAAGCGTGGGTCAAACGGTTGATAGACATTCTTCATGAGACGTAGATGAAGCGTTGAATGCCATCGTTGTTATATGCTTCAACCTCGCTTTGATACCAATTGTAAGGACCGTCTATGTCTTGCAATACTAACAACAAACTCTCTAGATGAAGTGAATAGAATAATGACACAAATTGCGTATTTAAAAATAAAGCTTGCAAATACAGAATTAAAAATGCAAGAGAAATTTAAACACAACAATCAGCAAACGCAAACACAAGATTTTACATTGACTCCCCAAACTTGGATACGTCCAGCCACACCAAATATTCACTATAATTCTCACAAAAAAAGTGAATACAATCTCACACGGAAATACATCACACGGATGATTTGGATTCTCACAAAGAGAAATCCTTGCTCTCACACAGAGAGTAGTCAACCAATCATACACAAGGGTTAACCTCTCACAAAGAGAGGAACTAGCTCTCACAAAGAAAGCTAGGATATCAACTTACACAAAGATGAAATAAATATATTACATATGCCTTGAGATGAACTTACTCAATATGAAGATGAAGGCATGGAAGAGGATCTCCAAATGATGAGATGAGAATGATTGCACTTGGATGATTTCCCTTGAGCTAAGCTTCAATGCATGAAGAGATTAGAGAGCTCTAAGAGGAAAATTAGAATTAGGCGTGTGGCTTAATGATCCTTAATGATCTTCAACAGTTCCAAGAGTTCTTAATGAACTAAGCCAACTCCTATTTATATGAAGCCCCAAAAACCTTATAAAACCCAAGGAAAAAAGCCAAGAGAGAATCTGCAACGGCTATAATCTGGCATTTTACGGATAAGACAGTCGACTGAAGAAGGACGGACAGTCGACTGGTCAACGGCTAAAAAATTCCCAACGGCTATCATCTGAGCCAGGACAGGCGACTGTAGAAGTATACACAGGCGCCTGTAAATGAGCAGGCGCCTGTATAAACTTCAACAGGCGACTGTCACATGGGATGGACAGAAACAAAGAGAATGCAACTTACGTACTTGTGCATTCAGACGACTGACGAGCAAACTCCAGGCGCGCCTGAACAATGACAGGCAATTGTAAACTCTATATCAGTCGACTGACTCACAAAATAGATTAATGCTCAAAAAACGCAAGTTACACACTTTGGCATACAGACAACTGTAGGACAATTCTCAGGCGCCTGTGGAAGACATGCGCCTGAATAATGAATCAAGAATGAGTCAATAAATAGTTGCCTTGAGCAGTGCACTACAGTCGACTGTAGAAGGCCGGCCAGGAGCCTGGAATCACCCAGTCGCATGTCCTTCCTTCAGCAGTCGACTGTAGGAGAGCCAGAGACTCTAATTGAGTTATTTGACATGATGAACCTATTGGGTTAGATTTTATGATAATCCTAAGGCTCACTAAGATGGTTATATGCAACATGTATGAGTTGGCCATCTATCAAGACATTACAATAATCCTAAACTCAAAAAGAGATGCAAGTAATAAAAAATATTACATGAATTACATTGCTTCTCTGAGAGTCTAAGCTTCAAGCTCTTGATGCCTTGATGCTCCCACCATCTTCCATGGCACCACTTAATGAGCTTTCCTTCATCAAGTCCCAAGCTTTGGCTATGCACCCCTTGATGTTTATCCTTGCACCAAGCAATTATTCTCCAAATCATACTATTCTTCATTTGATAAACATGAGACTAAAACATGAGAGTCATTAGCAACAACATAATTTTGTGATCATCATTAAAATAATATTGATCTAAAACACTAATACCTAACATGTTATTCATGTTCAAACTGTTATATCACTCGCTATATTCTTAGCCTGTTATTTCATTTATCGCATGGTATCCATGTTTAGAATGTTAAAAGCACTTACTGCATGCTAATTATGTCACTTGCCACATCTATCTGTGTCTAGTTAATCACATGCAACATGTTATCTCATGACATCAAAATTAGTAATAAGTTGGATGTGCTATGATGGAAAACATGAATTTGGAACACCTTGTTATTAGTTCTGTACATAACATGTTATTAATGTCAATTTACAAGGGGAATATTCCTAATGTTGGGTATGTTGGCAAGTGAACGTCTAGAATCATGCTACATGACTTGATATATGACTAGATTGCAATCATATAGCACATCCGTATATAGCTAGTTTTGATGTGAATCCTTAACTTATGTTAGAAACCTTATTCCTTAAGCATGTTTAGCCAAGAGAGTACTGACAACTTAGAACAACACTTATACAATATAACTTAGACACTGAGAGATGTACACTTTGACATGCACTTTGCACTACAGACTCACTGGGCGTTAAGGTAAATCATATTAGAGAAGAGCAACTGGAGCGATGCTTCTAATTTAGTCCCTCATGTATCTATTTTGGACTCAAAGCCAGTTATATCAATCCTAGGTCGTGAATCATAATGAAGAGTATAATAAGCAATCGGGAGTCTACCTTACCATTGTATCATGTGTCTATGTAAGGAATGTCCTCCCTATTTTTATGTAAAGACCCAGCCCGAATGAGCGCCCACTTGATACAAGGGTAAGGTGGACTCCTGATTGCTTATTATACTCTCCAATATGATTCACGACCTAGAATTGGTATAACTGCTAGAATCATAATCATGCAACCATAAATTGTAAACTGGCTAGCATAACTGCTCTCGCTTAATTGTTTCTAGTACATGTTATTAGCAGTGTTCTCAAACAAGTTATATGCGGTCGCATATGCGGCCGCATATAAGGATACGGCTTTTAGCTACATGAAAAATTAGATATACAGCAGAATTATGTGGTGATCTGCATATTCGGTCGCATTAATGTTAAGTGCCTACATATGCGAATATGCGGACGCATAATCGACAACTAAAGAATCTCAAACCATAAAGAACCCGACCAGTTAAGCATAAATATCAGTTTTTTAATTTCAAAGTACTTGTGTTTGACACAGTTTTGATTTGAACGTAAAACTAAATATTTATGTTTTGTGTGTAGATTTCTTTAGACATTAGACATTAGTTATTTTATGTATTGATCGTTTTGATGGTGCTGATATTTTAGTATGAATTAATTCATATTTTAAAAATTAATATGATTTTTTCCTTATTCCTAGTTCCTACCTTTTAAGTTTTTTTAATTTAATATATACAAACGCACACACATAAAATTACTGCTTATTTATTTACTAAAATATTCATTTTCGCATAAACCGTATAATCGGCCGCATAATCCGTTTATGTGTTATACGCTCCTAGAGGACGCATAATGAACCCGCCTTTTATCACACTGGTTATTAGTTACTTGCTTCGTTTTACACGCATACTTTTACTTGTTTTTATACTTGTTTTTGATATGTTTGTATAAATTGTTTACTTTCAACTTCTAGAATTACTATGATTTACCACTGACTGCTAGTGACTGCATTTCATGGCAACATTAGATGCTACTCAGGTCTACGAAGAGGCCCCAACATTTAAGGATTCAAACTTTGCTACGGAGACTTTTTAAGTGAAAGGTACAAACTTGCATGCTCCTATATTATTTAATGATAAAATTTTGTATAAGTATTTTGATATATCTCTACTCGTGGCTTTTATTATTTTCACTGGTAACTAACAGAACCAACATCACATGTGAAAGACAACCATGCCCTGGGAGCGGGGCATGACAAAGGAGGCCAGAGGCGATAAGAAAAGGAAGAAAAGGCAATGAGAAGAGAATAAGAATAAAACATCATCAACATATACTATTAACACGTGAACCGTGCAGTGAAAAGTATTTTTGCGTGGAAAATTAGACTACTACTAGGTTTTATTTCAACCTGAAATCATGTTGAAACAGAAAATAGTGGAGAGGGATGATCTCCGCACCTCTCTTATTCATATACATACTCTCTCTCTCTCTCTCTCTCTCTCTCTCTCTCTCTCTCTCTCTCTCTCTCTCTCTATAACGGGTCAGGTATGTATATACCAAATAACTAAAATCAAATTACAATTCAAATACTCTCAACTAAATATACAATACAAAACAAGGATGCTTTTAAATGGATATGCTGATTAGGACCAAGGTTTTAGGTCTCGGTTTCGGTCTCGGTATCGCTCTTCCCAAAATTTAGGTTTCGGTATCGGTATCGTCCGTTTCGGTGGTTTCGGACGGTAGTTTCGTTTCATCGGTATCGGTAGTTTCAGATACTTAAAACTCTATTAAATACTATCAAATATTATCAAATATTAGCACAAATACCTTTTTACTAGTTACACATTTTGTTAAAAGTATTATGCTAAATATATTACATTTTTTTGATCAACAGGATTGAAAATAAATGAGAATGGCAAGCTTTTGAATAAATGGAAGGGTTTGGTGGCTGAAAATAATAACTTTGTAAATAAATGGAAAACCTTTAGTGGCTGAATGTCAAGCTTGTAATTAAATGGAAAGCCTTTAGTGGCCAACTCACTCAAAAGGTCAAACTTCTTAATAAATGCTAGCATGTGTTGGACAATTGCACTTGCACCGTGCAAACAAAATTTAAATTAAATGCTAGAATATGCTACCATGTAAGACCTCAAATTGCAGGAGGCGGGCTTCTTTGGGGATGCGACGGGAGGCGGGCGACCATGAGGTACGTCCATCTCTTCGTTTCTTCTTCTTTTTCTGGATTTTGGTGATGTTTCCTCCTCCTCCTCCTTCTTGTTTTCATTTTTTTAAGTTTCAGTCGGTATCGTACAAGTTTCGGCCGGTATCGGCCAATACAGCCGAAACCCCGGCCGATACGACCGAAACCCAGGCCGATACGGCCGAAACCCGGCCGATACGGCCGAAACCGAGAAGTAACGTGTGGTTTTGGACCGGTCCCCTCCGAAACCGATCCGAAACGGCCGAAACCGGTCGGTTTCGGCCGAAACCTAAAACTATGATTAGGACAAACTAGTTGGTAGAAATACGGCTGAAATTGAAACTTAAAAAATAAAATGCTGGGATTGAAGTTCTGAAATTTTTCAGAAAGAAAATTCTAAGATTTTGATGTGGAAAGTAGAGTGTCTCAGAACTCATGGAAAGAAAAGTAACATCAAGCACAATACCTACATAACTTTTTTCGGGTCTACAGCAATTTCAGATGTGTTTCATATCTTCTACTAATCGCATATGAATAATATCGTAAACAATATTTTTTGGAAAAAGATGACCTGAATTAGTTCAAATTCATATAGATTCAGATTGCTCTAAATTGGTAAATATGGAAAAGGGAGGCCGAAGGCGATACGAAAAAGAAGATGAGAAGAAGAGAAGGAGAAGAGAACATCAGCAACATATACTTTTAACGCGTGAACGGTGCTGTAAAAAGTATTTTTTGCGTGGTAAATTAGACTATGGCTATGTTTTATTTTAACTTGATCTGGTATCATGTTGAAACTCAACATGAATCAGAAACTAGGTGGAGAGGGATGATCTCCTCACCTCTCTTATTCATAGATACACTCTCTCTCTCTCTCTAATGGGTGGGGTATGTATACCAAATAACTAGTATCAAATTACAAAACAAGGATGTTTTTGTTATAAACGGGCTTTGGAGGCCCAACCCGTTAGTGGGTATCCACCCATTATGTAACCCTATTACTATAAATACAGGGCTACGGGGTTCCGTAGCCGCCATGGTTTACAACACGTTATCAGCACGCTCAAAGCTAAGCCGAACCCCTGCCGACGGACGGACGCGACGGACGAACGCGACGCGAACGGGCTTCCTTCACCGAACGTCGCTAGATCCGGCGGGTAGGATCTAGAGGTAACCCTAAAACCCTAGATCTAAAATTTCATATGCGCATATGTCTAGATCCAAAATTCTTGGATCGATTGTTTAATAAAAATCAAGGTTTTTATTGATGAAAAATCAAATTTTTACAATAAAAACGTTTTGTTGGAGATTAAAAATAGATTTTTTCCACTAAAAATTAGATTTTTATCCCCAAAAACCATGAAACCCTAGGGGATTTTCTCGCCGGAACGCGAATCCCCCCTAGATCTCGCCCGCCGCCCGAAGCGGCGGAAAAACCCTCGCCCGCCGCCCGAAACGGCGGCAAAACCACCCCCGCTGCTGAACGGCGGGCGGCCCCGCCGCCAGCAGCGGCGGGCCAACCCGCCGCCAGGAGCGGCGGGCCAACCCGCCGCCAGCAGCGGCGGGCGGCCCCGCCGCCAGGAGCGGCGGGCCAACCCGCCGCTGCCAGCGGCGGGCGGCCCCGCCGCTGCTGGCGGCGGGCCAACCCACCCGCCGCTGCCAGCGGCGGGCGGCCCCGCCGCCAGCAGCGGCGGGCGGCCCCGCCGCCAGCAGCGGCGGGCGGCCCCGCCGCTGCCAGCGGCGGGCCACCCGCCGCCAGCAGCGGCGGGCCAACCCGCCGCTGCGACGGCGGGCGGCCCCGCCGCCAGGAGCGGCGGGCCAACCCACCCGCCGCTGCCAGCGGCGGGCGGCCCCGCCGCCAGCAGCGGCTGGCGGCCCCGCCGCCAGGAGCGGCGGGCCAACCCGCCGCTGCCAGCGGCGGGCGGCCCCGCCGCCAGCAGCGGCGGGCCAACCCGCCGCTGCGACGGCGGGCGGCCCCGCCGCCAGGAGCGGCGGGCCAACCCACCCGCCGCTGCCAGCGGCGGGCGGCCCCGCCGCCAGGAGCGGCGGGCCAACCCACCCGCCGCTGCCAGCGGCGGGCGGCCCCGCCGCCAGGAGCGGCGGGCCAACCCACCCGCCGCTGCCAGCGGCGGGCGGCCCCCGCCGCCAGCAGCGGCGGGCGGCCCCGCCGCCAGCAGCGGCGGGCCAACCCGCCGCTGCCAGCGGCGGGCGGCCCCGCCGCCAGCAGCGGCGGGCCAACCCACCCGCCGCTGCCAGCGGCGGGCGGCCCCGCCGCCAGGAGCGGCGGGCCAACCCACCCGCCGCTACCAGCGGCGGGCGGCCCCCCGCTGCTGGCGGCGGGCCAACCCGCCACTGCGATGGCGGGCGGCCCCGCCGCCGGCAGCGGCGGCCCCCCCCACGCCGCAGGCAGCGGCGGGCCCCGCCGCCCGCAGCGGCGGGCCCCGCCGCCCGCAGCGGCGGGCCCCCAACCCCGCCGCCCGCAGCGGCGGGCCCACCCACGCCGCCCGCAGCGGCGGGCCCCGCCGCCGGCCGCGGCGGGCCCCACCCCCCGGCAGCCGCTCGTATCGGGCCCCCCCCGGTGCGCGCTCATGCCCGGAAACCCTAGCCGCCTGAAGCGGCAATCCGCGCGACCAAAAACCCTAACTAGGGTTTGACCCCGAAATTTTTTTTTTTTTCGATTTTCAAATCTTTTTCAGATTTAATTACGATTTCGTTTTCGTCAAAATCTGTTAAATTACACAATTTTTATTCATCGCATTTTATTCGGATTATCTGATTATTTACGTTTAATAATTAGGAAGATCCTGCGACCGCTCTGCCGTTAGTCAACTAACCTAACGGTGTATGACGTTGCCTAGTGGTCCAATAATTATTAAACGAAAAATTTTCATTTCCATTATAAAATGCCTGTGATGATTAATTGTCTGTGTTAATCGTCTGCTATGATATTAAATGCCTGCCGCATTTTTCTACGATGTGATGTATATTTTTTTGTTGCCTCTAGCATGAATTTCCACTTAAACACTATAAATGCATGCGTAGAAAATTATATGCCCGTCGCATATTTAATGTTCTGTAATAAACATTTTATCTAGCATGCTAAAATCTTTTTGATGTATTTTTAATGCCTGTAGCATAAATATATGTCTAAGATAAAATTATTTATATACCTGCAGAATATAAATAGCATATGTATACATCATAATTGTTTCCATTCTGGTTAATTGAGCACAACCTTTTATTTTAATGGATTTATATTATTTGTATGATATGCTCATGACATGACAATATTTTATGACAACAAACCAATAATGCTTTCAATAAATTTTAACATCATATCCTAGTTGACAAAATGAACCTGGAGTTCAAAACCAAAATGAACCTGAAGTTCAAAATCAAATCAAAAGTCAACACCCTTTCACACTAATAAAAATTAACAAGTACGAGGGATTATACGAAAAACATTTATGCGATTTCTTTTAGAAATACGCATTTCGCGGTAAATAGATCTCTCAGATCCACGGTCTGTATAAACCGATATTGACACCAGCAGTTGTCATAACACCGCCAAACTCTTTTGAGTAATCTCACTTTACAAGGTATGATTCTTGAATCTAACCTTATTTTTTTAAGCGTACGCCCGAAGTCGTGGCTTAATAGATAAGTGAGAAATTATAAAATTCGTACCCACGTAATTGTTTCCCCTAGAGTATGATCCTATATCCACACAATACTTGAATGACCCAATAAAAATGGCCTGAAGACCATACTTGAGTTTTCAAATAGACCTTTATAAGTCTATCATAAACTAGAAAGTGGAAAAATAGAGACTAACTCATTTCCCTTGTATGTGTCTACTTCGTAAGACCAATAATCATTCTTCCTTATAAACGACAATAAGGAAGACTGAAAACAGGGGAAGTCTTGAATAAAAATAAGAAAGGGAAGATATGATGTATCTCGATATGGAGTATGCAATGGAAACCCAATATCAGACCAGAAGTTCTGAAAAGACCCATAATGCTTCTTGCAAAATTAATGGGCATTACAGTATGCCATATAAAAATATATACATATCTAGTCTAAACGACGAAAGTCAAATTGACAGTATGTATAATTCGCTACTTCCCGAGGATAAATAAATTTTGAAAATAAATTTGATCTGTTGTCATAATATGAGTCTAAAATGAGCACAATTGTGGACGTATACTTTCTAGAACCCACATCATACTATGAAACTTGTTGCTCTAACATAAATTATTAGTAGTATTCTCTTGCAGTATATATGTGCTTTTTACGCATTTTATTTTACTGTAAATGACTTGTCATCCTGAATACTCCTAAAATAGAGGATGCCATTGACTCCCTACACTCCATATATATGGCTGATGATATACCTTAGAGTACTCATCTATATATCCTCTTAAAATGGTCATAATCAAAACCTTGTTATCCAACCGCAGTCTAGATTATTATTAATCACAACGGACATATTACATTACTAGGATATTGGTTGGGCTTTTACTTACCCTCATACCACCCTCAAAAATGCCGCAGTGGAACTTATTCATCGGGACTAACCCTCCTAGATGAATATGTTCCGAGATCCCCAAACGGGGGAGGCATTAGAGCACATCTTATAGATGGAGCCTTGACGGGTTCATATCCCTAGTTTTATGCTCAACTTCATTGAAGTCGAGCTATTTGCGGATTTTTGGGATAACACTGGGAAATCAATATAACAACTGGAAGAAAATTGAACACCCTGAAGCTTTGTGTTCACACCCAGAAATGGGTTATATGTAAATCATTAAAATGATTTAAACGGATTACTTATCCACTAGAAATCCAGTTGTAAGGTGACCACATGGGAGCATGCAAACCATCAGAACGCCCCCTTAGAAACTATTTATATGAGCCTGATCACCTCATATAAACAGTTTCCGAGAACCCCTAACGGGGGAAGCGTTTAGTGCACATCTTATCGATGGAGTCATGATGAGTTTACATCCCCATATCACCACTATGGACCATTTAAAACATTAATACCTATGATCTGATTATCATGAATAGTAATGAGATCCGGAAGATCCACATTTATGAAACTGTTAAACAGTTATCAGACATAGCTACCGACAATATAAATATTGTCAAATTCACACATCCCTGCTACTAAAAATCCAGCTAGGATTGACATACCAACTTTATGGATGCAATCTACCAGTAGTAGAAGTGGATATCCTCAATGGATGAGAGGACATACCACGAGACCCTAAAACAATACCACCACAGGAAAATGAGCTCATCTCCATATCCTCTCCCTTTCCAGAACCTCCAGAAGAGATAAATCTGGAATAAATAGAATAATGTACGTACACGGAGAGGTATTTGGATAAAACACACTTGTCGACAATTACTCACATTTCATTTTGCCATTGATATCGTTCACAATCTCCGTTTCCTGAAGCAAACGCAGAAATTTGGCCAAATTATGTGGAACGAGGCAATAATAAGTTGAGCTGGACTCACTTATGAAATGTGAAGTGTTTGGACCTGAAGTCCTGATATCAAAAGATATCAAACCTGTGGGCTACCGAGTATTGTATAAATAAATAAAATCGTATGCTATAAGCAAAACGCTATAGCCTTAGAGGTTTATTTCGCAGAAACCAGGAAGTAACCATGTAAGATGAGTTTGACTCACTTACAAAATTAATCAAACTGATGCATCAGGCTCCCTGGTCATGATTGCGAAACCCATGCGATTAGCAAAGATAATTTTAGGCTATGTTGCTATGGATGATGTGACAACATACCTTTATAAACAATCATCCTGAAGATGAATTATCATCCTGAAGATGAAACCTTCATCCTGAAGATGAATTATCATCCTGAAGATGAAACCTTCATCCTGAAGATGAATTATCATCCCGAAGATGAAACAATCATCCTGAAGATGAATTATCATCCTGAAGATGAAACCTTCATCCCGAAGATGAATAATCATCCTGAAGATGAATTATCATCCTGAAGATGAAATCTTCATCCTGAAGATGAATTATCATCCTGAAGATGAAACCTTCATCCTGAAGATGAATTATCATCCTGAAGATGAAACCATCATCCCGAAGATGAATAATCATCCCGAAGATGAAACCATCATCCCGAAGATGAATAACCATCCAGAAGATGAAATTATCATCCAGTCGATGAAGAAACATGGAAAATTGCAATCCACCAATACACCTACTGGTTGTATGGATGCACATTAAGACCCATTCCGTTCGCTGGAAGAGGGGAAGGATATCCTAGGTCCTGAAGTGCCTTACTCAAATGTCTTTTGTACACTCCTTTATCTGGCAGCAAACACTTTAACCAGATACAGTGCAGCGCCTGCAGCGCACCACTGGACCAGAGATATGTAGCTTCTGCGCTACCTCCAAGGGTCAAGGATCATACAACATGTTAAATGTATTTGCAGATACAGGTCACAGATCATCGCGATGACTGCAACCAAGAAGCGACCAACTCCTGGAGACCAGCAAAGCATACTTCCAAGGCAACATCAATCCCACCATCCCGAGAGGCTCATCAATCCAAGAAGCAAATCATAAGTACGCACAGCCAGGTCCTGCAGTACCTCGCAGACACAGTGAAGACTGGTCAGAGACGTGATGCAACCTACCGAGTCTGAAGACCACTCCTCCTCAGAAGAGATCCCTCAGATCCAGTAACTGCTATAGATGAGCGATACTTGTATAGATGAGCGATGTCTTGTATAGGTGAGCGATACCTTGTACTTTGTATCGGAACACTGTAAGAGATTGATGTATAGATGCCTAGGAGATCTGCAAGCCTGCAGCTTGTACAGATCAGGGGGAGTCAAATGTAGTGTTGCACTCTTTTCCCTTGGCTATTGGTTTTTCCCACTGGGTTTTCCATAGCTAAAGGTTTTAACGAGGCAAACTCATTGACTCTGGATCCAGAAGTATCCACCCCCTAAATACTTCCACTAATCAGGGGAAGTTACGGAAACTGTACTCTTTTTCCTTGGCTATTGGTTTTTCCCACTGGGTTTTCCATAGCTAAAGGTTTTAACGAGGCAGTTATCCCTAACTTAGGATCCAGAAGTATCCACCTCTAGTGATATCCATCGATCAGGGGAAGTTACAGAAACTTGTACTCTTTTCCCTTAGCCATTGGTTTTTCCCACTGGGTTTTCCTTGGCAAAGGTTTTAACGAGGCAAGTACTCTTAAACTTGGGATCCAGAAGTATCCATATACCCATGATCAGATAAGCTCCATGAACCCTGAAGCGTTCATCACGGCTTACAACAATGGATGGATAAGGGGAAGTGTTATAAACGGGCTTTGGAGGCCCAACCCGTTAGTGGGTATCCACCCATTATGTAACCCTATTACTATAAATACAGGGCTACGGGGTTCCGTAGCCGCCATGGTTTACAACAGTTTTTAAATACTCTCAACTATATATATATATATATAGGTAAATCTTCAAATGAGAACATTTCGCACGGTGCGAAAATGTTTTTAGTTTTTTTTTTGAAATTTTTTTTTTCAAAAATTCTTTTTTCCACTCGCATTATATGTTGTTATACCCCTCTCAAAAAATAATGGTTGAGAAATAATGTCATTTGGCCTTCGATCAAGGCATTTCATCAAATTCGCACGTTTTGAGACCATTAAATTTGTAACGGGTGGATGGGTGCTCTAATGCCCAACGGGTTCACCCATTATTTTCCCTGGGGTATATAATTGTATGGATTAAACATCAAAAAAAAAATTTTGAAAAAAAAAATTTCAAAAAAATAATAAAAATGTTTTCGCACGGCCTTTCGCACCACTTTTTCGCAATGGAAGATTGCCCTATATATATATATATATATATATATATATATATATATATATATATATATATAGAAAGGATCTTATGACCCCCAAATATAACCTCCTCCCGTGGCCCTCCATCATGCGGATCAGTGGTCTGGATCACCCCCTCCAACTCACGCGCGAGAAATTGAATTTCTCTCGCAAGAAATTGAATTTCTCGCACAAAAAGTCTTCAGCGGTTACTTAATTAATCCGCTTAGTTTATCCACCATTCTCCCCACTTTAAAAATGAATTCCGACCAACCGAGTGGACATCTTTAAATAAAAATTAGTTTTTCCGTCCCCCCTCGTCCTCCCGATCAGAACCCGCAGTGTGAAGCCTCGGTTTCAGCGACTGAAACCCAAGGTTTCAGTGCCTGGGCAGACTGAAACCTAAGGTTTCAGTCCGTTCAGCAGGCACCTAGGCACTGCTGAACGGACTGAAAAGTCCGCCCAGGCACTGAAACCTTGGGTTTCAGTCACTGAAACCTCACTGAAACCGAGGCTTCACAATGCGCGTTCTGATCGGGAGGACGAGGGGGGACGGAAAAACTAATTTTATGTAAAGATGTCCACTCGGTTGGCCGGAATTTATTTTTAAAGTGGAGAGAAGTGTTGATAAACTAAGTGGATTAATTAAATAACTGCTGAAGACTTTCTGTGCGAGAAATTGACTTTCTCGCGAGAGAAATTGACTTTCTCGCGAGAGAAATTCAATTTCTCGCGAGAGAAATTCAATTTCTCGTGATTTCTCCATCATCTCTCTCAACCATTGGGTGATCCGTGCCGTTGATCTACGTCGATCGTGCGGCCAAGGGAGTGGGTTATATTTGGGGGTAATATTAGGGGGTCATTTGATCCTTCCTCATATATATAGTGAAAATGGAGGAGTGCTGACAGCGCTGGAAATTTTTCCAGCGCTGTCAGCGATCTGGGCACCCTACACAATTTTTTTAAATTTTTTTTGCAGTAGTTAGATAAACTTGTTGCCTAGCTTCCCACAAAATTTCAGGGTCGATCCAACACCGTTTGAGCCTCCGTTCATCGATTTCAAAAACGTTGCGCAAAACGTGCAAAAAAAATTTAAAACAAATATGTGTAGGGCGCCCAGATCGCTGCACTCCTCCATTAACCTTATATATATATACATATAACAAAACAAGGATGTTTTTAAATGGATTTAATGATTAGGTCAAACTGGTTGGTGGAAAGACGGTTGAAATTAAATCTTAAAAAATAAATTGTTGGGATTTAAGTTCTAAAATTTTTAAGAAAGAAAATCCTAAGATTTCAATGTGGACAGTAGAATATGTTATGGGAAGGATGATGGGGTCGGGGAGGAAGAGAGTGTAACACTGATGCGGTCGTGTACCGCAAAAGGCGCAAGGACTCGGGCGTGGGAGCGGTCGTGAGATCGACTTAGTATTTTCCTAATTTTGCTTTATGCACTACCCTCTATGTGTTTAAGTTGTCTGTGCGTTTAGTAATTTGTTAGGAGAGTATTTAAAGTGCTTAACCCTAATTGTGTTATCTATCGAAATATTGAGACAATCGTCATTTGACGGCTAGGGTTTGGGGGATTAGGCTTGATCCATTATCTCAAGCTAGGGAGAAGATCTACTCCAGTTTAGATCAAATTGTCTCTTTATTATCAAATTCCAATTTCCACTTCAAATTTCTTTCGTTCTTCCATTAAAAATCTGAGCTTTTTGATACGATTAACCCTAATCATATCAATTTGGTATCAGAGCATTAAGATCCGATGGCGGGAACTGGGGCAAAGACGGCGGCGGAACTCGTAGAAGAGAAAGTCGACGGCGAACTTGAAGAGACGAGTAAGAAGATTGATGAGCTTCAAGACGAGATCCGTGGCATCCATCAAGAGATGAAGTGGGTCGCTAAATCCTCCGACATCCAAGACCTACTTCAGATCTTTCGCCAACAAAACAAATCATCCGAATCTGAAGCTATGGCATCGACAAATCTGAATTTTTCGTCGGATCTAGGGCATCATGGAGAGGATCCGGCGAACGAAGGGCCAGAACAGCGAGTTGTGCGCTTCCAGGAAGATCGAGGGAACCAAAGTAGAGCGGCGAGGCTTCTATGAGGGGCGGCCCCTGGCAGATCGCTAGGGGCCGCGCACCCCTGCGCGGCCCAGCTCTGGGCCACGCAGACCCGCGCGGCCCTGTGTGGGGTCGCGCCGACCCCCGCTGGGGTCCAGCGGCCCGCCAGACCCTAGGCGAGGGCCGACGAGCCCTGGGAGAGGGCGACGGGGCCCTGGTATTCCGTTAGGGGCCCCGCGCAACCAAAACAGCCCCTAGGGGCTTGGTGAACGGCCGACAGGCCTCCGTGGAGTTTTCCCTAGGCATGGAAGGAGCGTTGGAGAAGTTGAGGCACGACAAGGAGAATGTTCAGAGACTTCAGGAGACCGGAAAGGATGTGAGGCACGTGCCGGAGTACGAGGGGTATGCACGCTACGCCGACGACCCTCCGGCGGCGGAGGCGTGGAGTGATGGAGATGCATGGGATGCCAAGGAGCAGAGGGCTGCTGAGAGGGCCCGGGAGGAGATTTGGGGAGCGTATGGGCAACCAGATCGGCCCAGATGGAGGTTGGAGGAGCCTGCTCGTCCGAGATACCAGGAGGGGCCACGGGGGGAGGCCCACGTGGCGATGGCGGACCAGATAGCCGGTTGAGAAAGCTGATCATGCCCCTGTTTGAGGGGAAAGATCCAGATGCTTGGATCTACAAGGCAGAGATGTACTTCGATGGGTTGGGATTGTCTGAGGCGGAGAGAATGCAGACGGTGGCGATGTGCTTTGAGGGGAAAGTCTCGGGGTGGTTCTGCTGGAGCCAACGGCAGCGGCCTATCCGCACCTGGGTAGAGTTGACGGAGTGCCTTATGGAGAGATTTCAGGAGACACAAGCCGGTGGCCTATTTGAGCAGTTGTATACACTGCGACAAGAGGGGACCGTGAGGGAATATGTGGAGAAGTTTGAGTGGCTTGCGAGCCGAGTAGAGGGAGTTTCCGCTGAGTCCTTAGAGGGAAATTTCATGAAGGGCCTCAAGCCGCAGATCAGAGCCAAACTACGGGTCCAAGAACCCAGGGGATTGTCTGACATGATGAGGATAGCCAGGAAGGTGGAGGACAAGCTGGCGGAGGATAGGAGGACAAGGGGAGCTTGGGGAGGATCTACTTTGCGGAGCCCGACAGTGGCAGGGGCACCCAAGGCTCCTACAGGCGCAGTGACACCAGCGAGAGTGACTGGCCAAGAGACACGTACGGGGGGTCAGACCCGTAAGCTGACAGAGGCAGAAATGCGAGAGCGCAGGGCTAAGGGGCTGTGTTTCAAGTGTGACGAGCGATTCACACCTGGACACAGGTGTCCGGGACGAGCCATGCAGTTGCAGGTGGCTGCCGAGGAGCAAGAGAGAGACCCCACGATTATACTTGGCATAGAGGACAAGTTGACGGAGGAGCAGCCACACTTGCCACTTGGAGACCGTGGAGGTGTGCCTTAGCTCCGTGGTGGGATTTACTCCCTATCACACCATGAAGCTAGCAGGCCGGGTGGCGGATCAGGAGGTGACGATATTGATGGACAGTAGGACAACCCACAACTTCATCTCAAGGAAGTTGGTGGGGCAGCTTGGGCTTGAGGTGAGTGAGACAGCCACTTTTGGGGTGATTTTGGGCACAGGCCAGAGGGAGGAGAGCAGGGGTGTCTGCAGGATAGTGATTCTGACAGTACAAGGCACTCAGATAGTGGCGGATTGTTACCCCCTGGAGTTGGGAAAGATGGACGTGGTGTTGGGAAGCAGTGGTTACAGACCTTGGGCGACACCAAGTTTAACTGGAAGGTGCTGAGGATGGAGTATCAGGAGGACGGGAGGACCGTGGTTTTGTTAGGGGACCCCAGCCTGTGTTGTCGCGTGGCGTTCCTGAAGTCCTTGGCTCGGGCAGTACTAGTGGGAGGAGAGACATACTTTGTGACATATTTGGAGCTAGAGGCGGAGGCGAAGGAGCAGCAGGTGCCACCAGAGGTGGAGGAGCTGTTGGACAGTTATGGGCACGTGTTTCAGATGCCGCAGGGGCTTCCACCTCAGAGAGACCACGAGCACGACATTGTGCTGCGTGAGGGAGCGGCTCCAGTCAGCGTTCGGCCCTACAGATATCCACATGTTTAGAAGGATGAGATTGAGCAGCTGATCAGAGAGATGTTACAGGCTGGAGTGATACGACCGAGTGTTAGTCCTTTATCCAGTCCGGTGCTGCTAGTGAAGAAGAATGACGGTAGCTGGAGGTTCTGTGTGGACTACCGTGCCATCAACAAGGAGACAGTGGCAGATCGCTTCCCTATGCCAGTGATAGATGAGCTGCTGGATGAGCTAAACAGGGCGTCGATCTTTTCGAAGATTGACCTGAAGTCGGGGTATCATCAGATCCGGATGAAGGCGGATGATGTGCAGAAGACTGCCTTTAGGACTCATGAGGGACACTATGAGTTCCTCGTCATGCCCTTTAGGCTGACGAATGCGCATGCTACCTTTTAGGCGTTAATGAACAAAATATTTCAGCCGTACTTACGGCAGTTTGTTTTAGTGTTCTTCGACGACATATTGGTGTACACCGCATGGTGGAGGAGCACGTGCGAGATCTAGAGACGGTATTGCAGGAGTTGCAGGCTCACCAGCTTTATGCCAACCAGAAGAAGTGCACGTTCGCCCAGGAGAAGGTGGAGTACTTGGGGCACATAGTTTCGACAGATGGGGTAGCAGCAAATAGAGCCAAGATTGACGCCATGTTAGATTGGCCGCACCTGACTACGTTGAGGGCGTTGTGAGGATTTTTAGGCTTGACGGGATACTACCGCAAATTCGTGCAGGGTTACAGCACCATTGCATGGCCCCTGACAGAGCAGCTAAAGAAGAATGGATTCCAGTGGAACGATGAGGCAACTGCAGCATTTGAGGCTTTGAAGAGGGCAATGACTACAGTTCCGGTCCTGGCTCTTCCTGACTTTAGCAGACCCTTTGTGGTAGAGACCGATGCCTCGGGACACGGGCTGGGAGCAGTGCTGATGTAAGACCAGCGACCAGTGGCTTACTTTAGCCAGGTTTTGTCAGCACAGGCGAGGCAGAGATCCGTGTATGAGGAGCTGATGGCGATCGCCCTATCGATCCAGAAATGGCGTCCTTACCTGTTGGGACGGCCGTTTATTGTGCGCACAGATCAGAGGTCGCTGAAGTATTTGTTGGAGCAGAGGCTGGTGGCGGCGGACTATCAGGGGTTACTGGGTCACGAGGCTACGTGGGAGCTGGAGGACACCATCAGAGCGCAGTTTCCAGATTTCAACCTTGAGGACAATGTTCGATTTTTGGGGGGAGTAATGATGAGGTCGTGTACCGCAGAAGGCGTAAGGACTCGGGCGTGGGAGCGGTCGTAGGATCGACTTAGTATTTTCCTAGTTTTGCTTTATGCACTACCCTCTATGTGTTTAAATTGTCTGTGTGTTTAGTAATTTGTTAGGAGAGTATTTAAAGGGCTTAACCCTAATTGTGTTATCTATCGAAATATTGAGACAATCGTCATTTGACGGCTAGGGTTTGGGGGATTAGACTTGATCCATTATCTCAAGCTAGGGAGAAGATCTACTCCAGTATAGATCAAATTGTCTCTTATTATCAAATTCCAATTTCCACTTCAAATTTCTTTCGTTCTTCCATTAAAAATCTGAGCTTTTTGATACGATTTTAACCCTAATCGTATCAAACACCCACATGGATGGATGTGTTTGGTGAATTATGACATGATGAGAAGGAATTACTATGTGCGCATAAATTTATAACATGATTGAATTTATGACATAAGTTCTATTTATGTGTGGATAGACGTGGCTTAAAGGGGATAGTGATGGGACCCGTACCCTATGGGCACAAGAATTAATATATATATAATTCATGTATGTAATGCATGCATGCATGAATTCTTACTCCCTTCAGTTAAGACGAGTAATCAAGACTGAACTACAATTGAAGTTACATACAAAAGCAGCAAATGAGTCTTTTAAGTGTCACATCATGCCAATAATTAAACAAGTAAAAAAATGTTCTGCAAATGATAAATTACAGCACCAGCAACATCAATTCTACCCCAAAACTTGTACCAGCCGACTACATAATCCTTTTATCAATAAGCAGTCGTCTCTGTTAAATATTCGGCATATCCTTTTTTACTACATAAAATCTTGTTAATTTTGGTCGATCACTAGCACCAGTCATCCCTCAACTAACATCCTATTTGCTCCTTTCTTCTCAAAAGTTTTGTGGGAGTACATTTTACACACTATAATGAAATAGTTTCTAGAAATTAAATCTTGAGTCCTAAAAAGAAAAAATATGCATATGGTATTGGGAATACCGGCAGATTTGTACTGACAGCAACCATGTGCTTTGCAATTGCCTGGGGCCTGCAAAAATTGTTAGATTAAGATGACCGTCTGTAAACATAAAATTGAAAACAAGGAGTCAATTTTTCTTAAGAATGCATCAATGAGTATGCTTACCCAAGAGCAGCAGAAATCCACTCTCTCATTGTTCGAGCATTCAACATACTTTCAGCTGTCGTGAATGTCTTTGAGATCACCACAACTGCATTAATAGCAAGGAATAAAGATGAAAACGGCAAGATAAAGCAGTTTCAATTTGGTACAAAAGACTAGGGAAAAAAGAATAAAAAATGATCATGATCGGATGAAGGAAGAAGTTATTACCCAGTGTGGTCTCAGGATTCAATCCAGTAATGGTTCGCACAACATCAGCTGGGTCAACATTTGCAAGGCTGCAGAGTACAATTTCCAATAAGATGCAGAATATGGTGCCACTTTTTAGTACATATCACCACTGAAACCACTTTCCTGGAGGAAACATGGTGCTCCAGAAACAAAATCAATGGAGAAATTTGTATGAAACCATGTGTATCATCATTCACAAATAATATGACAAACTTGCATTAATAACGGAGCTCCTGACTTAACAAGATACCACTCTTATGCTAAATCAACCCAGCCAAGAAGAAAAGCACTTGGAACCAAATTACAAGGAACTCAAGAAAGAAGCAAGGCCCAAAGCAGTACCTCAATGTACATTCTGCATGCCCCAAAAGTTAATGCTCAACATGGATATAAAAAAATCTAATAGTCTCGAAAGCTTGGACTTTGGACATTCATCAGATCAGCAAACAAACCAACATAGTTATGACAAATTCAGAAACCACCCACTAGCCAAGGAAGGCAGATATTCATAAAAGTTTATGCCTTGTGCCAAGTGCATTGCAGTTTTCAACAGTTACACTACCCAGATCCCAGGATCCTAACCACTTCAAGACCCCAGTTCATGATAATGTAAACACATAAATGGTTCCCAACCATGCTCTCAAACGAGATAACCGCATGTTAAATATGGGTTGTCTTTGGGTATCTCAGGATAAGAAAAGTGTTAAGTCCAGTTAGTCTGTTTTATTTTGCACGTTAAAGATTTTACAAAATATTCTGGGAGGAGTTCCGTTGTTGCTTCATAACAGAGATTGAATTCCTCTTAGTTTTGATATTTCTATTGTTGTTCCAGAGATCCAAAATCTCAAGCGGCCCAACCAAATCTTAAAAAAGGTTACTTAGTAAACTTTTCCTATCATAATCCAACCAAATATGACTATCATAGCAGTGAACATCAGTCACACATGAGAGTCAGTTTGTCAGAAACATCATGAAGAATTAGATTTAGTGTTTTTATAGTTTCTTTCATTGAAGTGATGCACATGAAGATTTTTTGATACAACTCAAACCTGTGGCACATGCAATTGTAATTATTCTCTAATATTATCCATGGTGACAATCAGGGTAGCACCTAGATTCAACACGATCTCACATGGGTCGACTGCTTTTGGAAGTCATAATATATATTCACACGTTGATTGTTGCAAACATGAGAACGCACACAGAATGTGGTAGATGAACGGGGTAAAGATATGAAAAACATTGCAGCAACCATTGTTCCTGACAGCAATAGAGCTACTAAAGACCTTCAATTCAGATCTATACCTATGAGATGATTAATCAGGAAAAGTACGGAAGAGGACATTAGCATAACTCGAAATAAATTAAAATAATAGTGCCACAAATGTTTTGACGTTAAGTCATAACAACAACACATCGGATATCTGGCTATGCGTAGAATGTATATGATTTAGCATTAACCCATCAATGGTGATAAAATTCCAAAAATGGAGGCGGCTAAGAGATTTTTAAGGGAAGAAGAATGAACAGATATAAGAACCGTAACAAGCAAGTTTTAATTTCATAGGACCATCAAGAAACTGTGACAGAATCCCATAAATTCCCATTTCGACTTGATTGACCATTTTCCCAGAGCAATTTCCTTACTGAAGAAAGATGTCCAGGACAGAGAAGATAAGATATCAGCAGACATAAATGTGGAAGCAACTCGACACAAATTTTATTGACACAGACAAATGATACTTGAAAAGTAGAAATTAACTCTCTCTCCAACATTTAGTTTTAAAGGAAAACGCTGCTACATTCAGTCAAAATTCAAACATTGTCCGGTCCCGTAGCGTATTGGAATTATTGTATCGAATGTTAAGGAATCTGAGACCAAGAATCAAATATCAGCCGATTCAATACACATAAGGCATATCAAATCAAATTTTGAGGTATCTGAGATGATACCTCTAATATAATAAAATACATAAATATCACCGATATTTTTTTAGTATCGGATCGTTTCGGATTCGTATCGACCAACATCGGCCGACACAAACCCGATACCAATGTAAGTATTGTTTTCAATTCAAGTGTTTTTTATATTTCTAAAAGAAAGAGAAATTGCAGTATGCTCCCTCCCTCTCATTATGACAACCCAATGACTCTCGATGCCAAATTGCTTTTTGGTGATAAGTAGTTAGCATTAATCTTTGTCTCCATCACCAGTGAAATTGCAATGAATTTACGGGAAAAATCCTAAGATTTTCTAGCTATAATCTGTTCACAAGATAAAGATACATTATTTACATATGGACAGATGCATCAACTATATTATAAAATACGGAATCAAAAAATGACCAAAATTCCATTTCCAGAAAACCTGTCAAATTTGTTGATAATTATATTAACATTACTTAAATAATTTTAGATTATTTAAAACAAAAATTTAAGAAGTTGCCAATACGGGAGTATATTATACCTGATATTCACGATACAGATATTCTACACCTTCAGTGACACCGATACTAGTATCTCGGACCTTGCCCAACATGATAGTGCCTCATATGATGAATATTTCCAATGTTAAGAATCGGATCATGTCAACATTGTGTAAGTAACATTGAGAAAACAAACCTAAATACCAAACAGTCTCTTAAATGTCAACGATAATTTCGAAAATGTCAGCCAAAATAATGGATCCCCCCAACCTAGGTGTGTGGTGTTTTGGGCATTGTCAGCAACATCGGTTTCGAACCGATATGTTGGCCGATAGGGGCCACTTTTTGGCTTTTAAGGTTTGGGCATGTGTGGGTCTTAACTGTAACGGTGTAACCCGACCTGCGCCCACAGCCAATTAAACAGAGAGAGAGATGGGGCTCGACCGAGCCCTATACACTTCGAGCTATCTCTTACTCTCCTTCATAGGCTTCTTCTAAACAATGCTACAATGGCAAGACAGAGCAGTAAAGCTATCTCTTACTCTCCTTCATAGGCTTCTTCTTAACAACACTATAATGGCAAGAGAGAGCAGCAAGTTGTGGCATCAATAGTCAATGAAGGTCAACAGAAGTTGTCGACAGTCATGGCGGTAAGGCGGAGAGTTGGCAATAGCAAAAGCAACACCAACAAGCTTTTTCATTGACTTCTTTCTTCCAAAAAATTATAATTTTTTCCTCTTCCATCAGCAAGCTAAAGATAGTGAAGATTGTGAAGATAGTTGAGTACATACAGACTTGGCATCACTTTGAGTTCTTGTACCTTTGTTTAGTTATATTTAGTAAATCAATTAAATTTTTTGGTTAATTAATGATCCCATGAAATGTAATGTACTAAAATTTAAGATAATAACTTCTTAGTAATGTTAGTAAGTTGTCACATTCTAGTTTTCAATAGAAATGGATATTCTGTATTATGAAGTTGATCAGACCTTTGTACTTGGAGAGTCGATTGAACCAAATAATGTGTTGTATGTTTGTATTTATGTTATGATGTAAAATACTTTGGGTTTTTAGATATATACCCTTCAAATATTTCATGTTTGAACATTTACCCATCATATCAACATATTTAAAGTTTTAGTACTCGAATTGGCTTTAAGTCATGTGATTTTACCCCTCAAATTTAACTTTCCTATTTTGCCACTAATTCCAACTCCCTGATCTCTCTTTTTTATTTTTCTTGCTTAGAAGAAAAACATGGTGCAAGGATGTTTGGTTTTCTGTCTAGAAAAGGTGGGGTAGAGAAGGGAGAGGGGAATATGAGGTCAAAGAAGAAATGTAAAAGAAATTGAATTGGTTGATATTTGAAATACTTCTCCTTATATTTTGGGTTTTCTTATGAAGAGGTTTGCGGAAGAGGTAGTGTAATTTGGTCGTGTAGATAAAAAATTATTTCAATGACTACCAAATAAAGGGAAAAGTCAGATGACTTAGAGTGATTTGGGTGGGCAAATTTCTCAATATGAAGATTTGGAGGATAAATTTCTGGTTATGAAAGATTAGAGGGATAAATATTTAAAACCGCACTTCCTTATTTGCACATGTGTACTAGTTATCGAATCCTCGTCGTCGGAAATATCACCGAACCATGAGAAGTTAAGACATTCCCATGAATAACACTTTAAAATCCAATCATGAAGAGGATGAGTATTTGACTTTAAAGTAGAGAAAAAAGAAACACAAGATTGTTGATTCTTTTTATGTTTTGCTATTAGCTATTTGACTTTATTTATCGCTGTTAATCATGTTTGGTGGTTACAAGGAGAAAAATTGGCTTGGCTTGTACACTTAAAGATTTGCTCGGTTGCTTAATGCATATGCTTAATAGTTGTCTAAATTGTTGAGTTTGATATTTTAGGATTGGAACCATTGCTACTTGCAAATTTTTGTATTGTTCCTTTGCATTTTACACTTTTTTGTTTGATTTTTATTGATGGCATCAAGCCTACCAAATAATGTGATGAATACTTGTATTTATATTATGGTGTTAAATACTTTATATGCAACTTGTATTAGTTATCGAATCCTCCTCATATCATGGACCATGAAGAGGTAGACATTCCCATGGATAATGTGTTAGAGTCTGATCATGAAAAGGGTAAGTGATTAGACTTTGAATGAACGAGTGATGAAGGATTTATTGCTACTTGTGAATTTTTGTATTATTCCTTTGCATTTTACACTTTTTTAAATTTTTATTGATCGCATGAAGCCCAAAGAAAGTACAATAACATAAAGGTTCACATCTAGGAACCCAAGAACATCCACAAATTAAACAACGGTCATATCACATTAGGCCCAGCAACGTCAAAGCAAGTCTAACAATACATAATGTAAACCATATGATGTCTATATGATGTCTATATGATAATAATAACTCAATTCTAACAATATATTGCTAATAGTTGCATTTCAATTGTCTATACACCTTGTGAATTCAAAGAAGGTTACACCCAAATTCAAAGAAGGTTACACCCAAGTCATGGAATGCAAACACAGCCCAAAGATTGCTCATGGTCTTCAAACTTCAAAAATACATAGAGGAGCATTATCAATTAAGGCCGGACTCTTCATAGAACTTATTTTTATTGACTTGTGTAAAATAGGGTAAGGGATGCAAATGTAGGCTTGACTATACATGCATTCATCCATTCATCGTAGCTTGAGCATAACTCAAAATTGAGCTTGAACAAGTTAATTAGATGCATTTACACCATGTCTGGATATGTAGATTAATTAGGATTTATCTTAAGTGGCTCATGCATGAAATCAAATTTCATGAATCAATACCAACAATCAATCGGTGTCATAGCCATTTGCCAATCTATGCATTTGTGGTGCATAATGGCTAAGCTATGAACATAGCGGTCAACTGTTGCGTAGATTAGTCACTCTTGGGTTGCGCAACTGGTGATTAGTCAGCATCAGCAATCGACTACTTGAGTATTATACTCTTTGTGCACATTCTTGTGTCACAAACGACGGTCAACCGATGACCTTCAACTGGCAGACTACTTTGCTTAGTCCCATTTTGATCATGTTCACATCATTGCATTGCTTAATTGTGTTCGTACTCCGAGCGATTTTTTAATCACTTTTCTCTGTCAAGCTATGTTAAATTCTCTATCAAGCTATCTTAGAATATCAACATATAGTTTTAGTTTCCTAATATTGAACCATAATAGGCTAAACCCATCAGCTAGCCAAGGTCCATGCACCTAGCAATCATTAGATGAAATTCAAAATTTTAAATTCAAATCACTTTTCAATAGAGGAAACAAAACTTTACTACCCTTATTCTTCATTATTGAGAGCTTTTTGATTTAAAATTATCATATTGTAAAGATTCCAATTAGTTCTTCTCTAGCTCCAAACTTCATTTACTGATCTCTCAATATCAATCTTTTTTCTTTCTCAATTATAAAATTTACAACTAGATTAAGCTTCATTAATATCATTATCATTCATATAGTTGCAATATAAAGCCAATCTTATTCGTATATCTTTCTTTCTTGTTATTAGAGCCTCTTATGTAATCTTAACTATTTGGGCAACGGATACTTACTGAGCTTATTCCTTAGTTCTCACTCTAATACATAACATCTTATATAAAGCTTTGTTTGTTGTTATACAAGTCCAATTGAGAAAATTCAATCATTATTGCAAGTGAAATAGTGTAAATACAAGTACTAGGAATAGTATCTTGTTGGCAAATCATGTTACTTAACAGGTTAGTAAACAAGTTGGTAAAGTGAACCAAAGAAAACAAGAAAGGCTTGGTTAAAAATCCTGAAAATACCTTTAGATAGAGGAGTAGGCTCAATTGAGGAGCGCAAACCAAAATATATCACAACATCTGCATGCCAAGATTTGTTTTTTTTCCAACTCGTATCAATCATTTATTGTTTTACTAATTTTATATCTTGTTATATGTTGTTTCTATATTATGATCCAACTTTGAAATTGGGTATATTATACCCTATAGAATTATTTTTGTCACACTATCCATCCCTCCTCTAAGGTTGGCATACCTACTCACGCATAAATCATTCATTATTTTTATAAGAAAAAAGACCAAAATCCCATGCACTACCAAGCAAATGTATATGAGGTTTTACACGTGTAAAGCATGTATCTTGACTATATTATTATATTTTCAAGATATGGCACTCAATGGGTTCACTTCTTCATTTTTATGAAAATTGAAAAGGTTTCACCATCAGTTAATAACCATGAATTCGTAGTTTAATGTGGCTTATCAAAATATACTCTAAACATACTTCATATGAGTTTATAGTTTATATTATTTATATATAGTTAGATATGTATATGCCATGCATCTAAGATGTAGTTTTAGCATCCATTATGACACCCTAATATTTAACAAATATTCTCAATATACTAATATCCACCATTCAATATTGGATTTTTCAAGTCGATATGGGTCCAAAATCAGACATTTAGAACACTATTGCTGTATAAAAAACACTATTTCTGTATATACAAAACAACTGAAATGAACTAGGGCACAAATTGGATAAAAGTAGGGATTTTTATCGAGATAATCACTCCAAAACAACAATATACGATAAACGGATCTCTTTTTGTAGAGTAGATCCCCCTCTCCTAACTTATGCAAGGAAAAAGCCTAAACCTCTTCTATATCTCTCTCTCGGAAAATGGTAGAAAGGCACTCACAATATTCGATAAACATAAACTAGGGCCGGCTAGCGTATTTTATTCCCTCCCTGTAGTGCATAAAGTAATTCTTCCCTGACTTGTTGTGCGCATAGCAATTTTGCTCCTTGGGCTTCCGTGGCTCGTGCACCGCATGATTACGCCTCCCACTCCTCTCATAAGTAATGATTGCATCATTAGTCCCCCAAAAGTGTCACATTGTCCTCAAGGTGAAAGTCTGGAAACTGCCTGGCGATCGTATCGAAAGGCTCTCACGTCGCCTCATGATCTGGTAGCACACTCCACTGAATCAGCACCTCCAATGAAGCCGGTCGAATCTGGCACACCCCTTTGACCACATATGGCTCTAGCAAGACCTCCATGTCATCTGTCAACGTATGGGACAAGGTAACTGATGCAGAATGGTCCTCAATCGCCTTCCACAACTGAGACACATGGAACACTAGATGTATAACAGAAGTAGGAGGCAGACGCAGCCTGTAAGCTACCTTCCCCATCCTAGCCTCAATCTCATAAGGGTCATAGTAGCACACCGCTGGCTTGGCGTTCGGCCTCTGCACTACGAAACTCTGCCTGTAAGGACGCAACTTCAAATACACCATGTCTCCCACCTCGAACTCCACATCCTTGACGATGCTTATCAGCCTTATCCTTCATAATCTGATGGGCCCATCTCACATGTTGATTCAACTCCTCCAACACTCTATCACGCTCCGCCAACTGCTGCTCCAACTCAGATACCGATGTAGCACCCCGTCTATAATGAACCAAGTGTGGAGGATCTCTGCCATACACAAGACCTTGAACAGAATCATTTGTGCTGCGAAATGGTACGAAGTGTTGTACCAATATTCCGCCCATGATAACCACGTCCCCCACTGCCTAGGTGATTATGATGCAAAACATCGTAAGTAGTTCTCCAAGCTCCTATTTACCACATCCGTCTGTCCGTCGAACTAGGGGTGGTAAGATGTGCTCCGCCTGAGAACAGTCCCCTGCATCCTGAACAGCTCCTTCCAAAAATTGCTCATGAAGACCTTGTCCCTATCGGAGACAATAGAAGCTGAATATCTATGCAACCGCACAACTTCCTTCAGAAATGCTATTCAACCGTCAATTGCCATGTAGGGATGTCACAAAAGCACGAAATGAGCGTATTTGCTAAGGCGATCCACCACAACAAAAATGACCATGAATACATTAAACTTCGGCAGCATGTCGATAAAGTCCATAGAAATATCCTCCCACACCATATCTGGTAGTGCTAATGGCTGTAAAAGTACAGCGGGAGCTGTCGCCTAGTACTTATGACGTTGGCAAACGTTACAACCTACCGCCAGTTGAGCTACATCTTTCTGCATACCAGGCCAATAAAGCTCTCGTGCCATCCACTGGTACGTCAGATATCCCCGAATGTCCTCCCACCGCGCTACTGTGAAACTCCTGAAAAAGGAGTAGAATGTACGACGACCCCCGTGGAATCACAAAACGCCCTCTAAATAGTATCTTCACATCCTCCACTAAGTAACCGGGTTAGTCACTCGAGCCCTGTGTAAGTGCTTCCCGAATTTGTCGCAGCTCCTCGTCGGCCGCAATCTCCGTAATAGGGAATCCCCACTAAGCACCACTGGCCCCGACATAGCCAAAACTTGTATCCCTTCATCCTTGCAAGATAGTGCATCTGCCGCCGTATTATCTAAAGCCGAGTTTGTAGCGGATCTCAATCGTGTACCCGCTCAACTTAGATAACCACCGTTAGTGCTCCTCATCAACCATGCGTTGCTCCAGTACGTATTTCAGGCTTCGCTGATCTGTCCTCACAACAAATGCCATGCCCAGTAGGTAGGGTCGCTACTTCTGCACCGCTAGGACAATCGCCATCAGCTCCCTCTCATACACTCAGTCGTGCTCAAGCTGATAACACCTAACTGAAGTAAGCACGGTGTCTCTGCTCCGGCATTAGGACGGCCCCCAACCCATATCCTGACGCATCCGACTCTACGACAAACGGCTTGCTGAAATCAGACAGTGCTAGAACTGGAACCGTCATCATAGCCCGATTATGGGCCTCAAATGCTCTGATAGCCTTCTCCCCCCAGTTGAAACTATTCTTCTTCAGCTGCTCAGTTAGCGACCATGCAATAGTCCCATACCCGCTAACGAATCTCTGGTAGTGCCATGTCAGTCCAAGGAATCCTCGCAAAGCTCGCAAGGTCATAAGTGGAGGCCAATGCAGCATAGCAGCAATCTTTCCCCGATCTGTCGTCACCCCCTCTGCGGACACAATGTGTCCCAAGTGCTCCACCTGCGCCTGACCGAAGAGACACTTCTTACGGTTCACATGCAACTGATGATTCCGAAGTTCCTTCACCACCACCTCCAAGTGCTCTACGTGCTCCTGCAGAGTTCTACTATAGACCAAAATATCATCGAAGAAGACAATCACAAACATCCGCATGTATGGCCGAAACACCCTATTCATCAAGGACTGGAAGTTGGCGGGGGCATTTGTCAGGCCAAATGGCATGACCAGAAACTCATAATGGCCCTCGTGAGTCCTAAATGCTGTCTTTGGCACGTCCTCTGCCTTCATGTGTATCTGATGGTAACCCGACTTCATATCAAGTTTGGAGAACGCCGCCACCCTATGTAAATTGTTCGGCAGCTCATCTATCACCGGAATAGGAAACTTGTCTGGCTCAGTTTCCTTATTCAGAGCCCAGTAATCGACACAGAAGAGCCAGCTCCCGTCCTTCACCAGTAGCACCAGGCTCGAAAATGGGCTCACACTGGGTTGTATGATTCCTGCCTGCAACATCTCCTCCACTAGCATCTCAATCTCGTCTTCTGCACCTGTGGGTACCGATAAGGACGAACACTAATAGGAGTCCCTCCTTTAGAATGATGGTGTGCTCGTGATCTCGCAATGGTAGAAGACTGCTAGGAGACTGGAACACCTCGCCATAGCTGCTCAGCAACTGCTCCACCTCCCTGGGCACCTCTGTTGTTCCAACTGCATCCTCCATCGCTAATCCCTGAAGCTCCACTAAGAATCATCCCCCTCCATCTGGAGGATCCTGTCCATGGTCTTATAAGACACTGATGAACTACATAAGCTCGGATCCCCTAACCCTGACACCACCCGCATCCCTTCTACTTGGAACTCCATCCCCAACATGACTCCAATTGAATTTAGTCTCTCCCAATGTATGAAGCCACTGCATCCCCAAAATCAGATCTACATTGCCCAAGGCTAACGGTAGGAAGTCTCCAGTAACCAACACCCCATGAATGGACACCGTCAAATCTCTACATATGTCGCTACTCTGCTCTACCTTGCCATTCCCCAACATGACTCCAAAACCCTCCATATTAGTGAGATGTAGGCACTGCTTCTCTATTACCTTTGGGGACACAAAGTTGTGTGTATCCCCACTATCAATCAAAATCACCACATCCAAGTCTCAAACTCTGCCCGCCAACTTCACGGTGTGGACTTGTGTGAATCCTGATATAGAACTGAGCGAGACATCTGTTGCCTCCAAAAGTAATGGCTCGGTATCTACCTCACCTCCCGACCCCAGCTCCACAACCTCCTCTTCTAACTCCCCCTCATATACTTCGCATCTCTGAATAGCATGGTTGCGACACGTATGGCCCGGGGTGAACTTGTCATCGCATTTGAAACACAGGCCTTTTGTCCTCCTATCACGGATGTCAGCACCTATCATCCTCTTATAGGGCCCGCAGGCCTCGTGCTAGTCTTTTCCGCACTAGCGGGGGTCCCTCCTGACGCGCACTGCTGGCCACCTGCCACCGCCTGAGAACAGGTATAATTTCCCAAGTCCCTCTGGTATGGCGATTCTCGGCCAGCCTATCCTCCACCGACTGTGCCAAATCCATCTGCTCAAATAGTCCTCTAGGCATATGGGTACGAAGCTCTGCCTTTATAGCAGGCTTCCAACCATCCAAGAAAACTCCCTACATAGACTCCACTGGCATCCCATGCACCTTGCTCGCAAACATCTCGAACTATTTGATATAGTCATGCACAGACCCATACTGCTTAATGGCATGCAACTGCTCGTACGCACATCCCCATGGGTCTCCCTGAAACGGTGCAACAAGACCTCCTTAAACTCGTCCCAGGTCTCTCTTACTCCCTCCATCTGTACCATGGCAAGGTATCTCCTTCAGGCAGATCCCGATCGCCCTCAGCTTCTCCGCCTCCGTCAGCCGTGTCATCTCAAAATACCTATCCGCCTTGTAGATCCACCGAGATGCATCACTACCTTCGAAGATGTGCATCTTCAGCTTCAGTATCCACTCATCAGCACGAGGATCCACACCGCCATAGTGATCCAGGTGCCGCTATCTGTGGGGATCTCCAAACCTAGCACTATCATTGGCTAGTCGCCCAACATCCCTCCATTCACGCCCACCACCGTCATAAGCACCCTCATCGCCATCATCATAATATCGCGTGAACTCCTCGTACTCCAGCCCTTATCCTCAGCCCCTTTTATCAGCAAGATCAGCCTCCTGGTATCCATGACACCCCCCGAACTCAACATCAACACCCTGGAAATCATCTTCATGTCGACGAGCCCCTATGCCCTGCACGTGCTCCCATCGATCTTTATGGCCCTCCAGGCCTCCGTCGAAGCCCACCCGGCCCTCATCAGGGCCCAGCGCCGAGCGGTCCGCCTGGGGCCCGCAAGGGCCTTGGCAGTGTCGCTCGGTGCCGCCAGGGCCCTGGCGGGCCGCCAAGGTACCGTCGGTGGCCTAGCGGTGTGCCAAGGCTGCCGGATTGCCCTGGCGCAGTCGCTAGGCCTCCGATCTTCCTTCTCCCGTCTCGCACGGATCTCCTAGGGCTCAGTTGTGTCGATGCGTCTTCACGTCAAGCAAGATAAGTTGATTTTCTTCGTCGAAGACCATCCCTTCTTCCAAGACATCCTCGTCCTTCAAGATCTCAAGCTTTCCTTTGTCTTTCGATGTCGGGAGCGCTTTTAAAGTCAGATCTAGTTGGTGATTCAAATCTAAAGTGGATGATGATGGATCTCGTTGCGAAAGAGCCATCAAGATCTCATTTGTCCCTCCCGCAATCACATCCTTGAATTCCTTTCTCATCTCCAACTTGTTCACCTCCATCGAAGCCCTAAAATCTTCCTTCAAATCAGCCCTCAACCTCTCGATCTCCTTCTTTCTTTCAACGATCTCGGTTTGATCTTTTCTTCCAACGCTTCAATCCTTTCCATCGTCCTTGTGGTCGCCATGGATCTGACGTTCTAATACAAATTTGATATGGACTAGGGCACAAATTGGATAAAAGTTGGGATTTGTATTGGGATAATCACTCCAAAACAACAATATAAGATAAATGAATCTCTTTTTGTTGAGTAGATCCCCCTCTCCTAACCTTTGAAAGGAAAAAGCCTAAACCTTTTCTAGATCTCTCTCTAGAAAACGGTAGAAAGTCACTCACAATATTCGATAAACATAAACTAGGGCCGGCTGGCCTATTTTATTCCCTCCCTGTAGTGCATAAAGTAATTCCTCCCTGACTTGTTGTGTGTATAGCAGTTTTATTCCTTGGGCTTCTGTGGCTCGTACACCTCATGCTTGCGCATCCTCCTCTCATAAGTAATGATCACATCAACAACCTAAACAAATCTTGTCATAGTGCAAGCATTTTTCTCAAATGTCTAAAGGACATAAGAAGATATAGCTGCATCCCCCCCCCCCCCCCGCGCACGTTAGACAGAACTTAAAGTCAACTCATTCTTTTGGTGTTCGATCGTTAACCCGTTAAATTTCATGATGCTATCCAAGACCTAAAATCCTCTCTCTACATATAAATTCTAGTGCACCAACTACTATAACTATACACTATTTAGTCAAAATAAAATAAAATTTTCATCAATTTCTTCAATAAACATGTCAAAATATTAGCAATGATCAATATTGCTAATGTTAATGACACTGGAATTATAAACCTTAGGTTGATATCGATACTAATACCAAGATGTCAAACCTTGGATACAGTAGTGAAATGGTTTGGAAGCCCCAAGAAGCCAGACAAGGCAGTTGCAACTGCACTCAACAGCAAATGACAAGGAGAGTGAAGCCATCAGGGATGTGATCCAACATGACACATCAAACCAGTAAGTTTAGGTAAATGATTTTCTTTCTTGTGCCTAACAGGACTAGTTAAAATGAAAAGCAGTTTCAATATTGAATCCCGTAAGTATGACATAACTACTATGTTTATGATGTCATCATCGAAGTTCATTCTGACAAAGGACCCATGAACCATGAAAGATTTTATATGCTTCACTGCTAGCTCAAAAAGACTTTGGTGGACTAATCAACCTTTTAACACAAAAGAATGTGATAAGATAAAATAACTGACTACTGATTACAAACTTTGAAAATTGAGTAAAACAACACAAGTAAACGCTATGGGCACTTACAATCTTAGCTGCCTCCCTTTCGCACATTCTGCGGCCTCTGGATCTGAGAAATTTCAAAGTCAAACCATTAATCCCCTAAGCACCACAAATATTACAAAACATCAAATAAATAGTAAATATTATAAATCAAACATTAACAGCCTTTCGACTTTTTTCTAGGGCCTGTCTAGCAGTTTGTTCATAGTAAATATTAGCTATATTGTCCTCACCGGTTTGGAGTGCACTGTGCACAAATAAGGGGCCTAAGAAGCTGCCACCAATACCGATAGCCACAACATCTTTTAATGCCTTTCCCGTCGCTCCAACCTGACCTAATCACATGTTAGGATTCAATTCTGACATAATATGCATGGAATTATCACCAATGTGGACCTTTTTCTTACCAAAGAACCACTTCGAACTTTATCTGTAAACTCCTTGATTTTGTCTAAAACATTCCACACATCTGGTACCACGTTCTTCTCATCACTGCAGATAGTTGCATCTCTTGCAGCTCGCAAAGCTACGTGCAGCACAGACCTATTCTCTGTGCTGTTTATCTGAGGGTATTGATAGTTCCATGCATCATATAACATACACAAGTCAGGCACACTAAATCCTTGAGCCACAATAATACCAAATTTAAAAAAGGTGCAGACTAATATTCATATGCTAGTAATTTTCATGCCCACAAGGCACACGTCCCACTTCCCACCCACATGTCACGTCCATCCACACACAACATAAATTACCTTGCCCATGATAATTCCCTCCACATGTCATAATTTCACCCAAAGACCACCTACCTACACCCATACCATCTCTCTCCCTCACTGTCCCCATCATCCTTCACATCCATCTCTCTCCCTTTCCATCTCAAATCCCTATGCCCCCCCCCCCCCCCCCCCCCCCCCAACAACCAAAAACAAAAAAAACAAAAAAAAATGTCGCAACATTTAGTCTCAGCCTTTGCTTTTTCAAGATTGAATCTTAACCATCTTTCTACCAACCCCTCTGTCCTAATCAACAACCCCATTCAAAATCATCCATGTTTAGTATAACAAATTATAAGCTCATGAATTTGCCAAGAAAACAACTTTGAAAACTAAATGCTAGCTAAAGGAAATCAAGCGGCCATTGCAAATAAGGATAAATGCATATGCACATCAAGGAAAACAAAGTGCAAAAAATATTATGGTTGATGACCATGCTAACGACTGTTGATCACCATAATATATTTTTAGAAAATGTAAAAGCATAATGAGATGATGGTTACTTAGACATGCTTTAAAAATTGATTCATGACACCATCACTAATCATAAAAGGAGATGGCAACAGAAAAAAAAAGAAAACATATATAAATCATTTACACATCCCTATGTCTGTAAGCATTGTAAACACATAAAGCCTAAAAGCATTCAACAGAAATGTAGTCTCTATGTGCATTCACATATATCACTTACTTTCTCTCCGTTGAACATGCGGTTAATCTTCTTGCTCAGGCATGCTTCCTGCATTGATTCATTTAAATAATGTTCACAAGAACAACTTGAAATTTGTATCAAAGGAGGACACGTGAAAGCAACCCCACCTCAGCCAGTTTGAAAAGCTTTTGCATTGTGTCTTGCGTAGCACGTTGACGAGAGTAGTCCAAAAGCATCCCCTCAAACTCCCTACAAAAGCATATGAACATCGGAAATAAAAGAGTGATACCAGAAATCTATTTCCAATCAAGGAGTCATCCAGTATATATCCTGACATTCACTCACGTAACTTTTAAAAGAAAAGAAAAGAAAATCCGAAAGTGCATACACCGTCATCGACTTGCACCGCTCATTGTCATTCATCAAATCACGCAGATGTGCCTTCTTTATATCTTCGACATGATTCTGCATACCGCAAAAGAACAATAATAAGATTTTGGCTACTGATTAGTAGCCTCAAGTATGTGAAGGTGTGAATGATACCTTCAAGTCCTTCCATGGCTCCGTGTCACATATAAGAGTAGCTGACGCCATTCTATCTGCAATCATCAAACAAAGTTGTGTTCTTCTTTAAAAAATTTGCTATTATTTGAAGGCACCTGATAATTCAAAGTGCCATCAGGCAAAAGACGAAGTGATGAGTTTAGAGAAATCCATCATTCCCTATAAATTGATAGATACACAACCACACTTTTTAAAATATCAAGGTTTCGGCTTGTCCACCCCAAAAAAAATCCCTATAGATTGATAGATACACAACCACGCTTTTTAAGATATCAAGTTTTCGGCTTTAGCAGTTTTACATAAACCCTAGCTCTGCCATTCTGATCTAAGCCACAAAAACCTTTCCAAAAAAAACAAAAATTCTTGTTTTTAATACAAATGAAGGATTCACGAATAACGAATTGAAGCTCGATCGAGAAACGTCCAATTCGTGGATCTGACAACCTATGAAAATCGATAGATAGATAGATGATAATCCAAAAGGCAATCAGAATAATTTTTAAAAAAATCATAAATCCCTCACCAGAAATCGATTTTCTTCTGTGATCAAACGTGGAAAGAGAGAATTGTATGAGAAATTATTTATTTAAAAAGAATATGCGGATCCGAGGATGAGACAGCGCGCGCTTACCTTTTTTAATGAGATAGAGAGAGAAGAAAACAATGAGAGAATACTATGCGCCGGAATCGCTGGCTTTTGGTGGCTTTTTATCGGGTCGCCCACAGGGTTTGGCTGCGGGTCACGGAGCGAGTGAACGAACGGTGAGAAAGACGAAGGGGATCAATCTTCAAGCCACGGGTGGACATTTCACTTGGCCGCCACGAATCATGCCATTTGAAGAGCGCTGCTACTTAAATTACACGTTTTGCTAAACATATAGCCTTTTTTAACAAGTTTGCCATCCTCTTTGTTAAACTTGTAACCCGTAATGGCAAACGTGTAAATAAATGTAATATGTTTTATCAAAGTATGTAACGGGACTAGCAGCACCTCATGGGGGCCAAACAGGGGCGGAACAGGATGAGATGACGGGGGGGGGCAATGGCAAAAAATATAAAGCATCGGATAACTATATTAAATAAATTCATATGAAGGATATCAAATAACATTTAAACTCTCATTTAAATATATCAAAATATGTCATTACATTCTCACCATGTTAAAATGCAGAACGTCTTTCTTCCATGTCACGAAAATCATCTATAATTGACTCCACACTAATTTTTTCAGCAATTTCTTTCTCAAAGTACACAAGCAAACAATCAGTCAAGAAATCATCTCCCATCTTGTTACGAAGTGTAGTCTTGACTATATTCATCGCTGAAAAAGAACGCTCTGTAGTAGCTGTAGAAACTGGAAGTGTGAGAATAAGAGTTATCACTCTATACACAAGAGGATATACTTCTGCTTTCCTAGTTCTTACCAACCATTGACATAGATCAGAAATTGTTATCAATGATTTAAAATCTGGAAGATGTCGGACATGATCAAAATGTTGAAATTGTATGTGCAACTGTGTCATCTCATATTCTGTAAAGTCTTGATGGTAAAATTTTTGTACCAATTTGTAAATATCATCAATTCTAAATGATACACGCATCTCTCTTGGATCTAAAGCAGAACTGAGAATGATCAATTCCACTGTGTTCTCATTGAATTTGTTGTTCAATTCCTGCAACTGAGAGTCTATCACTGCATTGAAAACATCAACTTTATAATAATGTTCCACTGTAATTTCATTTTGTTGATGTCGAGCTCCTCCTCTTCTTGCAATATGACTAGAGCTAAAATCTGGTACAGGTATACTGACTGCTTCACAAAAAGATCTCACAGTTGTAACCAAATTGTCCCAGCCATCATCTCTTAACTTTTGAATGAGCATCTTAGTAGATGAAACAAGATGCATTGCATTTAAGATGTCTTGAGATTGGAGTTGCAAAGCTTGACAAAGTATATTAGAAATCTCTAAAACTTCTCGCATAAGATGCAAAATGAAAACAAATTCAAAAGTAGTCATTGCCTCATAAGCCGAATCTGCATCACCCCGCTGTGCAGAAGTGGCTCCATCCTCAATAATGTTCAATAAAACTTCACATGTTGCACTAAACATCTTCAACAAACTAGAAATTGATTTCAAGTGAGAACTCCAACGGGTATCACCAGCTCTTTGCAAAGAACCTATTTGATTAAGGCCTTTTCCACTTTGAAGCTCATCGGTCTCAAGTAAATAAGCAATATTTGAAGCATGAGCAGCTTTTAGTTGGTCATTGCGCTTACATGATGCACCAACAATATTGATAATGGAATTTAACTTGGTAAAAAACTGATGGACATGAATAATTTCCTTGGATGCAGCAACTAATGCCAATTGTAAACGATGAGCAAAACAATGAACATAATAAGCATGTGGACATTCATTTGAAACCAAAGCTTGCAAACCATTCCATTCTCCACGCATGTTACTTGCACCATCATAACCTTGCCCTCGGATAGATTGAACATCAAGGTTGTACTGAGAGAGCATCGAAAAAATCCCTTCTTTCAAAGTTAATGCTGCAGTGTCTTTGACATGAATAAGCCCAAAAAAGCGCTCGTGTATGTAGCCATCTTTGTCGACAAATCTCAAGACAATTGACATTTGCTCTTTTTTAGCTTCATCACGAGCTTCATCAACAATTAAACAATACTTTGAATCACCAATTTCTTCACGAATGTCCTTCCTCACTTTAGTTCCCAAGACATGCAAAAAAAATTTTTGTGTTTTTGGTGATGTATATGATGCATTTCGTGGAGCTTTATCCAAAACTGCTGCTACTTTATCATTAAAAGAGGCGATGAAACTCAACAGTTCTAAAAAGTTTCCACGATTTCTTGATGACTTAGACTCATCGTGGCCCTTAAAAGAGCAACCTTGAAATGCAAGCCACCTAACTGTCTCAACTGAAGCTTTCAAACGAAGTCTGTTTTCCATGACTTCCTGTGATGTGAATTTCTCAAACCTTCTCGCAATATGAGATGATTGATTCATAAGGTCTGCACATGCTTTCTCAGCATTTCTATGAGGTGAATTGAGATCTTTTCCAATATGGGCTAAAAGTGCACAATTTTTTCCGTCCTTCACCTTTTTACATGATCGAAATCCATTAACAGTGAATGCATCGGATCCAGAATGTCCATTTTGTTTATGAAATAGAAAGCATGGTAGACAAAATATAGCATCTGCTGTTGGAGAATATTCTAACCAAGAAGGAAAAAGCTTAAACCATGATGCTTGAAAACTTCGTGAGTGTTTTTCACCTGATGTTGGATACTTAGAAAGTGTACACTGATAAGGACCAGCTTTAATATAAGCTCTTCGAACTTCGTCGTGCTTCTCAATTGTATACTTCCATATTTGTGGTCGTAATCCCGGATCACGTTCTAATGTGTTGATATCAAACTCGTCATCGATTTCAACTCTTTGAAATTTTGGAACAGGATCCTCAGACTGCACATGACTCTCAATCGATGGAGTTTCAATACTTTTTCTTTTAAAGAATGAATCGATTGTTGTTGACTTTTTCATCTAAAAAATAGGATAAAGTATGGATTAGCCAATTCTAGATTTAAGATAGCTCACAATTCTAGATTTCTACACTATTGTTAACTATAACAACGACATAATGAGACATTAAATTCTAGAAAATAATATAAATGATGAAACAGACATTAAATTTATCAGAAATAATTGCATTTTCAATGTGAACATCTAATTTCGACATATAACTTTAAGAACTAAGCACTGCCCGCGATATTGACACTAGTTGCAAACACAATTCTATTTTTTTCCTACAAAAACAACAGATTTTGATGACATTGACAATTTGACATTATTATTTAAACATGAAAGATACACAACACTTTGAGCATAAATCATGAGCAGTCGGTTTACTCATTAGAAATAAAAAGTAAAACCAAAAAATTGCTTACCGAATTATAGAGAGATGAGATCTCTTAAGCTAGCAGTCCAGCAGATAATACAAAGACAGAATCAGCCCAGGAACGAGAGGGTGTCGCGACAATAGCGTGCCCTAATTTTCAATTTAAGTCCAAAAAAAGGAATTTCAACGAGCTTACTCACCGAAAGTAAACAAAAGGAAAAAATCAGAAACAAATGAGTAATCAAACAAATGAGTAATCAGAAAATTGCTCACCAAAATTTCAAAGAGATGAGATAGATGACGTGATGCCGGAAGTCGTGCAGCGTCCTGCGTCCCGTTGGTGACGTAATCGAAGACTCGAACTGTCAAACACGACTCTCCTATTGACTTCTTGAATTTCTTTTCCTTTAAAAGCACCAAAAGGAAGAATATTGTCACCCATTGAACTTACGGTTTTTTTTGACTTACTCCAATTACTGAACATACTGTTTTTTTGACTAGAAATCATAGCATCAGGTTGCATTCTCTATGTTTAGCCACTGAACATATGGTTTACTGACACTAATTGAATTTATGTTGCATAAAGTCAGTATTCATCTACTGATCCACATCTAAGCAAAAACAAAATTCTGAATTTATGATGCAATGTACTTATGTACTTCAGATTCTTAGATTCGAAGGCTCTTTCTTCTTTAAGAAACAATCTGTATTTAGTAATTATACATGATTAAGATTCTGTATTCTAGCAGGGTTCTGCATTCAATCGCAGATTCGCACAAATATTCAGCTCTTGACAGCAGGCTAATCACAGGAATTGATAAAATATAGCTAAAGTAGAGATTTCGAAGTGGGATTCACCGACTACCCATCAAAATTCCAACTTTTTCCCAGAAAAAGCTAGGATTCAGAAAACCCATGTTAATCCATCCATCAAAATCTCAGATTTGTAAAATAAAATTAATTTTAAAAAAATCACATCGCAATATAGCATGATTCGCATCGCATCAATGACTTACTCCAATTACTGGATTGAGATTTGAGAGGTGCCGCCCGGGCTATCGTCACCGGAGAGCCTGCAGGAACGCGCAATGGTTCGGTGGACGCCGACGAGGGAATAAGAACGAGGTTACGACTTACAAGACGGCAGCTTTTGCCCTAATCTCGGATCGGGATTTTTTTTCGATGAGAATCTTTCGCAGCTACGGTCCACGGCAATTTGATTTGCAGTTGCTGCAGGGCCGGGCCCCCTCAAGGGATTAATGTTTCAGCGAGAATGGGCCCAAAGCAAACGGATTAATGTTTTTTGAGAAAATTTGGGGGGGCCCTCCCACGTTCAGCTTGCGTCCGCTCTTCTGGCCAGAGCAAATGAATTTATTTTTTTTAAATTAAAAAATTGGGGGGGGGGGCGGGCCCCCCCCACATTTCGCATGCGTCCGCCCCTGGGGCCAAATGGCACGTCGGCCTGATATGCTCATATTTTGCACTTTATTCTTACATATTTTCATGTCATATCGATTGCCCATATTGCATATTCGAATCTTAAACGACGATTTCTCGATGAATTTCACTATTTCTATGTTTTATTGGATTTTCAGGAAATATAGAGCAATCGGTGGCAAATTGGACCTATGACCATAAGCATGCATGCGTGAGCACCAGTGGCCATGATACTGAGGAGCTTATGGTGCTAGAAGAGAAGAAGAAGCAAGAGGAAGAGAGGAGAAAGAGGAAGAACAGAAGAAGAAGGAGAAAGAGTTGAAGAAGCAGCTCACTCGACTGAGTGGAGCGATCCACTCGACCGAGTAAGAAACTCACTCGATCCAGTGAGACAGTCGGCCAGACCATAAGACTGTCGGCCAAATCCACCCCCTGCCAGAGCAATTGACTCGGCTGAGTGAGACTTTTCACTCGACCGAGCGAATCGATCACCCTGTTGGATCTCCTGACACACCAAATACACTATATGGGTGTGAATAGTGTATATCACGACGAAATTGCAAAATTAAAAGTAACTAAAATTTGTAATAAGATTACGAAAATAAATGGACACAATCCAGAGAATTCCAAACGCAAAGACAGAGATTTATCCTGATTCGTATCATCGTGATCCTATGTCCAATCCTTTACCCCGTAGAGATTTTAATACACTTTAATACTTGCTTCCCGCAAGTAATCAACATACAAAGATGCCAACAATCCACAAGTTGCAAACTTATACAATCTCTTCAACAAGAGATTCACCAAATAAAGAAAAGAAAGATTATGAAACAATAGCACCTATAGCCTTGATAATGTAGGAATTATTGCGCATGGATGGTTATGGAATCTCCAAGGTTCTTGGTATGAATTGTGGTAGAACACTCTTGGAAATTGGACTTTCTAAAGGGGCAAAATTTCTGTAGAGGTTCCCTTATGAAAATCTGAAAATCACACACTTTCTAGATAGAGAAAGTAAACTTAAGAAAAGAGTGAGTGAGTGAATTTTCGTGAATTTTAGACATGGGTCTAGGGGTCTATTTATAACCCAACAAGTTAGTTTTTCGAACGTTTACCAATGTCTAAAATTTCAAAAAAAAATGAGCAGTTTTTCCAAAAATTAGTCAAATAAGGAAAAGTGTTGGTCGACTAATAGTGTTGTTTGACTAAAATATGACTGTTGAAGTGTTTTTTGACGAAAATATTCTTAAAAACTGTCAAAAACTGACACAAACGGCTAGAAACTGTCTGAATCTGTTGGAAGGTAGTTATAACTTTCCTTAATTAATTAAAAAATTAATTAATTAAACTAGTTAAAATAACTGTTGATATAAATATTTGAAAAACTGTGTGGTAGACCAGAAAAATCTATTGGTCGACTAGGACCAAAAATTTAAGAAATTTTATAAAACCGATCATTATGATTAGAAATTATATTTTGACTAACAACTGTTTTATTTTTTTGAATAAAATAAGAAAAGATTTATTAGTCGACCAGAGGAAAGTGATGGTCCGCTAATTTTTCTCTGACTTGGTTTCTGAGGATGAACCCTAGATAACTAAGATAGATCATCATCAAGGCTTAGACATCTAAATAAATGCAAGAATACAAAGAAAAATTACATCATATTTCACAAGTAAGAATTCATCTCTTGAGCTTCGTCTTGCTTTTTGATGCTTCATCTTGCAATGTTAACTTGATGATTGTCTTATTTGAAAAAGTTGAGCTTTAAAATCTGCATCCATAGAGTTAGTATAGACATATATACATATGTATATACATACATATATATACATACATATACAATGATTGTATCATCAAAAACTTTATAGGAAAAAAACTTTTATGTTTCCAACATTCTCTCCCTTTTTTGATGATTACAATATGTTAAACGTAAAATGAAATATATGTCTTATATTTAAAGTTTTGACAGGTCCACCTAAGTATATGCTTTATTAAAAAAATTATATGATAAATGCATATAATGTAAATGTTATGTAATATGAATTGTAAGTACACTGTGTAGTATCCCCATAAAATCTATATTATATATTATATTATTCGTATTTTCTCCCCCTTTGAAATTATCAAAAATGGGGTTAAATTATGCCAATTAGGATATTAGTCGACTAAAAGAATGTCTTGGTCGACTAAACAGTGCAAATTTCAGAAACAGAATAGAAAATGTACTAAACAAACAGAAATACATTCAAATATCATAAGACTGATACATATAGAAATCCATATAGAGGAAACCGAGTACAAGCTAGTCATCAAACACCAACTTAAAGCAAACAACCAACAACTTAAAGCAAACAACTGAACAGAACATAGCCTTGGTCGACCAACTGATTGTATTGGTCGACCAGAAACCGAACAGTGCCAGATCTTAATAAGGTGGAGGAGAACGAGGTGGTTGCTGAAATATCGAAGGAGAGTAAGGAGCTCATTGCTCTAATAGGCTCAAAATTTGGGCTTGACTCCCTTGCACGGTCTCAAAGCCCGTATTCATGGTGGTATAAATGCGCTCGAGACGAGTCTCAAAACCACTTAGATGCTCTTGAACACCCTCAAAACCTGTATTCATGTCTTCTCGCAAATCAATTTGAGTTTGGAGTATGGTGTGATGAGGAGGAGTGTTAGGGTTGTGGGGATTGACTCCAACACGACGATGACGTAGTGGTGGTTCAATGGGTTGTTCTTCTTCATCATTGTTAGGAGGTGCCGGAAGTGTCATACGATTGAGGACGGAGCGATCAAAGTTTTGAGTAGGGAAAACTGAAAACTCATCAACGAGAGGAACATTGAAATGATTAAGAATTCGGGTAACGATACATTGTAAATAGATGTGTGTAGTGACCGATTTTGTGAGCACCAACATGATAGCATAGGTCCAATTAACATTTAAGCCACCTACAATGACATAGAGGCAACGAGCAAGATTGAGATTGATGTAGTTGATGGAGCCAGACTTCGAAAAGAGATTGTAAGTGAGGACTATGAGAATGAGACGCTGAGTGGGATGTAAGTTGACCGCACTCATTCCAACATGAAAATTAGAAGTTAAACGATTAAGAATAGGTTCATTGTCTATGGGGAAACCTAGATCGGAGACATGGGAACGAGGGATACCTAAACACTGGCAAGAGAACCATAAGTGAGATGTATTTCATGGCCCTTGACGGTTGTATCGAAATATAGATTTCCTCCTTCTTGGGTAACTTCCATGTTGGCGTAGAATTCCTTCACCAAGCTTGGAAAGTAGGGGACACTTTCAGCATAACTCCAAAGATGGAGAAGCGAAAAAGCATGAAGAAGACTAAAGAATCATATTTGAGGATCTCAGTGTCACTGAAATCAATGAACTGTTCTGTGTAGAATGGTGTATTAGCCATGGAGTCGAATTTGTCGCGGGCTTCGTCAGAATTGAAAACAAGAGGCCGGCGATCAGAAGGATTCTGGCGACGGGAGGAGGAGGAGGAAGCCATCCTAGAGCGATGTCTAAAGATAGAGGAACATTGACAATAAGTGGACAAAGGTTTTCGCATGATGAAGAGAAAGGGAACCCATGGAAATAAATAAAGAGATTGAAGAGGGAATTTCAAAATTTGAACCATCAAAAATTGAAAAGAAATCAATTGAAACTTTTCTTAACTTCCCTAGACGTTGGAGAACAAATTGGTGCAGAAAATCAAGGAAGAAAAATGGTCAAAATGCATATTTTTCGAAAAACTGCAACTTCTGGTCGACTAGTCAAATCGATTGGTCGACTAATCGATGCACATAATATTATCCTATTGTAACGACCCGTTCCCGGGGGTCCGTTACTTATTTGATATTTGCGCAGGTCATGTGATTTGGGATATAAATTGCATATTCCCCCCCATTTCTGGGTATTTTATGTGTATATCATGTTTATTTAGGCGTTGATATGTGTGTTTTCGTGATATCTTGGATTATTAACGCCTAATCTATTTTTATACATAAAATGTGTGTTTTATAAACTAATTTTTGCTCCTCTTATTTTTAGGTACTTCTGGGATTTTTCTGGATTTTCTGGAATTTTTCCAGATTTTTTTGGAGATTGGAGCTAATTTTGGGGAATTTTTGGAGCCAAAGAATCAATTTCTGGGATTTTATAAAAAGAAAATCAAAAAAAAATAAACAGCCCATGCGGGCCGGCCCGCTTTCCATTTTCTGCCGCCGTTGTGTTACAAAATTAAAAAAAACGGAACGAAACGTAGCCCAGCGGGCCGGCCCGCGTTCTCGCAAGCGGGGAGAAGCCCGCTATTAGGGCGGGCTGAGAACCCGCCCGCTGCAGCGGGCGGGCGGAAGCGGGCCGGGTCTCCGGCCCGGCCCGGCTTCAGCTTCCATTGCCAGGCGCGCGGATGCGTTATTTTGGCGGGTCGGGCGCTGGCCCGACCCGCAAGCCCGATAAAGGGTTATGTTCGCCTGTAGCGAAAACCAGGGGGGCTTCTTCATTATTTTTCGGCTGCTTCTGTTTTATGTGTTTTTTTAGGGTTTGGGGGGTTTTCTTCTTCCCCAAAGCTAGTGCTTGGGCTTGGGAGGCCATGTGAGCTTGAGGAAGCTTGGTGGAGCTTGGAGAAGCTTGGAGGAAGGCAAATAGGAGGAGGGAAGAGCTCATTTGGGAGAGTTCTTGGTGAAATCTCTTCTTTTTCCTATTGTATTTTGATATCTCTCTTTTGTATGAAACTTGAGATGAATTTTTATGAGATTCTCTTCTTGTTTAGTATGATTTGGTAGTGTTAATTTGCTTGGGTTGTGATTCATGATGGTTGGTTATTAATTGTAGTTCTAATTATCTCTTGCCCATTATCATGTTAATGTTGGACGTTTCATTAGGGTTAATTTGATTGGTTAAGACCCGAGAGGGCACAATTTGAGAAAATACCATGCTCATATTTGATTGGTGCTACGATGATACCTCCATCCATATTGCAAATTATCGTGTTCTTGAATGCTAAATATTCCGATTGAGTTTCCTTAGCCGGTTAATCAATTGAGTTATATGTGTGTGATTTGAGCTCGATTAACTCCATCATTAGTGAACCCACAACCCATGCTTTCCCTCCTAGCTATCATACTCCACATTTGGCTCTCTAACCCTACCCATTTAGGTTAGGATTTTGGTTTCACCACACATTTTCCGACACTTCCATCCACGTAGCGAGATAGTTGTAACATGCTATTTCCCTTCTTTATCAATCAATTTTGTGAATATAAAACGACTTGTCCCTGTGATCCGACTCGGTACTCACCGGTTATTTTTATTGCATTGACACTCCTACGCTTGGGAGTGGAAGGCGTGCCACTTGCGCGTCCTTCCGTGTCAACCATCCTGCAGGTTACCAATGAATTCAAAATAGTCACGATGCAGAGATGTACAAAAATACCCCAATAGTGTCCAATTATTACAATCCATACCGTACAAAATGTTCCAACCAATGTACATGAAAGAAAGAAAGTACACAACTGAAAATAACTCTGTAAGCTGCGGTCTCATGGTCGAACTCTGGCGCTATTAGCTCAAGTGCATCTACCTCCATATTTACGTCGTCTGCAACGCCACGGAGATGGAACCGTAGGTAAGGCACAACAATTCTAAATATAGAAAAGAAGCCGTGCACAAGTATGACAAAAGTAACTACGTACAAGTAGACCAGAGTGAAAAGTAAAGTACTGAGCAACAACTGTACACAGCTGAGTAGTAAAAGTAAACAGAACTGAAAGGAAAGAACAACTGTACTGTGGTGGTGCGAGTGTAAAGCAGGCTAAGTAAGTGAAACATGCTACTGATGTGCTAAAAGTACGACAAGTAAAGTATTGGTGACTGTACAAGTGTAGTAAGTAACGTGCATGGAACGTGTAAAGTAAAGGTGACTGTAGTGCATAAAGTAAAAGTGACTGTGCAAAGGTAACTACACTACGTGACTCAAATCGAAGAGTACAATATGTGACCATCGAGTCCATCTCTTGCCTGGGTGTGACCCAGACGAATGCCGAAACACAGGAAGCGGTACATGTATTTTGCTGAAACCCAGGCAGCAGGACGGGATGTCGAAACTCAGGCGACAGGACGGGAAGATCGAACTCCAGTCACTCCTGCACTCTCTCAAACTATGAGTTACCCCAAAAACCCCAGTGAAGTGTCAAGTGTTCTATGTACATGTTCCTTTCATGATGTTCCACGAGATGTTCAACAAGATATTCCACAAGATGTTCCATATGTTACTATTCAAACCAAGACAACTGATTGACTTTCTTATTGAAACCCAGAAAGTCAGAAATTCTTTCCAAAGCAAGCTGGCCAAGCGAAGTGAGGATAAAGACAAGTCCAAGCGCACAATTTACCCAAGTTGATAATTGTGTGTTACAACCACCAAAGTTGAAAGTTGGCAAAGTAATCTGTAGTTGATTACTTCCCTATTAGATTAGGTCTCTAGTTCGGTTCAAGTCAAGTAACCGTTCTGAGGCTATGGTGGTGTTCTAAGTACATACAAGGACACTAACTAATTTTCTAATTTTAGAATTCGTCGTGACTTACATTATCGAGCTCGTCGTGGTAAGACGAGGTTGGAGCTAGAGGAGCTGGTGCACGAGGATTGGTACCTGTGAAATGGCCGGTTAAAGAGTACACTATTTTCTTAACGTGTTTGTATTTTTATAGTATCTTAGAACTCGTCAAAATACGTACTAAATATTTTTAGATGTGCTAGATAGGAGTAAAATAATTTCAAGTAGGAAGAAAATATTTTTCTAAAGCTCCTAGGTATTTTTCATAATTTTTAAAAGATTAAAATCAATTAAAACTAATTAAAATGAGAAAACGATTTTTCATTATATTCTTCAAAGATTTCTCTAGGGCAAATCATACGTCGGAATTCTTCCAACTAGTAGTCAAAACGACCGTATTAACTAGTACTATAACATATATTTTATCACGCATCAGTGTACGTGAAAATAAGGAGTTATAGATTTTAAAAATAATTTTACGTATTTAAGTTTTAGGCTAAAAACTTTATTGCAAAAAATCTAAGTGTCTGATTGGGATGAGACCAGCACCATTAGATCCAGAATGTTATTTCTGATTTTCTGGAGCTAGCCTTGCATTTTTCTGAGGCTTATTTCATTAGTTATGAATTTTACATCAGAAAACCTATTTTATAAATACGAAAATACGTGACGAATACGTATGTATTACGTATCAATATTACTCACCTCCCCTCCCTCTTTCGTCTTACGCTGCATGGGGGCTTGGGGGCGCCGTTCGCTTGTCGGCGACGGGCGGGGGACGGCGGCTGCAGCAGCGGCGTGGGGCGGTGCTGGGGCGGAGCGTAGAGCGCGGGCAAGGGGGTGCTGTTGAGTATTGGTGTTTCATACCAATCTTATTTTGATGATGATCACAACATTATGTTGTTGCTAATGAATCTCATGTTTTAGTCTCTCAGTTTATTTCAAGGATATCTTTCTTGGAGAGTAATCACTTGGTGTAAGGATGGACATCATGTGAAGAAGAGCCAAAGTTTGGACTCATGGAGTGCCAAAGCTTGGAGATGATGGAGAGCAATCAAGGCATCAAGATTGAAGACTTAGACTCTTAAGAAAGCATTGTAATCCATGTATTTTACTTTATTGCTTTCTCTCTCTGTTGTGTCTAGGGTTGATGTAATGCCTTGCTAGATGGTTTACTCATTCATGCACATGCATTTAACCATCTTAGTGAACCTTAGGATTATCGTAGAATCCAACCCAATAGGTTCACTCTTTCCGTCAGTCGCCTGTTGAGGGAAACACAGCCGACTGGGTGATTTCCAGTCGCCTGTAGATCCTTCTACATCGCCTGATTTGCACAGCTCAAGTCTACATTTCAATTGACTCAAACTTGAGCTTTACGCACAGTCGTCTGTTGCTGCGTTTACAGTCGCCTGTATATTTACAGTCGCCTGTGAAATGGGCATCAGTCGACTGAAAGGCGTAAGTGCGAAATATGCATCTCTCTCTGTCTTTTCTCCATCTTATTCTGCAGACGACTGATTAAGGTTTTACAGTCGCCTGACTAATAGACAGTCGACTGTATTATTGACATCAGTCGCATGTGCATAAACTGGAGAAAGAGTGCAGCTCTCTGTTTCGATCCATCCCCTGCAGCAGTCGTCTGCTGAAGGATTAACAGGCGCCTGTCCTGTTTGTCAGTCGACTGTATTGTCTTCATCAGTCGACTGTCCTGGCTCAGATTATAGCCGTTGGATATTTTCTAGCCGTTGATCAGTCGACTGTCCTTTGATCATCAGTCGACTGTTCTTGTCGTTTTCGCCCAGTTTCTAGTCGTTGCAGAATTGATTCTTTGGCTGTTTTCTTGGGTTTTGGGGTTTGATATAGGGTTCCTATATATATGAGTGTGCTGATATCTCTTATACTTCTTGATGCTATTGAATATCTCAAGAGATTTATAAGCAACTCTCAAACTCCCTCAATTCCCTCTTTTGAGCTCTCATTCCTCTTCATGCATTGAAGTCCAGCTCCAAGGAATTCATCCAAGTGCTTTCAAACATATCTCAACACTTGGAGATCCTCTTCCATGCCTTGCATTCATTTATGAGTAAGTTCATCTCAAGGCATAGGTAAGAGTATTTGTTTTACTTTGTTATTTCATTGAAACCCTAGCTTTCTGTGTGAGAGCTAGTTACTCTCTGTGTGAGAGTATAACCTTCTGTGTGAGGGTTGGTTGAGTTCTCTCTGTGTGGGAGTTTAAGTCTTTCTGTGTGAAAGCAAGGATTTCTCTGTGTGAGAATCCTAAATCCTCTGTGTGAGGTCTCTCTGTGTGAGAGTGAGGATTTCTCTTTGTGAGAATCCTAAATTCTTTGTGTGAGATTGTATTCACTTTCTCTGTGTGAGAATTATAGTGGATATTGGTGTGGCTGGACGTACCCAAGTTTGGGAAACCAGGGTAAAATCTTGTGTTTGCGTTTGGATTGATTGTGTTGATTAATTCATCTTGCACTTATTATTCCGCATTTGCAAGTTTAATTTTAATTGCACAATTTATTGCCATTACTCTATTCACCCCCATCTAGAGTGTTTGTTGTTAGTATTGCAAGGTACACGGTCCTTACAACTGGTATCAGAGCGAGGTTGAAGCATACAACAACGATGGCATACAACGCTTCATCCTTGTCTCATGAAGAAGGTCTATCAACCGTTCGACCCCCGCTCTTCAACGGAACCAACTATCTAAGTTAGAAGATCAAGATGATGATCTACATGAAGGGTTAAGACCTTTGGGACATCACCGAGTTGCCATTTGAGGAGCCTACTACACCCGCGGCTTCGAGAACAAAAGATGAGATGGACTCAATCAAATTTAATGCTAGAGCTATGAATGCATTCCATTGCGCCCTCACTTCAAATGAGTTCAATTGCATCTCCATGTACAAATCGGCCAACGAAATATGGCATACATTGGAGATTTATCATGAAGGGACTTCGAAGGTAAAGAAATCTAAACAATGCGTATTTAGATCTAAATATGAGTTGTTTAAGATGCAGGAAGGTGAAAACATCTCGGAGATGTTCACAAGGTTCACAGAAATCGTGAACGCTTTGGAAGGACTTGGGAAGGTGATTTCCCAAGAGGATCGAGTGGAGAAGATCCTTGACTCGCTCACATCTCAATGGGAGTCAAAGGCCAATGGTATTTTGGAGTCTTACGACATGTCCAAATACACGGTTGAGGAGTGCATTGGGAATCTCATGGCGTATGAAGTAAAGCTTCAACACAAGAAGGAGATTCAATCAACCAAGCCCGAGAAGCCGGAAAAGCATAAGGGGGTTGCATTCCATGCCAAGGAGGAACCAATCAAATGGAGAAAGAAATTCCATCAAGAAGCTCCTAGTGATGAAGATGAAGAAGATGAGGCTAGTGGAGATGAAGTCATGGAGCTTGCCACACAACTGAGAGCATTCCTCAAAAGCAAGCAAGGTAAATCTTCTTCAAAGTTTGCCTCCAAGTCTAACAACTCTATTTGTTTCAATTGTAGAGGAAAAGGTCATCTTTCTACCGAATGCCCTTCCAAACCCGACAAAGAAAATTACAAAGGGAAAGGGAAGAAGCATTGGAAAGACAAGTCCAAATTCAAGAATCGAAAGAAGGGACTTGTCTGCACATTTGATGACTCCGATGAGGACACTTCAAGTGATGAAGAAGAGGATGATAAGGAGCGAGCTCATATGTGCTTCACGGCTTTTGAAGATTCTTCATCAATCTCCTCAAGATCTAGCGATGAAGAAGTAGAGGCGTGGATCAACTCCAATGAAGAAATGTGCTTCATGGCTAATGGGGAAGAGTCTTCGTCAAGCTCTAGCGAGGAGAAAAGTGATGAGGAAGTTGACGAGGAGAAACTATCCTACGAGGAGCTCGAATACCGCTTCAATGTGGTCTCCAATGAGGCAAGTAAGTGCATCGACTCATATGCTAAATTGAAAGCTAAATTTAAAAATGCTATGAGTAGGTTGCATGCCGTAGAATCTACTAGTATAAATGACAATGATGCTTTGCATGTTTGTGACACTAGTGAGAGAGACACACTTCTCTCTCAAGTTAAGGAATTGAGTTTAACTAATAAGAATCTTGTTGCTCAAAACCTTAGCTTAGAAACTCGCATTCAACAACTTACGTTGAAATGTGATGAGGAATCCCGAAAGCTCAAAAGCTTTGTGTATTCTAGGGATTCACTCCACGATTTGTTGAAACAACAACATCCGACAAATCATAGAGGAGGTTTGGGTTATATTCAAAATGTGGTTCCCAAACCCACCTCTAATTTCTCTTATGGTGCAAATACAAGAAATATTGCTAAAGCACCTAAGAAGAATCACCATGCTTTCTTGTACAACAAGAACATCAACAAGAAGCATGTAAATCACGAGGTGGTGAGGAAAAATGAAAATCCTTCATTTTTTGCTAAGAAGCAAAGTCCTCACTTCATGCATGCTAAGAAAATATTTTCTACACTTAAGCATGCCACATCCACCCCTCTTGCAAAGGCAAAACCCTTGCCTAGGAAATCCTTGAATTTATGGATTCCCACTTAGGTTAGTGTGCAAGAGAGGAATAGTTATATCAACTCTCTAGTAAGGGATGTGATCACATCATGTGATTACATTATGAAATCAAACTCCTCTTGGGTTTGGCTCCCTAATGTTTAGGTTCCCCACACACATTTGCATATTGCATGGGTTTTGTGCTTAATGTTATATTCTTGCATACCCATTGGGTGTGTGTGTGTGTTTCATGACTTTGAAAATACTTTCAAATGTATGTATTTTTCATGAAAATGGGAATCTTGGGGATTTTATTGACATACATGCACTTTTGATCCATGTGTATGTCAATAGGGGAGCTAATATGTTATATGTTTAAAATATTTTAAAACATATTTTGACTCTCATTTTTGGGGTTGTTTGAGATCATTATTCACAATTGGTTATTGTTGGTCTCAAACCAAACCTCTTGTTTATTGCCAACATGTTTCATGTCTTATTTGTTTTGGCAATATCTTTGTGTATCTTCAAAGCTTGATTCTTTTCATATCTATTGCTTTGATACACTTTTGGCCCATTGCTCCTATAATTAATTGGTATTAGATCCTAGAAGTCAAAAGTTGACCATTTCTATGATCTGGGAGGAGCATGGGATAGTGAATTGATACCCACTAAATCTTATATTTGGTATCATACATATCTTTCTTTTCTTGCATATTGTCACATCTTAGTTAAGATGAAAAAGGGGGATGTTTTTGATGTCCACCTTTTTGACGATGTCAAGGGGGAGAGATATATGCATTATGTGATCATGTCTATAGGGGGAGAGATATTTACATATGCATATGGGGGAGAGATATCTCTAGGGGGAAGAGATATATGGGTTTTGATAAACCTTTCTTGTTTGCATTTTCTTTACTTTGCAATTGGTTTATGTTATCCATGCCTATTATATGTCACCATGTTGTTATTGGTTTTTGAGTATTTACCTTTGTGCAGCTTATTACTTTATTGGTGCATATAAGTAGGTGGAGATCATTAGCTTTGTGCTTTAATTCTTTATGATTTACATAATGTGTGTCATCATCAAAAAGGGGGAGATTGTTGAGTATTGGTGTTTCATACCAATCTTATTTTGATGATGATCACAACATTATGTTGTTGCTAATGAATCTCATGTTTTAGTCTCTCAGTTTATTTCAAGGATATCTTTCTTGGAGACTAATCACTTGGTGTAAGGATGGACATCATGTGAAGAAGAGCCAAAGTTTGGACTCATGGAGTGCCAAAGCTTGGAGATGATGGAGAGCAATCAAGGCATCAAGATTGAAGACTTAGACTCTTAAGAAAGCATTGTTTCCATGTAATTTACTTTATTGCTTTCTCTCTCTGTTGTGTCTAGGGTTGATGTAATGCCTTGCTAGATGGTTTGCTCATTCATGCACATGCATTTAACCATCTTAGTGAACCTTAGGATTATCGTAGAATCCAACCCAATAGGTTCACTCTTTTCGTCAGTCGCCTGTTGAGGGAAACACAGCCGACTGGGTGATTTCCAGTCGCCTGTAGATCCTTCTACAGTCACCTGATTTGCACAGCTCAAGTCTACATTTCAATTGACTCAAACTTGAGCTTTACGCACAGTCGTCTGTTGCTGCGTTTACAGTCGCCTGTATATTTACAGTCGCCTGTGAAATGGGCATCAGTCGACTGAAAGGCGTAAGTGCGAAATATGCATCTCTCTCTGTCTTTTCTCCATCTTATTCTACAGACGACTGATTAAGGTTTTACAGTCGCCTGACTAATAGACAGTCGACTGTATTATTGACATCAGTCGCATGTGCATAAACTGGAGAAAGAGTGCAGCTCTCTGTTTCGATCCATCCCCTGCAGCAGTCGTCTGCTGAAGGATTAACAGGCGCATGTCCTGTTTGTCAGTCGACTGTATTGTCTTCATCAGTCGACTGTCCTGGCTCAGATTATAGCCGTTGGATATTTTCTAGCCGTTGATCAGTCGACTGTCCTTTGATTATCAGTCGACTGTTCCTGTCGTTTTCGCCCAGTTTCTAGCCGTTGCAGAATTGATTCTTTGGCTGTTTTCTTGGGTTTTGGGGTTTGATATAGGGTTCCTATATATATGAGTGTGCTGATATCTCTTATACTTCTTGATGCTATTGAATATCTCAAGAGATTTATAAGCAACTCTCAAACTCCCTCAATTCCCTCTTTTGAGCTCTCATTCCTCTTCATGCATTGAAGTCCAGCTCCAAGGAATTCATCCAAGTGCTTTCAAACATATCTCAACACTTGGAGATCCTCTTCCATGCCTTGCATTCATTTATGAGTAAGTTCATCTCAAGGCATAGGTAAGAGTATTTGTTTTACTTTGTTATTTCATTGAAACCCTAGCTTTCTGTGTGAGAGCTAGTTACTCTCTGTGTGAGAGTATAACCTTCTGTGTGAGGGTTGGTTGAGTTCTCTCTGTGTGGGAGTTTAAGTCTTTCTGTGTGAAAGCAAGGATTTCTCTGTGTGAGAATCCTAAATCCTCTGTGTGAGGTCTCTCTGTGTGAGAGTGAGGATTTCTCTGTGTGAGAATCCTAAATTCTCTGTGTGAGATTGTATTCACTTTCTCTGTGTGAGAATTATAGTGGATATTGGTGTGGCTGGACGTACCCAAGTTTGGGGAACCAGGGTAAAATCTTGTGTTTACGTTTGGATTGATTGTGTTGATTAATTCCTCTTGCACTTATTATTCCGCATTTGCAAGTTTAATTTTAATTGGACAATTTATTGCCATTACTCTATTCACCCCCTCTAGAGTGTTTGTTGTTAGTATTGCAAGGTACACGGTCCTTACAGGTGCTGCTTCAGGGGGTGGCGGAGCAGCAGTCGTGGGGAGCTGCTGGCATCGAGGTCGAGGGATGGGTGGAGCTTCGAGCGGAGAAGTGGGGGTCGCGACGGACGGCAGTCTGTCGACGGGGGAGAGGCGTGAGAAGCTAGAACTCGGAGGAGGAAGCTCTCGATGTTTGTGGGCACTCGGGGTGAGGCATCCTCGACGGAGTGGGGAAGACGTCCGAAGGACGGTGGAGTGCTCGCCGTGGGGTGCTCCGAGATGGTGGGGCGACGGCGGACGGCGGAGATGTGGTCGGAGACGTCGGGGTGAGGGAGGTTGTGCCAGGAGGGGAAGCTGGCGGGGCTAGGTGTAGTCGGGCTCAAGTGGCAGAGGGGGTGTTCTGTTCTGAAGCAGGAATAGAGTAGGGGAGAGGAGAGGGGCTGCGGCAAGGGCGACACACGCGACGGTGGCAACAGTTCACCGGTGATTACGCGGAATCGAGGGAGAGGGGAGGAGCGAGCACGAGAGGGAAATGGAGAGGGGAGAGCGTTGGCTGAGGAGTGAGTTCGGAGTGGGGCAGTGGCATTGCTCGATGGGCATGGCGGCGTTGGCGGAACTTGGGAGGCAGCGGCGCTGCGTCTTGGTGGCGGGGTTGCTGCCTGGGGCTATCGGGGGTCGCTGGGGCGGTGTGCAGACGACGGAGGGGCCTACGGGAGTGAAGTCTTGGAGGGAAGATGGAGGAGAGAGGCGGCGTTGTGTCGTAGGTGGTGCTCCGACGAGGAGAGTCTAAGACGTGGGCAGGGGAGAGAAGTTGAAAGAGTAGGGGAGAGACCCTGTGTTGTGTGTAAAGAGGAGTGGGGCTGGGAACTTGGCGATGGGAGATGGTTGGGTTTGTGATTGTTGGAAGAAGATGGGTTCGGGGGTTCGGGCTTGGGGAAGAGAGGAGATAGGCCTGGGTTGTTTCGAACGCCAGGGGAGGGTTAGGTTATTATATAGGGTTAGAATTAATTTTAATTATTAGTTAATAAATACTTAGTCAACTAATTAATAGGTCAGGTGGTGATTAGGTTAGCTTTTTGACTATCTTTAGAAAAAGGAAATGGTGTTTTCCTCGTGGGTGCTTATGGTAAGGGTTAGGTAAAGGTAAGTAATTAGGCTTGTTAATTAAGATAATTAGCAAAAGTAAAACCCAATTAGTGAAAGTACTTGTAAAATACAAAAACGAAATTACGATTTTGCCCCTTAGACCAAACGTGTCCGAAAAATTACGAAAACATACCCACGGGCTCGTATCGTCGCGAGGATCGCGAATACGAAGTCCGTTTCAGGGTTTGAGCTACGGAGATACTGGTTTTAGGCCAAAACATCTAGGACGCAGGTTTGCGGGTTCTCTATTGATTTGATATCAGAAAATTACGAAATTAATATGGGAAACCCTAAATGATCATATAATGATATTGTAAAAGTTTGAAAACGTTTCGATGTTGTTTATATAGAAAATTAATTCATTAAGTCAAAACAGTAATAATTGAAAATAAATTTTTATCGGATTATTTGGAGGTATTTGATGAAACCCGAACTTACTAAAATACTTCATAACTAGTCTGATACTTCAAAATATTTTTATAAGAAATTTTTGAAATCATAAAACTCCTGACGAACCATTATAAAATAGTTTAAAAATTGAAAATACGTGAATAATTGTATTGAAAAAATACGGACCGTTACACTTATGGGGAAGATGCGGCAACAGTGACTTTTTATCACTTTAATTCGGTGAAAATGCAAGGACAAAGGACTTGACCCGGTTCTGGACCCTAGAGGAATAGGTTGTACTATGATTTGAGTAATCAATGCTTCTTCCAAAGCACTTTGTACTTAGTGTCCTTTTGTGGAGGGAAATTTAAAAAGTAGTGAAGGTTTTATTGTCTTGTGAAATTGAAAAAGTATGTTGACCGATGAGTATAGGACAAAGATATTTTATAAATAAAATAATTCTTGTGAGTAGACTTATATATAATAATATCTAGTAGTTTGGTCGACCAGAACTTTGTGCTAGTCGACTAGAAAAATTATAAAATAATTCAGAAAAATCTAGAAAAATTATAAATAATAATAATATAATATATAACAATAATATTCAGTTAAAATTCCGATTCACTAACTATACCAAGTTCTCTTCTAAGTTTTAGAAAAGTCTTTTCTTTACGAGGCTTAGTAAGGATATCAGCGATCTGATTCTTAATATATATATATATATATTAAAATAATGTTATAGTTTTGGATATGATCATCCAAGAAGTGATGGCAGATATCTATATGTTTTGTACATGCATGGTGTACTGGATTTTTGGATAAATTAATAACACTAGTGTTATCACACATAATAGGACATGTGTTACACTTAATGCCATAATCTAGAATTGTTTGTTTCATCCATAAAATTTGTGCACAAGCTAAACCAGCAACAATATATTCCACTTCAGTAGTTGATAAAGAAATAGAGTTTTGTTTCTTACTAAACCAAGATACTAATGCATAACCTAAAAAGTGACAAGTACCACTAGTACTTTTGCGATCAGATTTGCAACCAGCAAAATCTGCATCACTATATAATACTAAATCAAATGAATTTAATTTTGGATAAAATTAACCAAAACCAGATGTATGTTTGATGTACCTAATTATCCTTTTGACAGCAGTCAAATGAGATATCTTAGGATCATATTGATACCTAGCACATACACAAACAGAAAACATAATATCTGGTCTACTAGCGGTTAGATAAATTAATGGTCCAATCATACCTCGATATAATCTTTGATCAACACTCTTACCATTTGGATCCTTGCCACGATTTGATGAAGTACCCATTGGAGTACGTTTCTCTGCAGAATTCTCTAGTCCAAACCTTTTGATGAGTTCATTTGTATAATTACTTTGATGTATAAATACTAGTCATAACCCATGCCCGTGGACACAGTTCATTTAAGATTTTCCCCGCGAAACCTTTATTCTCCAAAAAATTATTTTCACAACCAAAATTGTGCGGAACAACAAATTAGCGTAAACATATTTAGCGGCGGGGTCGCCTTCGAGCGGAACAACAAATTCGACTCAGTCACCTTCAATATGGAACAATAAATTCGGCATAGAACAACAAATTCGGTGCAGGTGCCTTCGGTGCGGAACAACAAAATAGCGCAAAAAATTTAGAGGGGCGTGGGCGCCCTCGGCACGGGAAATTATTCTCATCTGCAGCAGCATTCGATCTGCAGCATTAAGTGCAAGTTAAAGTTTTTTCCCAAATGCATTAATTGCGTGCACTCTGCTATTCATCGGAAACTTTCATTCCCCAAAAAGTTTCATTTCCCTAGTTTCATTTCCCCAGAAATGTTTTTCCCTCCAAAACTTTACACAAAATCTCATCTCAGCCATTCATTCCTCAAGATTAAATCCACGCCGTCTTTCTATCAACCTGTTTGTCCTAGTCAGCTTGTCCTAGTCAGCCTTAAGATTCAAAAACAGTTGTCAAATGTAATATAGATATACCTTCCTTCATTTTTTTGATTTGAAGTCCAAGAAAGTAGTTTAATTCACCCATGTGACTCATCTCACATTCATTCTGTATTTCCTTAGAAACTTCTTGATAAATAGAATCATTAGTAGAACCAAAAATTATATCATCAACATATATTTGTTTAATTATTACATAAGAATTTATATGTTTGGTAAATAAGGTTGAATCTATTTTTCCAATAGAATCACCAGATTTTAACAGAAAGTTCTTTAATCTTTCATACCAAGCACGTGTTGCTTGTTTTAATCCATATAATGCTTTCTTTAATTTGAAAACATGATTTTCCAAACTTTCATGTTGAAATCCAGGTGGTTGTTCTACATAGACTTCTTCCTTAATAATGCCATTTAGAAATGCGCTTTTAACATCCATTTGATATAATTTAAAATCCTTATAACATGCATATGCTAAAAGCATTATAATAGATTCTAACCTTGCAACAGGTGCATATGTTTCATCATAATCTATACATCTTCTTGATTATAACCTTGTGCAACTAACTAGCCTTATTTCTAACCACTTGTCCAGATTCATCCAACTTATTCTTAAATACCCACTTAGTTCCTATAACAGGATGATCTGAAGGTCTTGGTACTAATTCGCATACATCATTCCTTTTGAATTGATTAAGTTCTTCTCGCATTGCTATTATCCATGAACTATCTTTACATGCTTCAATAACATTCTTTAGCAATGAGTTATTTGTTCAATTTGTGATCTAGTTCTTACTCTATCAGAAATATCTCCAATAACCAAATCATGTGGATGGTTAGGAACTTCAACAAATGCTTTAGGAAGACTTGTATTATCAAGAATTGTTTCAGGAATTGAATTAATAGAATTATTATCATCACTGTCATCAAACTTAGTGTTCTCTAACAAACTAGTGATGTGTACATTGAATCATCTTCATCAATAGGTGTGATGGGTGTATAATTCTCATCAAAACTTACATGAAGATATTCCTTAATACATAATGTTCTTTTATTATAAATCTTATATGCTTCACTACGTATAGAATATCCTACAAAAATACATTCGTCAGACTTAGAATCAAACTTATCTAATGAATCCTTATTATTAAGAATAAAACATTTACAACTAAAAACTTTAAAATACGATACATGTGGTATTCTATAATAAAATTATTCACAACAAGTTTGTGGTCTTACCAAAATTCTATTTAATACATAACATGCAGTAGTAATAGCTTTTGCCCAAAAATATTTTGGTGAGGAACTATCACATAACATGGTTCTAGCACATTCTTGTAAAGTTTTATTTTTCCTTTCAACGACACCATTTTGTGGTGCGGCTCTAGGAAAAGAAAAATTACGTATTATGCCATGTTTATCACAAAATTTTGTAAATAATTGATTTTCAAATTCTCCACCATGATCACTACGAATAGTATTAATGGATGAAGATTTTAACTTTTGAATTCTTTTACAAAATATTGTAAATTCTTCAAATGCATCATTTTTATGTTTCAAAAATAATATCTAAGTATATCTTGAATAATCATCCACAATTACAAATGCATATTTACTACCATTTAAAGAGGGTATTCTAGATGGACCAAATAAATCTAAATGTAAAAGTTCAAGTGGTCTTTTGGTAGAAATAGCATCTTTTGTTTTAAAAGAAGATTTATTCATCTTACCTTGTTGACATGCATCACAAAATTGTGTATGACTAAAAGATATATTAGGCATTCCTAAGACTAACTTATGTTTAGAAATATGTGCCAAATGTTTGTAATTAGTGTCCCAAACCGTTTATGCCACAAAAGAGTTTTTCTGTAAATGCTAATAAACAATGATCATTTGAAATTATTTTCATGCATAATATGTATATATTATCCTTACAATCACCTTGAAATAATATATTAGTCATATTAAAATCATATATAATGCATGCATTCTTTTCGAAAACAATTTTATAATCTTTATCACAAAGTTGAGAGATAGATAAGAGATTGTGTTTCAAACCGTCAACGAGGAGCACGTTTTCGATGATTGTCTTAGTTGGATCACCAATTGTTCCAATGCCAATTACTTTACCTTTGTTGTTATCACCAAAAGTAACGGTGCTACCATCTTTGAATTGTACGGTTGATAAAATTTTGATGTTTTTGGTCATGTGTTTAGAACATGCACTATCTAGTATCCATCTTTCTTTAATAGGTACCTGAAAGATAAACAATGAATATTGGTACACTTGTTATATATGTGTCCTTAGTATTAGTCCTTAGGAAAACAAATCCAAGTAGAATTTGGTTTCTTCAAATAATTTGAAGGAAAAATAATATTTTTTCATAAAGTCAGTAACATATAAATCCTCGTCATATAAGCGAACATCTTTAGGAACCCAAATTGTAAGCATAATAGGCTTTTTAGAAGATGTAACAAAATTGGTCCTTTTAGGAATATAAATAGTATTCTTTTGCAAAACCTTAGAAGAATCAATTTTCTTAGCATTAATAAATACATGTTTCTTCTTTTCTAAAGCAACAACTTTACCAAAACTATTAGATTTGGGAGTATGCTTATAACCCAAACCTTGTCGATGATTAGCAGGATGTTGAACTTTAAGTAATTCATCGAGATTATTTCATCCTTTATTAAACTTGTTAATATTGGAAGACATATCATCATATTTCAGTTTTAAAGACGAAATATCCTTATCTAATATAGAAATACGTGACATCATATTGTGATTCTCAGATTTGAGAATCACATTTTCATGAAGTAACTTATCATTTTGAGAAGTTAAAGATTCTTTCTCAATTTTAAAATTATCTAATAATGAAGATGAAGAAATTAATTCCTGATCAGAAATTATTAAAGCCTTGTGTTGTGCATTAAGCTTTTTAAATCTAATGAATAATTCATTAAAGGCATCTAATAATTCTTCATTATCTAACTTACCTCATCTTCATTTTGTGTCATAAAGCACATGTGAGAGTTCTCCTCATTAGTGTGTTCGTTGGTTTCTTCTTCTTCATCTGAAGATGAAGAATCCCACATGGCTGCTAGTGCTTTCTTCTTTTTATCAAACTTCTTATCCTTCCTGAAATTGTTAGATGTTCTCTCTTTTGGCTTAAGGAGTGGACAATCTTTTTTCATATGTCCAGGCCTGTTACACAGAAAACATAGAGAAGCATCAGTAGTTTTAGATTTCAAATTATTAAACTTACATCTACGTGGAAACTTATTGAAGTTCATAGTAATTAATGCCACATCATCATCGTCCATGTATGAATTATCGGTGTCTGATGATGCGTTAAAGGCAATCACTTTCTTCTTAGAGTCAGATTGTTCCTTGCGATCTTGGAGTTGTACTTCGTAGGCCATCAAGTTACCAACGAGACTTTCAACGTCAAGAGTTGATAAGTCATTGGTTTCTTCTATAGCCGTGATCTTCTTCGCCCATTCTGGTGTTAAGGCATGAAGAATCTTCCTAACTTGTTCTGGTTGAGTATATGTCTTACCAAGAGCAATTAGAGGGTTTGTAATGTCAGTGAATCTAGTAACCATCTCTCCAAGTGTCTCGTTGTCCTTCATTCTAAATAGTTCAAACATGTGAACAAGAACAGAAATTTTAGTTTCCTTAACTTTACTAGGTTTTTCGTGTGTTACCTCGAGTGTATGCCAGATATCATATGCTGATTTGGCCTGGAGACACGATTGAACTCATTTTTGTCCATGGTGCAGAATAATGTATTCATTGCTTTTGAGTTGTGAGTTGCAGCGGATTTGTCAATTGTGGTCCATTGGGTATAAGGAGTTGTAGGCTTCTCGTATTGAGTTTCCAACATGTTCCAAAGTTTGTAGTCGATGCTTTGAAAATATATCGTCATCCTTGTCTTCCAATAGGAGTAGTTGGAACCGTTGAATAGTGGAGGCCTTGTGGTAGAGTACCCTTTAGGAAATTGTGATGAAGACATTGGATTGTTCGTCGGATAGGTGTATGCCATCTTAACCATGCTCTGATACCAAATGTTAGATCTCCTGGCACACCAAATACACTAGGGGATGAATAGTGTATATCACGATGAAATTGCAAAATTAAAAGTAACTAAAAATTGCAATAAGATTACGAAAATAAATGGACACAATCCAGAGAATTCCAAACGCAAACACAGAGATTTATCCTGGTTCGAATCCTCGTGATCATACATCCAGTCCTCTACCCCGTAGAGATTTTAATCTACTATAATACTTGCTCCCCGCAAGCAATCAACATACAAAGATGCCAACACTCCCCGTGTTGCAAACTTGTACAGTCTGTTTAACAAGAGATTCACCAAATAAAGAAAAAAAGATTATGAAACAATATCACCTGTAGCCTTGATAATGTATGGTGATCGAATCTCCAAAGTTCTTGATATGAATTGTGATAGAATACTCTGGGAAATTGGACTTTCTAAAAGGGCAAAATTTCTGCAGAGGTTCCCTTATGAAAATTTGAAAATCACACACTTTCTAGAGAGAGTAAGTAAACTTAAGAAAAGAGAGTGTGTGTGAATTTTTGTGAATTTTAGACATGGGTTTGGGGGGTCTATTTATAGCCCAATAAGTTAGTTTTCGAATGTTTAACAACTGTATAAAATTTCAAAAAATTCTGAGCAGTTTTGCCAAAATTTAGTCGACTAGAGAAACGTGCTGGTCGACAAATAGTGCTGTTAGACTAAAATATGAATGTTGAAGTGTCCTTTGACGAAAATATTCTTAAAAACTGTCAAAAACTGATACAAACAGCTAGAAACTGTTTGAATCTATCCGTTAGAAGGTAGTTATAACTTCCCTTAATTAATTAAAAAATTAATTAATTAAAGCAGTTAAAATAACTGTTGATATAACTATTTGAAAAACTATCTGGTAGAAGAGGAAAATCTATTGGTCGACAAGGATAAAAAATTTGAGAAATTTTATAAAACTGATCCTTATGATTAGAAATTATATTTTGACCAATAAATATTGAATAAAATAGGGAAAAATTTATTAGTCGACCAGAGGAAAGTGCTGGTCCACTAATTTTTCGCTGACTTGGTTTTTGAGGATCGACCCTAAAGAACTAAGATAGATCATCATCAAGGCTATGACATTCTAAAGAAATGCAAGAATACAAAGAAAAATTACATCATATTTCACAATATATAAGAATTCATCTCTTAAGTTTCGTCTTGCTTTTTGATGCTTCATCTTGTAATGTTAATTTGATGATTGTCTTATTTGAAAAAGTTGAGCTTTAAAATCTGCATCCATAGAGTTAGTATATACACACATATATATTCAAATGATTGTATCATCAAAAAATTTATGATAAGAAAACTGTTATGTTTCCAACACACTCGACCGAGTGAAGAGAAGAAATAGAACACTGATTTTTGGAGTTTATGCAGGAGATCTCACTCGACCGAGTAGGGAATCTCACTCGATTGAGTGAGCCAGCTACCAAATTCTGGGAGTTAGGTTATAATTCGGGCTTTGGGTATTTTGGTCAGCTTTTTATTCGGTTTTTGGACTGGTATAAATAGAGAATATAGTAGCCGTCACCAGAGAGAGGCGAGACGGCTAGAGACAAGGAAAAAAACTCAATTTTTATTTGCTTTTGCTATTGATTGGGGGAAGCTACTTCTTAATTTTCTCTCGTTGATTTAAAGTTTTGGAGAACATCGGTTCGTCTAAACTTTAATCTATTTGTCTTTAATGAATATTTCTTGTTTGAATCTCTTTGCTATGATGAATTCTATTGCTTCTATGAATCTTATTGCTTTGATCATGTTTATTATTAAGTAATCTCTTTGCTCTAGGGCAAAGGGATGAACCCTATAGATCTAGAGTTTGATATGTGAAATTTATTGAATCCCTTGTTGCTAAACTTGTTTTAGGGTTATATTATGGTCGATTGAGTACAAATAGGTAGGGATTTCTACCTAGATCTTGAGAACTCGAGAGAGGATCTTGATCTATAGGAAGCCTTAGATATTTGATTTAGACCTATAATTTGGATATCCTAGATTTGATGCACAAGAGTGACCAAAGCTAGCATCTTTATTATATTTCTATAATTATATTCATTTGTACGACTGTAAGATGAATACGGACCATCATAATCTAAATTCGACCTCACGTCGCACGACAGTGGACTTGATCGAGAATTGAATTATATTGTCGACCGTAATGAAAATAATTCAACTAGGCTTGGGCGAGAGCGAGGCTCTAGCTTAAGTTATTTTAGACTTATGTAGCGTGAGAGCGTACACCGGTTCACAACACAGTTGCGACAACTTCACCATAAATCAAGAGTTAGTAATTAGGAGTTTATATTTACATTGAAACTCGAAAATCTATAGTGGGGATTCCTTAGTCCTAGACATTTTTATTAATTGAATTACAACCGACATCTTTACACATTCGTAACACATATTCCACACCAACATTCATAATCTTTGCTACATCTGAACAACCAAGATAATACCAACTGCCTCCTCGTGATTCGATACCCGCTCACCACTTAACCGTGTCCTTGCGATAAAACTACATTGTTTTCTGAGTACATCTAGACAGGATCAAGGCCCACGACCCGGCCCGCCTAGCTCGGGCCCAGCCACGTTGACTGAGCCGTGGGCCAGGTCCGGCCCGATGGCCGAGGCGGGCTTCCCTCGGCCCTGCGGCCCTTTGGGTCGGGCTAGCCCGTGGCACGGGCGAAACGGGCCCGGTCCAACCCAGGCATCTTTTTTAATAAAAATTGCTTAGCACGCTTGCCATTGCTGTAGGCACGTGACTCATTGGGAGCGATCATTTGACCGTTCTCAGCCCCCTTGGGAGCATTTTGGGTATTTCCGGCCAAAATACCAAAACCCCCCGTCATAAACGGTCATTTTGGAGGGGTTTTGGGTCTTTTTACACCCAAAAAATTTCTATAAATTGCACCACACCCCCTCTCATATTTGTTTCACAACTCTCAATCTCTTATAGACTCTCATACTCTCTATTCGCAGAAACTCTACTTTCAAACACTCAATTCTCAGCTCTCGGTCAAGGCGGCCTCGCAAGTCTCAGATCTCTGCCAACTTCTCTATCAACTCGACGTTAAGCTCAAGTTTCAACTCTGCTATCAAGATCCAGTCTCACCTTTGCTCTCAACTCACTGTCAAGATCAACTTCGCTCTCAAATTCACACTCAAATCTCATCTCCCTCCGCTCTCAAGCTTCTTCTGCTATACCTGCTCGCAAGTTGCAACCCGACAATCAGATTCCTTTAGTTTAAACTTTATTTATATACTAGCATAATGGCTGGACCAAACGACCGCAGGAATTTTAACTTGCACTTTGCCAACACTGAGGATCAAGATAATTTTACTACGATAATGTGTAACCTTATAGAAACACCAGATTATGATATTGATATGTTACAGACCGAAACATACGAGTACACGCTTCCTAATCAGCTTATACTACTTCTGCACAGACTTCTTCTGTAAACACTTCTACTCCTGTACAACCTACTAATCATGTTGTTCCTTCTACACAATAACCCCAACACAGATCATGAAAATCTGCGGGTTGTGAGCACTTTACGATTGAACATGTCCCTGGGAAAAACGGCGAGCGGGCAGTTTGCAAAATATGTAGATCAAATTTTAATTGCAACCCTTCTGACGGTACAATACACCTTAAGAGACACATATCATCTCACCAAAAAGAATTTTTTAAACAGACCACATTAAACTTATCTGCATCTTCTTCCTCTTTATCTAATTTCTCATACTCTACTGAGACAACAAGAAAAGAGATGGCTAGATTGGTTTATGCCAAAAATTGCCATTTAGTTATGGGGAAAGCCCCGAATTAGAACGGTTTAACCAAGTGGCCCTTAACTCTATATTTAGAAGAGTACCTTGAAACACTCTTCAAAGAGATGCTATGTCAGCTTTTCAAGATGGGAAAGCTAAATTGCTGCAAACTTTTGCTAGCTTAAATTCTAGAATAGCTTTAACTCAGACAGTTGGACAACTAAATGGGGAATGTCCTATTTATGTCTTACATCGCATTATGTATATCATGATTACATGCTTAACTAGATGATTTTAGGATTTAGAATGTTAGAGCATGCTCACACTGGGGTGTTAATTCTTCTGTGATAATGTCTATTATTAATGAATTTAATATTTCTGAAAGGTTTTTTTCATTTATTTTTGATAATGCATCTAATAACAATAGTGCAATTAGTTGTTTAAAAAGAAATTTGAAAACCGATATGGATGTGTTGTTGTTTCATCAAAGATGTGCATGTCACGTCTTGAACTTGATAGTTCATGATGGACTTAAAACTCCTTCGGTTTATTTAAAGAAAATTAGGAACCTCATGTTATATATACATACTTGTATAATATTGGATTCCCCAATGGTTTTGATGATAAACAAACATAATCAATTCTAATCCCCATGTTTTGTAGGTAATGCGAGCATCCTCAATACAGTTAAAGTCATATCTAATGAAGATGATGACTCAGATATTTGATACAAGGACATCAATCAATGAAGCACGGAAATTAAGGAGTAAATGTAAGGAAGTTAAAGCATTGAACTCAACAAGCTCAATGGCTATCAAGGAGTGATCTCAAGGACGTCAAAGTGTCAGACTTCACAAGCTCAATGAAAGTCTTCAATGCATTAAAAAGGAAGTGAAGAGGATACATATGTAAACCTTCTTTCTTTACTTCTTAGTTGAACTAGCATGTTAAGCCTTGAATAGACTCATTAGAATATCACTCATAACACTCACAAAACACTTTAGATCATACATCATTGAGTGTCATAGGGTTAGAACTTGCATAAACGCAAAGAAGAGTTTTTCAGCCCACCCAGATATCTGGTGCTCTGCGTCCAGATGCCTGGTGCTCATATGCATTTTGTTCACCAAATCCCAATTATGATCAGACGCCTGAAGTTCTAATTACAGACATCTGAACAAATCGTCAGATGCCTGGATGATGAACTCTAGACGTTTGAATAATTCAAGCTGAAAATTCAGTACCTCGGGCTCTGATGACTGACAAAAAACAGACTTCTAGATGATATACATCAGACGTATGGTAAATTAGTGCGAATATTTCCAGTAGATAAAACAGTCAGTCTTGATTAGGCGTCTGAAGTTGTATTACCAGGCTTCCGAACAGTTGACCAGACGTCTGGATGATGAACATCAAACGCCTGGGTAGTTGGACCAACTATATTCCAGTAACCATGTTGCTCACTGTCTGTATGATCAGATGTCTGATGCCTTTGCGCCAGACGACTGAGCAGTGGACCAGACGTCTGGAAAGTCTTCTTCAGACGTCTTATATATGTCCGTTAGACTGTATTTAATGCCCAGTCGGAACAGTACAACAGTCAACTGGCCGTTCTTCTTCCGGCGACTGGTGACTAGGATTTCTGCCAGTTAAGAGCCGTTTGCAGCATAACATGCTTGGGGCTTTTAGCTGTTTGTCAGTAGATTTCAGTGGCTTATAAATAGGGCTTTAATGTCTTGACTTGAGAGGTTAGCTAAGCATCTAATACTTCATTCAATACACTCTCAAGTGATTCAAAGTCATTAATTTCATTCTAGAGCATTCAAAGCAAATCAAGCTCAAGCTTTAAAGATCAACTTGTCTCCAAAGCTTTCAAGATCAGCTTCTAGCATTCATTGCTACACATCTTGAGACAAGTTAGAAAGTACTCTCACTCTCATCATTTAGAGCACATCACACACACCTTTATTGCCTGATTCTTAATAGTATTATTCAAGGCATATGTTCTGAAATTGTTTCATATTTCGATCTACAATTTTTCTTGATATTTGAGAAGTCCTCTCGGTTGTGAGAGTAGTCCATTCCTAGGCTGTGGACAGTGGAAGAAAGGTTCCTCTCATTTGTGAGACTAGTCCATTTCCGGTTTGTGGGAAGTGGAAGAAAGTGTATTGGTTTTTCACTTGTCAGGTTTTGGCAAGTGGGTATTATTGTATCACTAATCACTAGCAGGTTTGCTAGTGGGTTGCTGGAATAGGATTAAAAGGAGTCGGAGTGACTCAGAGTTGGGGAGACTCGGTGAATCCGAACCAGGGTAAATCCCTTGTTTGCGTTTGATTTTCTGTGTTTGTTGCTCTCTCTTTTCATTCGGCACTAAGGTTTCACAAGGGATAATTCAATTAGGCGTAATTTCCTTATTATCTTTATAAATCACTATTCATCTCCATAGTGTTTTCTCCATATAGTTTTAGATCACATAATTGGTATCAGAACTGAATTTTCAAACTATGACAACTATAAGCAACAACAAAAATCATAATGGTGCGTCATCTATTGCCGAAGGGCAGTCCACCGTTCAACCCCTGCTCCTCAATGGATCCATCTACAAACTTTGGAAGTTGATGATGGTAGTTTTTCTCAAAAGCATTTTGCTTTGGATAATGGTGGAGAAGAATTCTGTTGTGCCATCGAAAGAAGACTCCTCTAAGTGTACTCTTGATCAAATCAATGACGAGGCAAACAATGCCAACGCAATGTATTTTATTCTTTACTCATTGGAGGATCGCGAGTCTGACGAATTGTCAAAGTGCAAGACGGATCATCAAATTTAGAAGCATGTTCTTGCCACTCACAAAGGAGATCAATGCATACGTAAGAACGAGAAAGAAAAGGTTGGGCATGTATGCTACATGACAAGAGAGGATGCCAATAGGGACAAGGTAACTATAGATAATACTACATATATTTCCACATCTTCTATGAATATCACACCACATGTGGACACTTCACATATTTTACTTATTAATGAGAAGGGAATTTTGGTCTCTCAAAATGAGTGGGTGAGAAATGAAGTTATTTTTCTTAAATCACAGTTGAACAAGGTACAACTTAGTGATAGTGACAATGTTGAGATTGAAACACTTCGATCTCAAAACACACTTTTGGGAAATGAGAATATTGCTCTCAAACCCCAGTGCTCGAGCTCAATACACGTGTGTCCACCTTGGATACTAATCACTCTTCACTTATGAAGAGATATGAGCTCATGTCCTCCAATGTTGATAGATTCAACAAAGGGAAGGACAAATTGAACACAATTTTGAAAAACCAACTTCCCGTATATCATCGCGGTAGACTTGGCTATTCAAATGATAATGCTTCCACTTATCGCACATCTTATGGTGGAGCCAATATTAATTTTGTGAGGCTATCCTCCGGTGCTTCCACTGGTGGAGCATCAAAACTTTTGGGTAGTACATCTACCAAGACTAGCATCATTCCGGTGACACCCTCCTTTGGAAAGAAACCCACCAAGAGTGGACAACCAAGAAAGGGACATGTGTATATGTACACACACACCCAACCACATTGGTGAACACCTTCATGTGTTGCTCCTACTTATGATGAGTTTTACACACCACACCCTCGTGCACTTGCTAATACTCATGTAAAACATCCACATGGCCGCACCCATACTTATGTGCATGGATATGCTAAACCACATCATGGACATGCTTATTCAAATGCTTATCCACATGTCTCATATGCTTACCATGTTTCACATTCCTATACACCGAATGTGAAAAAGGATATGAATGTTCACAAAGCACAAACACATCGTGCAAGACCATGTGGTATGTATTATGCACCTCCTTACATATCTTATCTACATTCATCACACTACAGATATTCTCCAACACATACACCTCCTTATGCATATGCTCACCCAAATGCATACACACTTTCACATGCTTTTATGCTGCATGCTCCCTTGAGACAATCTCCTCCATTGTATGCACCCATAAGGCATAGGACTCCCAAGAGTCATTTGATTTGGGGTCCTAAGAATACTAGCATGTATAATAAGGGAATGTATACGCAATCGTATTTTAGGGATGTTATAAATAATGTGAACTATGTTGGGAAGTCAAAGTCTACTTGGACTTGGTTTCCAAATGGTTAATCCCCTTGGACCCAACATGCTTGGGTATCATGTGCTTATGGTATATTCTATAGGTACCCAAGAAGAGGAAAAAGGGCAACATGGGAAAAGATTGCTCTAAATGTAAAGGAAATGGTTGGATACTCGATAACAACTGTTCCAAACATATGACGGGAGACCCAAGTTTGCTCTCCGAGGTTATCCGCATCAAGAATGGCAGATCGGTTACTTTCAGAGGCAATGAGAAGGTATCCACCATATGAGTTGGTAAAGTTGGTGTTCCTTCTAAACCTTTTATAGATAATGTGTATCTTGTAGATGGTTTAAATCACAATCTTATCTCTATTAGTCAACTATGTGACAAGGTTTACAAAGTTAACTTTGGTGATGCATTGTGTAGTATTCTTAATAATGCTAATGATAGTATTTGTTTAGTGGCACATGCCAAAAGCATATTTATATTTTGGATTTGCCACACATACATGACCAATGCTTGGTTGCTCACTCTAAGGAACAACCCTTGTGGCATCGACGCTTTGATCATGTACACTTCAAGCATCTTCAAAAGTTGTCCAAGCACAACCTAGTTAGAGGTTTTCCGAAATTTTCTTTTAATAAGAAAACTTTTTGTGATTCTTGCCAACGAGGCAAGCTCTATAAATCGTCATTTAAAATTAAGAATGTAACATCTTCTTCTAGGCCTCTAGAGCTTTTACATCTAGATTTATTTGGGCATACTAGAGTTGCATCCTTAGGAAATGTATTCTATGGACTTGTAGTTATTGATGACTCCTTTAGGTATACTTGGGTGAAGTTCTTGAATAGTGAGAATGGGGCACTAGAGAAATTTATTATTTTATCTAAGAAAGTTCAAAAGATTCAAGGCACATCCATTGTCACCATTCATAGTGATCATGGAGGTGAATTTGATAATGAATTATTCTCTAATTTTTGTGATGAGAATGTAATAACTCACAGTTTTTCCTTCCCTCGTGCTCCACCACAAAATGGTGTTGTAGAAAGGAAAAATAGAACTCTTATTGAGTGTGCACGCACTATGCTTAGTGATAGTCGCATTGTGAGACCACGTACTAACAAAACTTGTTATGAGTTGTTTTATAACAAAATTCCTCAAGTACGTTTATTCCATGTATTTGGTTCTAAATGTTTTATTAAGAACACACATGGTAATTTAGATAAGTTTGATTCAAGTTCTGATGAAGGAATATTTAGTGGATACTCAGATCGTAGCAAGGCATACCGGATATTTAATAAAATAACCTTAACGGTTGAAGAATCACTTCACATTTCTTTTTATGAGAACTTTCATGTTCCATTATCTCACCTTGATGAGAATGTTGAATTTTTGTGTGATTATTTGAACAATGTAAAATTAGATGATTCTATTGCAACTAACCCTAATAATGATGGAGTTGAGTTTTTTTCTAATGATTAAGGGTTACCCAAGACATTTTCTACGGTCCCAAACCATCCACATGATCAAGTGAAAGGTAATATTGAAGATGGAGTTTGTACAAGGTCAAGGATAGAACGATTCGCACATTGTGCTGTCGTCTTAACTAAAGAACCAAAAAGCATGGAAGAAGTGTCACGCCCCGCTTCCCTAATATGGAAGACGAGACGTGATGATGTCCGCTCAGACGTGGAGATGTGAAGCTGCAGTCTGATAAGCGTCTATAAAAATTTCAAATCGTGGCAGGCCTTTGTATTGCGATGAAACATCAATAATAATAATAAAGCAGATAAAGAAACATCCACCAACCAAAACATCCAGCAAATTATTTCAACATCGCAGAAACGTCACAAAAGTATAAGTCTGAACAATAAGGCCTAAAACATGGCCGAACGAAAGTAAAGAAAGTCAGGTGCTACACACCGGAAACTAACTGCAACTTCTAAAAGAAGTGACAACTAAAAGACTCCAGGTGAGCCTAGGACTGGTCACCAGTGTCCTCGAACTTGGTCTCTGCAGGCACCTCAAACTCAGCGTCCACGTACTGCTCGTCCTCAGCGGGTAACTCTAACTCGGAACCTGACATGTGACACCCAAAGAGAAAAGGTCACATGTCAGCAAAAGTCTCCCAAAAGAAAGCGGAGAGCTTTTGTGCAAGGATACAAATAACAAAAGACGACTAGCAGTTCTAAAATAATGTAATGAGTTGAAATGACAATTAAGAATGCAACAATTAAAAATGACATGATGACATGCATTGCAAGAACATTAATTCACAATCACGATCATTATCCTATAACATTGTGCACAGGGTTTTCCCCTTACAGCTGAAGGAGCGGATCAGGCATCCTTCTATGCTGCGTGGCAGCTTAACCCTACCCCTCCACGTGTATCGAGCCAGGGTTTCCCAAGTATATGAGCTCGCTTTTGGATCATAAGCCAGGAAGTGTTTTTGGCACAGGGTTGTGCCCGCAAAAGCAGGTGCCTAGCCTCAATCATTACAATAAGTGTAGCGTGTGCTACGCAATCACGATGAAACATTTGATGCATGCAATGACATGACAATGAACAGATAATTTGCGTACCGTCAATTGAATTTAAACATGGCATGGTAGTATGAATGCAAGCATGATGAAGGTGTCGGATCTGGCTTCGTTGTCAAGCCAGATCTAAAAGTGTTGTCTAGGCAGCTATCATTTCACTGCCTAGTCTCTTTTACTCTACTGTATAAAATGGCCTAAGACGTGGCCTAAACAGAAAGCTGGCAAGTATCACTTGCCTGATTCCGGAGTTCTTGGTGTCGACGAGTCCGTACAGAAAGCGCAGACGTTTTCTGCGTTATCGGATTTCGATATCAGATTTAAATGAAAAAAAGACTGTTAACCAACTAACTTAACTCATCTAATTATTTAACAAAAATTGCCGTTTTATTACTAATACTCCTAATTTCCTCTATGAATTATTAGCAACTAACTTGGTTACTGGAATAAAACTGGCTATAGGTTACTAATACCAAACCGAGACATCCAATATGTAAAACATCAAAGAGATTGAACTACTACTATAAGGGTAGTATATTTAGGGTTCTAGCATACAAAGTATATGATGTTTATTAGGAAATATGGAGTGCTAGAGAACTATACGAAACCTTAGATGATGAACAGGGTTTATAGAAGATACCTGCATTGAATGGTTCAATGTTTGTTCCTTTCTCAGATTTACCATAAAGAATGAAAGACCAATCAACCCATAACTTTATTAGTTTTCAGAAATTCTAAGGAAATTTCAAGCCAACCGAACTAAATCTTTTAAGGATTTCAAGGTCTCCTATTCTTTAGATAAGCTCCATCTTAATTGGATATGTTTTGCTAAGAATCTACTTCACAAAGAAGCTGACATAACTTTAGTGCAAGTCATGAACTCCATCAGAACAACATGGGACTAAAATTACGAGATCTAAATCTTTTCAGGCTGAAGCCAATATAGTCCAAAACCAACCCAAAGTATAGGTACATAGGTATCCATGGCTACCGGAGGAAACTGAGATTTTTCATATACTATAAAAATAGTAAGTTACTGTTATATGATTCTAAAAACAGTTTATATAAAAAAATGGGTAACCCTAATTAACATGGTATAACAACCCATTAAAACTCTAACCTTTGATTAAAACACCACACTAACATCTGATTCACAATGTATGAAACCAACTTAGCACTAATATCTCTAACTCTAACTAGCAAGATATATATACAACAACCCTAACAGTTTGTATGCTTAAACTAACCATTAAAATAGCAAGCTAACCTCTAGCACCCTCGTTTGCTGTAGGTGGGGAGCGAGGAGGACGCCGGAGGGAACTACGTCGCCTGGAGATTCGCAGCCGTGCTCCTGGAGGAGAGCTGCCGTGCTGCTGCGTCGCCGCTGCAACAGAAGGTCGCATAGCCGCGGGGGAGGGCGCTTGGCTGGACGGAGGCCGCTACTGCCATTTGGCAGTGCACTCTGACGGGGGGGGGGGGGGGGGGGGGGGGGGGTGTGTGTGTCTACGAGCGTGTCGGCGCCGCCGCTGCGAGCTGCTGCGTTCGCTACGGCTGCTGCGCATTGCTGACGGAGCAATGGCGGGCAGGCGGGGTTGTCTGGTCGGCGGAGGGAAGAAGTTGGCCGTCGACGAAGGGTCCGACGGTGAAGTTCGGAGTCGGGGGCGCGGGGTGAAGGCTGCGTGTGTAAAACAAGCGGGAGGCAACGGGCTTTTGGTGTTTGCTGCGGGAAATTTTAGAGGCGGCAGCGTTTCTTTGTTTGCTGTGAAATAATAGAGACCTAGGTCTAAATTAAATAGGAGGCTGCTCACGTGGGGAGGGGGTAGGGTTAGTTAGGGCTAGGGTCAAATTTGTTATTAATAAGGAAATCCAATAGTTCTTTCCTCTCTCTCTCACATGAGCTATATGTGAGTGCGCGTGACACAGTTGGGTATGGCCAATGGAAAAGGCTAGGATTTATTAACTGGGTTCGGCCTTGGTCAAAACAAATGGCTAGGGTTATAGGAAAAATGATTATAAGATTTAATTAAAGAGCATAAGGTATTAATAAGTTGGTATTAAAAAATTTGATTTCAAAAAAAAAATCCCACTGTCTTCATTCAACCGTGGGTTATTTAATGATTAGAGTTTTTTTAAAATTTTTAGTTAAGAAATGATAAAAGTATAATTAATAAGATTTTTTACAAGCTTACCCCTCGGCATCCAAAAATTATAAACAAGATACCGGCGCGATCACGTCTCTGAGAGGGTCATGAATACGGTGTTCGGTCGCGCGTCGGAACTACGAAATTACAATAATAAAACCAAATACGGAAATACGCACACAAATCAACATACGCACAAAAAAAACGTGCGACCAGAAGTGGCCGTTACAAGAAGCTTGTAAGGATAGCTCATGGATCATTACTATGGAAGAAGATAAATATTTTGATCTGCAGGGACTGTTCTGTATAACTGATATATCTGGATCTGCAGGGACTATCCATCCAATTTGAAAGGAACAATGTTTGGGAGTTAGTTCTGAAAAACACCCTAGAGCAGGGGGGTGAATAGGGTGTATGGCACAAATTAAAAATTTAAGCACAAGGGAATAATGCAAACCACACAATCACACATCAGAGATGCAAGCACAAGTGTGTTTAACGGAGTAGCTCCCCGCCTATGTTCACTGCCTCTACTCCGACCTTAAAACATATGAGGATTTCCTCTTTTATAACCAAAAAGTTAAACAACCTGATTATGCTTGCGTGTGTTGATCGAACCGGACAAAGTAGTGTTAACAAGTATTACGCTCAAAGATAGCTTCTGGGTGAAGCTATTCTCTCAGCACAACCTCACAAAAATATAATCAAACTGATTTAAAACTGAAGTAAAAAAACAGAAAGATATCACCGCGATGTATTTTGTGAATTCATGATCGCGTAGGCACAAACAACTTGTCAATCGAACGTCTAGATCGAGAGTTATGCTCCTCTGAAGTTCGTTGCGTAAATCTGAAATCTTCAGGGACTGTGCTGCACAACTATTGTATCTGGATCTGTTCTTCCTGGCTGATTAGAATATACATATCACAGTTGCATATAATATTAAGTTGTGGTCGTCCACGTGCAAACGGTTCGTCGATCGAAGCTCTGGATCAAACGTTGTGCTCCTCTGAAGTTCGTTGCGTAAATCTGAAATCTGCAGGGACTGTTCTGTATAACCGATATATCTGGATCTGTTCTTGATGGTTGATCAAAATATAAATATCGCCGTTGCATTTAGCATGAAGTTGTGGTCGTCCACACGCAAACGGTTCGTCGATCGGAGCTCTGGATCAAGAGTTATTCACTTTTCAGCGACGTTTGTAGAGCTTCTTCTTCTTCCTGTGAAATTGATTATCTCTATGAAGCTTGGAAGAGATGAATTCGGCCAGGGGGTAGATGATTGATCTCTAAAATTATTTGACTCAATGTGATTCACTGGGGATGCATCTCCAAGGGAGGGGTCTTCCTCTTTTATAGAGATAGGAGTTTCTCTTCAATTAAAGCACTTAGTCTTCAAATCTCCAGTCCAATCTTCAATCAAATCTTTAATCAAATCTTCATGGTGCATGAATGTATGTTTAAATAGAAGAGTATTCAATCCTATTGAAGATATGATTCATCTTAAGATGGAACTTCTTTTGAATTAGATTTCCTCTTTAAAATCCAATCCAATCTTCAATTTTTGACTTAGTCAAATCCTATTGAAGATAGGACTCCTCATTTGATAAAACCCCTTTTGAATCCAATCACATCTTCAATCTTTGACTAATCAAATCTTCATCTTCATGGTGCATGGATAATTGTTTATGATGTAGGACCCTTTTTGAATTTCTTTTTACACAATTGTGCACCCATTATTTCTCTTTTGCACAAATAATTTCTTTTGCACAATTGGTCCTGAAATAACTTAAAGAAAACATTAGTACCACATGCATGACTTGTTTTTCATCATCAAAATTAAAATTGTGATCTAGTTAGTAGGCTAAATAGGCCAACAATCTCCCCCTTTTTGATGATGGCAAACAAGCCTAGAAAAGTTGTGATGTAATATTAAAGAGCAAGTCATATTGTGCACATGATCTTGAAAAATCATTTAAAGCTCCCCTATCTATGTGCTCTCATGAAAACTTGTTACAAGCTCCCCCTCAAAGTATGCATCACATGAATCTCAATTTTTCTATCTCTCCCCCCTTTTGTCATCATGCAAAAAGTATTCTACCATGCTCCCATGCTTCCCCTAGATTTATGCATCAATGTTCTATATTTTCTTCCCCCTTTTGACATCAATCGATCGGAATGAACTTGAGCAAGAGAATATCACCAACTTTATTAAAATTACTATAGCAAGAGACATGAAATAAGATTAGCATATCAAAGAAACACGAAATTGTTGAAAACACTTTCATATCAATGTTTACTCCCCACGTGCTCAAAATATGTACAACGTCATGAATCATCGAAAGCATACTGTTATTGCTTAAATATAAATAGAAGATATCATCAAATAACTAACTCGAATCATTGGTTTATGCTTATGGCACCAAAAAGAATTAAATTCATAAATTGTCTTAAATAACCTTTTCTATATTAATTTCTTTGGAATAGCTATCAAGCATGATGTAGGGAGACAACCAACATAGGATACAATGCTGTTAAATTTCGGGTCCTTTGGAGTTGAGTTGCACTAAGTGGTTACTTCATCTACCATATTTCATACACATTGCTCAACAAACCCCCGAAATCCGGTTATTCGCCACCGGTATTAATTTTTCTTCTTCATATTTTCATATTCATATTCTTTTTCATTTTCATAGGCCAATTTTTCTCAATATTCTTTCCTTTTCTTTTTCTACGTGGTTGTCTCAGAATAGTGACGCATGAAGGCATCTACGTATTCGACTCCTACTACATATTTGTTCCAAAGAAAATCATATATTTATAAGTAAAAAGACAATAAAAAAATTTAATCTTTTAAGGCCTAAACATTAACCAACGATTTTCCATAAGTTACATGACTATATCGACCAAAAAATTAAAACCATTAGGCATGCTTACAATAAACATTCAATTATGCACAATTTGAGTATGTGGATTTTTCATTAACATAAAATGTCATCATCAAAATCATATTTAATGTTTCTAAGATTTCTAACAAGTTTCATACCAAATGCTCATCGGAATTTCAACTATATCAATGATAAACATATGCTCATTGCAACCAATGAAATAGTCTATGATGTCATGCATCAACGAATGCTCATAAAAATTTTCATGCATCAAATATGCCAAAAAATAACCATAACTTTCTTTACCTTCATTCGTTCAGATCAACGCCGTTTTCGCCAATGCGATGTTTGCTACCCTCCGAACCTCATTGATGCATCTGCAGAGTAAAGTGCACCCTTTGGTATCCATTTTCTGGATCCGAAAGTGTTAGCACACGGTTTGTTTTACTGAATAAGATGTTTAGGAATTCACATGAATTTTTCAGAAAAAATGCGAGCAAAGAAATCATGGGTAACATGTCCCCTTCTTATTACAATACAAACATGTAAAATTAGAGTTGTATTGACTAGAGGCGGACATGTTCGCATCTTGAGTGCTAGATAGAGAGCTTGTGTATCTAGTGAATCTCTTCTCCACAGGTTTCCTAGGATTCTTATGAGGTTGCTTCTTTTGCTTCTTTTTGAACCCTAGGGCATGTCTGCTAGAATGATCATGTAATCCATCTAACATGTCATTGAAGCTCTTTTGACAGCTAGTGAATTTTTTATTATGTTGCTAAGGGCTTCATTTTATTTCTCTAGTTCATTAATCCTAGCAACATACCTTTTTTATTTCTCACTATTTTCCAATTCAATAGTTATGTTTTTCCCTTTTATTAAATTGGATTTTTCTTTTTCAACCCTTCCAATTTTTCCTCATAGCTAGCTATATTGTGATTTAGAAATTTTATTTCAGAAACTCTAACTAAGAGTGCTAATTTTTTCTTTCAAGTCTCTGGAGAGAATGGAATTTTCAAGTTCTAATTTAGCCACTTTTCTATTAACATCTTCTATTTCAATAGCATTATTTTTTCTTTTTATCAAATTAATTTTTTCTTTAACAAGATCCTCTATTTTTTCTTCGTGATTAGAGACCATTTAATTTAAGAATTTAATACCAGCATTTTTAGAATTTTAAGAGCTAACTTTCTCATTTAAATCTTTAACTAGATTAGAGTTTTCAATCTCTAACTTAGTTAATTTTTCGTTAGCATCTTTTAATTCTAAGATCTTGGTCTCTATGGCGGTTTCATCAATATTATTAACAATCTCTAAAGATTTTGTCATTTAGTAAATAACATTTCATTTTCACGATTAGCAGCAGCAAGTTGGTCTTCTAAGGATACTCGAAGTTTTTTAAGCTTATAGTATTTAGGACCTATGTATACGAGGAGATTTACTAAATATTCATAAGCTTCTTCCATATCAGCAAACTTATCCTCACTATAGCTATGACCATCAATAGAGAAGATTTCAGATTTTACCTTTCCGCTTTCTGAATTAGGTTTTATCTTTCTGCTTTCTGAACTAGATTTTGCCTTGCTGCTTTTTCACATGAGATATGTATGTTGTTCTTCTCATCATCATCTGAAGAAAGCTCCTCTGCATCGCTTTCTCCCCATATAGCTAGCCTCTCCTTCTTTTTGCCATCTTTTCCTCTTACAGAATTCCTCTTTCCTCCATCAATATCTTTGTTCTTTAGAAGAGAGCAATGTTAGTTCTTGGGTTCAAGACTAACGTTGTTTTGATGATGATCAATACATTATGTTAGTGTGCTAATCAATCTTATGTTTTAGTCTCAGTTTATCTTAATGATTATATGTTGATGAGACAAAGCATAATGCTTGGAGGATATTATAAGGGATATCTTAAAGACCTCCAAAAGTGATTGAGTGCTCAAGCTTGGATGAAGTCATGAAGATCATCTAATGAAGCCAAAGCTTGGAGCATGATGATGGATGGACATCTAGAGAAGCAATGCCAATGCTTGGAGCTTGATGAAGGGAAGCTTATCAAGAGGTGCCAAAGCGTGGAGATGATGGGGAGCGTCAAGGTATCACGAGCTTGAAAACTTAGACTCTAGGAGATGCAATTTGTAATCCATGTAATTCTATTACTTGCATTTCTCTTTTTGAGTCTAGGATTATTGTAATGCCTTGATAGATGGTCATTCTCTCATGCATATGCATTTAACCATCTTAGTGAGCCTTAGGATTATCATCTTGTCCAAAGACTCAATTGGAGTCTCTGGCTCTCCAACAGTCGCCTAATGAAGGTTTTACAGTCGACTGGATGATTTCAGGCACCTGTCGAGCCTTCTACAGTCGACTATAGGGCTCAGCTCAAGTCAACATGTTTATTGACTCTTCTTGAGCTTTTCACATCAGTCGACTGATGTTCAATTTACAGTCGCCTGTGTTTCTACAGTCAACTGTGCGCATTTTGCATTTTTTGGGCTTCATCCCAATTTGTAAGACAGTCGACTGATGAACTTTTTACAGTCGCCTGTGAAATGGCCATCAGTCGTCTGAAAGGCGTTAGTGCGAAAGTTGCATCTCTCTCTGTTTTTCTTCCATCCCTGCAGCAGTCGCCTGATGAAGGATATACGGTCGATTGTCTGTTTTACAGTCGCCTGTGTAGTCTTCTACAGTCGACTGTCCTGGCTCAGATTATAGCCGTTGGGATTTTTCTTACCGTTGAACAGTCGACTGTCATTTGTTCATCAGTCGACTGTCTGTGCCATAAACTGCCAAAATCTAGCCATTGCAGATTTTTTCCCTTTGGGTTTTTGGTTAGCTTTATGGAGGCTTCTTGGCTTCCTATATATAGGAGATGGCTTAGTTCATTTAGAACTCTTGAAAGGGTTAGGAAATCAAAGAAGATCATTTAATCTCTTCTCTAAGCCACTCCTCCCCCATTCACTCATTTGAGCTTCAATCTTATGCTATAGCATCTAAGCTCTAGGGAATTTCTCCAAGGGATTTCAATCTCATTTCTTTTCTTGGAGAACGTCTTTCTTCTCTTCATTTCATACACTCAAGTGAGAAGTGTTAGGATTCATTCCTAGATGAGAGAAAGATCATCAAGTGCAATCAAAGCTAATCTCAAGCACTTGGTCATTCACTTGCATGCCTTCTTCACTTGGTAAGATCATATCAAGACATAGGTAACTGTTGTTTCGTTTTGTTTTTTTTCGAAACCCTTATTCTCTTTGTGGGAATTAGTTACTCTCTTTGTGGGAGTTACTCTCTTTGTGAGAGTTTGGTTCTTTCTGTGTGAAAGAACAAAATCCTCTGTGTGAGGTCTCTCTGTGTGAGAGTAAGGATATCTCTTTGTGGGAATCCAAAATCCTCTGTGTGAGGTATCTCTGTGTGAGATTGTATTCACTTCTCTTTGTGAGAATCATAGTGAATATTGGTGTGGCTGGACGTACCCAAGTTTTGGGGAACCATGGTAAAATCCTTGTGTTTGCAATTGTTGTTGTTGAGCACTCTGTTTATTTTCCGCTGCTTATTGTGCTTTAATTTCAGTATTATTAATTGAACCATAGAGCAACGTCATCCACCGTTAAGTTAGGTAACTTATGGCAGAGCGGTCGCATGATTCTCATAATTATTAAACAAGTGTTTACGATAATAAGATGAAAGAATATCTCAGAAACTTGAAGATAGTATGTGATATGAAGCATATTAACATGATCCTAAAACAGGTATCACAATTGGGTATTATGCTAAAATGAATTGTAGACATATGTAATGGGGTCAAGTTCGGAAAAAAATAACTGAGCTACGACCCATTATAATTATTTTAAGAAATTTTTCTATCCATCGTCCTATTTCTTTCCCCTTTCTTCCCCCCTTTCTTTCTTTTTTCTTTTGGTTTGGTGGTCGAAGCCCGCAGGAAAAGTTGTGGGCTTCGGCATGCCAGTCGGCCCCCGCAAAATTTTTCACTAACATGCGGGCTGAAGCCTGTAGTATGTCGCTACGGGCGTCAGCCCGCTGCGGACGTCTGCCCGCAGTCATTTTTTATTTTCGTGGTGGGCCGAGGCCCCCAGCGAGTGCTGCGGGCTTCGGCCCGTAACTAATTTTTTTTTCCAAAGGGTTGAAACCCTAGCAGGGGGTGCGCTGCCGGTGATGGCAGCGCACCGCCCATGAGAGGTGGTCGGTTAGTGGGGGGTGCCACCGCCAGTGGCAGCAGCAGAGGCTATGGCGGATTGTGGCCGTCGGATGACGAAAACGGTTTTTTTCAAATACCCTAGAGAAGGGTTTTTTCACCGTCGCGATTGATAGTGGCGGCGTACCGCCACTACGGCGGTGGTAGAGAGGGAGGGGGATTGTAGTTGTGCCTAATCGTTTCTTTTTTCTTTTTCTCGGCCGACGGTGGCCGCCACCCACACTACCCTGGGGTTGGGTCGGCAGCCTATTGGCTGCCGCCCCCATCCCCATCTCTTTTATTTTTTTCGAGTTAATTCGATCTTTGGGTGTTATAACGTGATAAATATCATGATCATGATAAAATATACTGGGTTTTTTTGGTATACCTCAAGATCGATTAAGACAGATGTTTGATTTCGATAGGTCGTCTGCGCACGAAACAATTGTCCATTGTCTGCCTAGGCTTTTGCAACGTTCTGTCTCTCTACCAGGGAAGATGGTGCTAATAACATATTGTAATCTGGGGGAGACCCCGACCTTTATTTATAGGGGAATATGGAAGCTTCCATACAATGGTATGATACGGTGTTCATGTAGGATACAAACTCTTAATCTGCTACTGGATAGGATAAGCCTTACATGGACCTTTACATGGACCTACATAACACATTCATAACATCGTCATGTTTTTATCAATAAACATCCTTGCACTGAGACTTTCACTCGCTTTATTAGAAACTAATTATTTGACGATGAAACTACCCTCTCTCATTGTGTCTTCCATTCCTGAGTTACATACTCTATATTCCTCTTTTTTGTTGTTGTTCTACTACCGTGCTCGTAACCTCCATTGCTGCTTCCACCGTTACCACTAAAGGTCACTGCCTCTTTATTTTGTCATTCTTTGATGTTGCAGTCATTGTTGGGTTTGTGATTGTCACATGCATTAAGGGTAATTGAGATGATACTGACGATATAGGTGGCTATGGTGATGGTGGTGATGAAGATGTCGAGAGGGAGGGAGAGATGAATGGTGGTATTGATGACTTTTTTTGAAACAAGAATATGACACTATTTGATGAATTTGGCACGAACCCCTTTCATCAAAAAATTCATTGATTCCACAAGAATCACAGTAGTGAAAAATTTGGCACAAGAATATTGCACAATCCATCTAATTTATGATGAATTTTTGAAGAAGATGAGGGGGGAGAGGCTCAATGTAGTTTTCTGCTAAGAATGTAAGCTGGTGAAAAAAACCCCTTCAATTTAACTCAAATTTCCTTGACATCAAAATTGACTGGCAAAAAAAAACTTTACAAAACCAAAATTCATACGGACTACTGTTCATCATCTTCATCGCTTTGTCAGTATCAAACCACATCCAAAATTCTGCTGTGATTCTCACTGTTCACTAGAAGACTTACTGATTACAGTAAAATAGGAAAAATACTGACCACGGTAAAACAGTAAAAATTAGAGAGTAAAAAAGGACTACACTATTTCTCACTGGAAATAACTTTACACACTCTAAGGTAAACAACAACAAAAATCACTACAACTTTTACCTCTCTAAGGTAACTTCCATCTCTTGGGTAACTTCACTCTCTAGGGTAACTTCCTCTCTTGGGTAACTTCCTTCCTCTCTTGGGTAACTTCCCTCTCTGGGGTAACTCCTCATAATCCTCTCAGGAATTGGACACACTTCTTCTCTCCCGGAAGAAAAACACTCACAATTCTTCACAACTCTTGTACTGGTTGTTGTTGCTTGTTTTGGTGTATCTTACATCTCCTCATACCCCTCCCTTTTATAGGCAATCAAGGGGGAAGGGTTTGGTGCATCTACCGTAAGCAAGGGGGAGGGGTTGGAACAACTCAAGAGCAACTTGAGTTGCTCTCCCCCCCAAAGTTGACTAATCATAGCAACCCTCATGGGCTGCTAGATGAGCTAGAAAAAACCCCAGCAATTCTCCCCCTCCAGCTACATCCGAAGTGATTGTCATTTAACAATCATCCCAGCTATGTCTTTGCACAGCTCCATGTAGATTTCTTCATGTAGATCACCATGAAGAACGCCGTCTTGACATCCATCTGCTCAAGCTCTAAATTTAACATGGCTACCAATCCGAGGATGATGCAGATTGAAGCCATCTTCACAACAGGTGAAAAGATCTTGTCAAAGTTAATACCTTTCTTCTGAAGGAATCCTTTGACCACCAGCCGAGCTTTGTGTTTCACCATCTTTCCGTTGCCATCTTTCTTGAGCTTGAACACCCATTTGTTATTCAGTGCCTTCTTTCCTTGTGGAAGCTTGACCAACTCATAAGTAGAATTCTTCTGCAGAGATTCCATCTCATCTCGCATAGCTTGCAACCAACTTTCTTTGTTCTTGTGAGATATTGCTTCTTGAAAACTCTTTGGCTCCCCCTCTTCAGAAAGTAGAAGATATTCAGCTTCTGAATATCTGGTTGATGGAATCCGGCCTCGTTCAAATCTTCGTACTTGTGAGTTGTTGACTTCAGGAGGCGTACCATCATCTGCCTGCGGTGATGGTGGTGCAGTAGCTGCTGGAGAGGGTTGTGGCTCCCCTGCTCAGCATCCGCCTCTTCTTCCATGTCTTGTTCAATAGCCTCCTCCTCTTCTGGTATTTCTTCATGCACCTCTTCGTATTGCAATGGTGCTGGGTCTGGAACAATGTCTTCAGCACTAGAGCTTGCAGTTGAAGATGCCATAGGCTTTTCAATGTCTTCCAATGTTTGATTTTCTTGGAACATCACATCCCTGCTCTGAATAACCTTCTTCGGCTTTGGGTCCCACAACCTGTACCCAAATTCTTCATCTCCATAGCCGATGAAGATACAAGGAATGGTCCTTGCATCAAGCTTCTGCCTTTGCTCATTGGATACATGTGCAAAGGCTAAGCAACCGAATACCCTCAAGTGGGAGTATGAGGGATTCTTAACAAACACCTTCTCTGGACTCACAAAATCCAAAGGTACTAATGGTGATCTTTGATGAGGTAGCAGGCGGTACGAACAGCTTCCCCCCAGAATGGCTTTGGTAGCTTAGCCATACCGAGCATGCTTCTGACCTTCTCCATGATCGTCCGGTTCATCCTTTCAGCAACGCCGATGTGTTGTGGAGTGCGAGGAACCGTCTTCTCATGTCTAATGCTTGGCTTCTGCAGTAGACATCGAATGCTCTGAAAGTGTATTCGCCTCTATTGTCTGAGCGGAGGCACTTTAACTTCTTTCCAGTCTCACGTTCGACCATGACGTGGAACAGCTTGAAGAAGTCGAGCACTTGGTCTTTCGTCCTCAAGAAGTAGACCCACACCTTCCGAGAAGCATTATCAATGAAGGTCAAGAAATACCTGTTGCCACCTAGTGACTCGACCTCCATGGGACCACAAACATCAGAGTGTACAAGACGGATTAACTCTGATCTCCTTGTTAAAGAAGAACTGAAGGAGACTCTATGTTGCTTGCCAACTAAGCAATGCTGACAAGGATCTAGTCCAGCATCCTTAGTGATTGAGATCAGCTCCTTCTTTGTCAAGAGAGATATCACTCTCTCACTCATGTGATTAAGTCGTTGGTGCCACAGATTTGGAGTAGCCTCATGTTCCACCACGTTAAGGCTATCGGTACATATCTTCACATGAGTTTTGTATAACGTACAACAAATGTGTCCCTTTGCGGTAATCATGGCACCTTTCGTCATTCTCCATGTGCCATTGTTGAAGTGGTTGTTGAAGCCCTGTTTGTCAAGGGCTGTCCCCGAGAGCAAGTTCAGCCGAAGGTCTCGCACATGTCGGACATCCTTCAGCGTTATTGTGTAGCCGACGTTCGTCTGAATTTGAACGTAGCCAATTCCTACGATCTTGCAGGAACTTGTATTCCCCATCTTCACGATGCCAAAGTCTCCTGCCTTATAGTTGGTGAAGAAGTCACTTCGAGGAGTGGCGTGGAATGATGCTGATGTATCAATCACCCACTCGCTATCTTGGTTGGAAACGTGAAGGCATGTCTCTTCTTGGATAGAGCAGATAGCCACTTCTCCGGTACAAGCGACTAACGCCTCTCCATCCTTCGTCTTCTGTTGAAAACCATTTTGACCTTGTTCTCGCAACAGCTTCCGGCAGTTTTTCTTCTTGTGGCCCTCCATGCCACAATGGTAACACTTGTTGGTTGGCCTCCTCCCGTCTGTGGACATACCACGGCTTTTGTTCATGCCTCTGCCCCAGCTTCGACCACCTCCTTGTTGTCTTCTTCGAGTCTCTGTCACGAGGGCATGCGATTGGTCTGTGCCGGCTTCTTTTCTCCTGGCCTCCTCGTTGAAGAGGGCATCCTTAACCATAGACATGGTAAGTTTGCCGTTTGGGGCCGAATTGCTGAGAGAGACCACCAACGTCTCCCAGTTGTCTGGAAGAGAACTGAGAAGAAGAAGAGCTTGCTCTTCATCTCCAAGCTGTAACTCCACCGTAGATAATTGATTCACCAGGCTCTGGAACTCGCTCGTGTGCTCAACAACGGAAGTTCCACTCCGCAGCTTCAAATTTACCAGTCGCCTTATTAATAAGGTTTTATTTCGAGCAGTCTTGGCTTGGTACATGTCCTCTAGCTTTTGCCAGAGGGCATATGCATCCGTCTCCTACGCAACATGGTGGAAGACGTTGTGATCGGTCCATTGTTGGATTTGACCGATCGTCTTTCGATTCATCTTCTTCCAGTCAGCTTCTTTGGTGGATTCCGACTTTACTCCTTTGACCTCCAATGGGTCAAATAAATCTTTACAATTGAGGAGATCATTCATTCGAGGTCTCCACAGTGTGTAATTTGTGGCCGTCTGCTTGACCATAGCTCCCGACGAGGATGATTCTTCCATTGACATTTTGAAGAGGAAAAAAATAATAAAAAAATTTTCACTCCCAAAATTTTCACTCCCCTTTTTTACTCTCTCACACACAGCTCACCTGGGCTCTGATACCACTTGTTGTGATTCTCACTGGTCACTAGAAGACTTACTGATTACAGTAAAACAGTAAAAATACTGATCACGGTAAAACAGTAAAAATTGGAGAGTAAAAAAGGACTACACTATTTCTCACTGGAAATAACTTTACACACTCTAAGGTAAACAACAACAAAAATCACTACAACTTTTACCTCTCTGGGGTAACTTACCTCTCTTGGGTAATTTTCCTCTCTGGGGTAACTTCCTCTCTTGGATAACTTCCTTCCTCTTTTGGGTAACTTCCCTCTCTGGGGTAACTCCTCACACTCCTCTCAGAAATTGAACACACTTCTTCTCTCCCGGAAGAAAAACACTCACAACTCTTCACAACTCTTGCACTGGTTGTTGTTGCTTGTTTTGGTGTATCTTACATCTCATACCCTCCCTTTTATAGGCAATCAAGGGGGAGGGGTTGGAATAACTCAAGAGCAACTTGTGTTGCTCTCCCCCACAAAGTTGACTAATCCTAGCAGCCCTCATGGGCTGCTAGATGAGCTGGAAAAAACCCCAGCAAATTCCATACAAAATAAATCAAAACCCATCAAAATTCATCCAAAACCCCACCCCAAAACCCATCAGTAGGCGGAGGGCGGCTGGCGGAATGCAACAACATGCAGCAAAGCAAACAACAGCAAAGAATAAAAATGAAGATGACGATGAATATTAAAGAGCATTTTGGTTATTAAAAAATAAATGAGTGAAGAAAAAAGTTAGGAGCATTAGTGATTTTTAAACAAATTCTAGATACAAAGCATACATTTACATGAGGCAAAAATGTGAATGAGGTTAATGAAATGAAAAAAATAAAAATAATGAACCACATTTTTTTTAATGTGCATGCCCATCAAGAATGTGAATCAATAAAAAGGATACAAGAAAATCTATGCAAGGTAGTGTTGGAAAAGCAGTGCTGATGATCTCTCCTCGCCGAAAACATCTCTCTTCAGTCAGGATTCTGTTGTTATATTGCTTTCAACATCAGAAGCGCTTGTTGCTTCCTCCTCCTCTTCCTCTTACCCTTTCTCATCTCTTATCAAACTGCAGTCCTCATCTTGCAAATAATCTAACTAGCTTTTGGTACTTGTATCGGAAAGTTTTCCAAATAAATACAGTACAGGCCTGCATGAAGATATCAAGCATATGATTGCTATGGTCAAGGTTATAACAACATCATATAGAAATTTAGCAAAGAACATCAGATCAAATGTTACATGAAGGCGCAAAGTGCATTATGAAGGAGCAAAGTGCAATCGACAACAAGTAGCAATCAAATAGGGGCCTTCGTATCCATAACAGACAGAACCTGAGGAACTGTCAATCCCCCTGAAATAATAATTTCTGCACAAGAATCTATTAGGAGGGGGGACACTTCGTCATTGCCATCATCAACATAACAAACCCTTGCTTTAAAATTCGAATCATACCTGTTGCCTCTATTACAGATAATTTTGGCTTGATGGCGTCTTTTGTGTTAATGAGAACAATATCTCCGATATAAAGGTTGTTGGTGGGTATATATACAGAATAGAGTTCTTCATCGCCAGCGCGACGCCTAAGAATAACCGTGGATGTGATGAAGCCGATGGCGTATTCGCCGACTCGTGGATGGGTTAGGATGACCACTTCCTTGAAGGCCCTGGAGTTCTGGTCTGTATATGATGTGTGTTGATCGAAAATTAAATTATCAAGAAGAAAACTAGGAGAAAAACAGCAGAATAGTTTACCTGGTGATATTGCTGCACTTATTTGCTTCAAGGCAGAATATATGAGTGAAATGAGTGGCATTTTCTTAATAATCCATTCACCAAGACCAAGGACAGAAGCTCCCAGCCATGACGACATGAACACACCCACCATAAAGATGAACATTATTGAAGTGATGAATCCTAGGCCTATACATTGAACCATGTCAGTCAAGTCTGTATGTGACGTGTGGGAAAAAAAGGTTTGATCAAATCAATAAATTAGGATATAACTAGAGATTTTAGTGGCAACTCCTGCATTCAGTGATCAATTTTGTTAGATGTTTATGTATATACCCCTTTTGTATGGGGTCTTTTGTGCTTATTTACCATTGCCTGTACTCTATATATATCGGGCTATTGCCCTTAGAATAAGATAAGAGAGTTTATTCCTAACATGGTATCAGAGCTAGGTTTAACCTAAACCCTAGCCGTCTTTTTGCTCTCTCCGCCGCCGCGTCTCCCGAAGCTTTCGCACCGCCGCCTGCCGCATCTCCCGAAGCCTTCGCGCCGCCGCATCTCCCGCGCCGCGCCTCCTGCTTCTGCCGTCGGCCGCGCCATCTCCCGCGCCGCGCCACGGCCGCCGCATCTCCCGTCGGCCGCATCTCCCACGGTCAGCGCCGCGGCCGCCACATCGGCCGCCGCATCAAAAATCTCCCGCAGCCGCCGCATCTCCCGCGCCGCGCCGCACCGCCGCATCTCCCGCGCCGCATCTGCCGCTGCCGTCGGCCGCATCTCCCGCGCCGCCGCATCTCCCGTGCCGCTTCTCCCGAAGCCGCGAGTCGCGCCGCCGCGTCTCCCGAAGCCTTCGCGCCGCCGCGAGTCGCGCCGCCGCTTCTCACCGGCAATCTAGCCTCCGCCTCCTACGGATCTACCTCTTCATATGGCATCTCCTACGGATCTACCTCTTCATCATCATCATGTTGCTATTCCTCGGTGTTCGTTGATTTTTGATGACCTTAATTATAAGGAGTGGATACCGCACATTCGTCTCCATATGCGCGGTCAGCGCCTTTGGGACCTTCTCACCGGCGATCGTCCTTGCCCACCGCGACCGGTGCTTCCCAGCGAGACACCATTTCCCCCCACTGCTGATGACACCGCCAAGAAGGCAGCAACCGATGCGTATGCGACTGCTGTTGCTGCTTATTCCTCTCAGGATGTTCTCTATCGGCGGTGGTGTGATGACGATGCTCGTGCCGCCAACATCCTCATCGCTAGCATTGATGTGTCCCTGACTGGCGACATTGTGAGTTTGGCGACGTCTCAGCTGATGTGGGATCATCTTCGCTCTCACTATGAGCCTACCGGTGACTCCCTCATCTTCAGCAGGGTGATGCCACGGTCGATGAGTTCTATGCACAGATATCTGCTATCTGGCGTCAGCTCGACTCTTTGGGACCAGCGATCTGTCGTATCTGCCAGTGTTGTCAGCATCAGCACTCCCACCTGTAGCTTCGTCGGGTCTATGACTTTTTGACCCGACTTCGGCCTGAGTTCGAGCAGATACGTGCCCAGCTGCTTGCCCGTCACCCGCGCGTGACGTTCTTGGAGGTTCTTGCTGCTATTCGTACTGAGGAGACTAGTCTTCGTACTGCTGGTCTTGTGGCACCTTCTGCTTCTGTTTTGGCGACCAGTGCTCCTGCTTCTTCTGCTCCTATCACACCAGATCTGCCTTCTGCTACAGCACCCGTGCGAGGTGACACCAGACGCTGCACCTACTGCCACCGAGACAGACATGTGGAGGCGCAGTGTCACAAGAAGCGGAGGGATCAGTCTGCTGCCAAGAAGAAGAAGGAGACTGACACTGGGGGTTTCACCTCTCAGAGGAGCACTACCCCATCTGATACTGAGCAGGAGCTTCTCACGTTATTTCGTCGGATGTCTGCTTCTGGGGCATCAGGCTCTGCTTCTTCTGCCAGTCAGCCTCCAGGTACTGCGACACCATCTTCCACCACCTCAGGTACCTCTCCTTGGATCCTTGACTCTGGTGCTTCATTTCATATGACTCCTGACTCTACCACTTTGCATTCCATTAGTACTCCCTCCAGCCCTGTCACAGTTCTAACTGCAGATGGCACCCCACTTTCAGTTACAGGGCTAGGCACACTTTCTAATCCCACTTTTCATGTCCCTGCTGTGTCCCTCGTTCCAAAACTCACCATGCAGCTTATGTCGGCAGGCCAACTTACTGATCATGGCTGTCGTGTTATTCTTGATTCTGACTCTTGTTCTATCCAGGATCGTCGCACGGGCACTCTAGTTGGTTCTGGCCCCCGCAGGCATGATTCTCCGCGTCTTTGGGAGCTTGACTGGTTTCATCTTCCTTCCGCTGCCTCTACCAGTCCTCCCATCACCACTATTGCCTCCGCCTCTGCTGCATCATCTACCGGTTCGTTTGCCCGGTGGCATCATCGCTTAGGACATCTCTGTGGTTCGCGTCTTTCTTCTTTGGTTCGTAGAGGTTTATTAGGGTCTGTCTCTGGTGATATGTCTTTAGACTGTATGAGCTGTAAACTTGGCAAACAGTTACAGCTACCTTATCCTACTAGTGAGTCTGTGTCTCAGAGTCCTTTTGATCTTGTTCACTCAGATGTATGGGGTCCGGCCCCCTTCGTTTCGAAAGGGGGTTATCGCTACTATATTATATTTATAGATGATTTTTCTCGCTACACTTGGATATACTTTATGTCCTCTCGTACTGAGGTTTTGTCTATTTATAAATCTTTTGCTACCATGATCCGTACACAGTATAGCACTCCCATTCGGGTTCTTCGTGCTGACTCTGCTGGAGAATACTTATCTCGGCACCTTCGTGCCTTTCTTGATACCCAGGGCACTCTCTCACAGTTTTTCTGTCCTGGTGCTCATGCCCAGAATGGCGTTGCTGAGCGCAAGCATCGTCATTTACTTGAGACTGCTTGTGCCCTTATGATTGCTTCCTCTGTTCCCCCTCAGTTTTGGGCTGAGGCTGTATCTACTGCTACATATCTCAGCAACATGCAGCCATCCTCTCCTCTTCAGGGTGCGATTCCACTTGAGCGCCTTCCTACACCACCTCCAGATCTGCCGTCTTATCCTGAGCTTCGTCTTTTTGGTTGTGTCTGCTATGTCTTGTTGGCCCCTCGTGAGCGCACCAAGTTGACAACCCAGTCTGCTGAGTGTGTCTTTCTTGGATATAGTGCTGTGCACAAGGGATATCGGTGTTGGGATCATGTAGCTCGACGGATGCGGATTTCTCGTGATGTGACTTTTGATGAGTCTCGTACCTTCTTCCCTCGTCCTTCTTCATCTTCCAGTCCGGCTTCTATTGTTGAGCCTCTTTTGTTTCTCATTTTTCCTGATAGTCCACTATCCACCATTCCACCACCCATACCCCCATCACATGTGCCCTCAGCTCCACCACCAGTGCCCCCTGTGCCTCCGGTCACCTCTGCACCTACCCCAGGACATGTTTCTCCCTTTCCTCTTCACTACACTCGTCGTCAGCGAGTCGAGGATCCTCCTGCAGTGCCTTCTCATGAGATGCCCTCCATCACCAGTGACCCTCCTGAGTTGCCATCTTCCTCCAGTGACCCTCCTCGTTACCACCTTCGTGATCGTGAGTCACTACGCCCTCCTGGTCGGTTTACTTCTCTGGGTGCTATTCTTGCCGAGCCGACCTCTTATCGGGATGCCGCTGCTCACCAGGAGTGGCAGCATGCTATGTCAGAGGAGATTGCTGCGATTGAGCGTACTGGTACGTGGGATCTTGTACCCCTGCCTGCCCGTGTTCGTCCTATCACGTGCAAGTGGGTTTACAAGGTCAAGACCAGATCTGATGGTACTCTGGAGCGCTACAAGGCTCGTCTTGTAGCACGCGGTTTTCAGCAGGAGCATGTGATAGATTTTGAGGAGACATTTGCTCCTGTTGCTCATATGACTACTGTTCGCAGTCTTATTGCTGTTGCTGCTGTTTGTTCATGGACTATTTCCCAGCTTGATGTCAAGAATGCTTTTCTTAATGGCGTTCTTGATGAGGAGGTTTATATGCGACCACCACCTGGTTATTCTGTCCCCGAGGGCATGGTTTGTCGCCTTCTTCGCTCTCTATATGGTCTTCGGCAGGCTCCACGTGCTTGGTTTCAGCGGTTCTCTTCTGTCGTCACTGCTGCTGGTTTTATTGCGAGTGATCATGATCCTGCTCTCTTTGTTCATACTTCATCTCGTGGTCGGGCGCTTCTCCTTTTGTATGTGGATGATATGATTATCACTGGAGATGATCCCCAGTATATTGCTTTTGTGAAAGCACGACTGAGCGAGCAGTTTCTTATGACGGATCTTGGCCCTCTTCGTTACTTTCTGGGGATTGAGTTTTCCTCCACACCTGATGGCTTCTATCTCTCTCAGGAGAAGTATATTCAGGATCTTCTTGATCGGGCTTCTTTTGTTGATCAGCGTACCGCTGATACACCGATGGAGCTGAATGTACATCTTCGCTCTATTGACGATGATCCTCTTCCGGACCCCACTCGTTATCGCCATCTTGTTGGCAGTCTGGTCTATCTTGGGATCACTCGACCGGATATTTCATATTCCGTGCACATCTTGAGCCAGTTTGTTTCTGCACCTACTCAGCTCCACTACAGCCACCTTCTTCGTGTCCTGTGTTACCTGCGCGGGACCAGCCACCGTCGATTATTCTTTCCACGCTCTGGTCCTTTACAGCTCCATGCTTACTCTGATGCGACTTGGGCCAGTGATCCTTCTGATCGTCGGTCTCTATCTGCCTATTGCGTCTTCCTGGGTGGCTCTCTCATCACTTGGAAGACCAAGAAGCAGCAGGCGGTTTCTCAATCGAGTGCTGAGGCTGAGTTGCGTGCTATGGCCTTGTTGACAGCAGAGATTATTTGGCTACGTTGGTTACTTGAGGATTTTGGCGTCTCTATTTCCACACCTACTCCTTTGTTGTCTGACAGTACAAGTGCCATCAGTATTGCTCGTGACCCGGTGAAGCATGAGCTCACCAAGCACATTGGTGTGGACGCCTCTTTTACGCGTTCACAGGTACGGGATAAGGTTATTGCTCTACAGTATGTGCCTTCTGAGTATCAGCTCGCGGATTTCTTCACAAAGGCCCAGACTAGAGCACAGCACAGTTTTTATCTTTCCAAACTCAGTGTTGTTGATCCACCATGAGTTTGAGGGGGGTGTTAGATGTAAATGTATATACCCCTTTTGTATAGGGTCTTTTGTGCTTATTAACCATTGCATGTACTCTATATATATCGGGCTATTGCCCTTGGAATAAGATAAGAGAGTTTATTCCTAACAAATTTAAGATGCCTTGACATGAGTTTGACTGCCTCAAGAGAAGTTTGGAATTACAAAGGGAATGAGAGTACATGTAGAATGAGAGGAGAGAAGCAGATGGATCGCTAATGAAGCAAAGGTTATAAGAGAGGAGATTAATTTGTTTGTCATCTAAGTTGCTTAGCTTGCATCATTTACACACCTAAACGGAGAAGGTGGTAGCTCTGCTATGATACAGACAATGATGTTGTCTATCACGTTGTTGTGATTAACTGATCGCAGCAAAAATAAAAGTTACTGATCATGGTAAATAGTAAAATATTAAGGTAAAAAATGTTTACGATTTCTCACCCGAAAATAAATTTACCATAAGGTAAACAACCACAATACAAAAAAACCTGTCACTACAATGTTTACCTCTCTGGGGTAACTATCTCACTGGAGAACACACTTACAATTCTCTCTGGAATTGGACATACTTCTTCTCTCACGGAAGAAAACTCCTTCTTTCTTTGCTTTCTATCTTTCTCTTCTCCGTCTGTTGGGTTTTGGTGTGTTGCACAACTATGCCTTAAGCCCCTTTTATAGCTTCATAATCTCTTCAAAAACGTCATGCATGCATGACGTTCCTATAGACAAAGACAATGGAGGGGGGGGGGGGGGGGGGGGATGCATTTGAGAGTATGCATCACATGCGGTTAAAGACATGGTTTGAATAAGGGGACATATGCAACTGGACTTAGGTGTCCAGCCAACCTTTTCAATTCTCCCCCTCCAACTGCATCTAAAGCGACTGTCGTTTGTCAACCATCCCAGCTATGTCTCTGCACAGCTCTAGCTTTTCTTTTGTCACCACATTCGTGAACATGTTTGCTGGATTTTTCTTGGTATGGATCTTTCCTAATCTTAACAACTGTTGATTCTTCACCTCACGTATCCAATGATTGCAAATGTCAATATGCTTTGTCCAAACATGATACATTGAGTTTTTGTTCAAATCCAAAGCACTTTAACTATCACAATGTACCTTGTACATGTTGTGCTTGATTTCTAATTCTTGGAGAAAGCTTTTTAACAGTAACATTTCCTTACCAGTTTATGTGATTGCAAGATACCCCGTCTCTGTTGAGGATAACACACCGCACTTCTGCAATTTTGACTGTCAGGACACAACACCCTCTACAAAAGTGTAGAGAAAATATAATGTGATCTTCGGCCATATCTGAAAATGAATAGCCTTCCAAGATTAAATCAGCTTCTCCGTAGTACGGACATGTCGTTGAAGTACCCTTGAGTTATCTGAGAATCCACTTGACTGCTTCCTAGTGTTCCTTTCCAGGATTAGAAAGGAATCAGCTTACCATTCCCATTGCATGCGTAATGTCATGCCTTGTACACACCTTGCATACATCAGGCTTCCAACTGCTAAAAATAAAGAATCATTGACATTTCCTCCTACTCTTTCTTGGATGAAGGGCATAACCTCTTGTTCAACTTGAAGTGGTTGACCAATAGAATGCTAATTGGTTTAGCATGATTCATGTTGAATCTCTTGATCACACATTTAATATACTTCTCCAGAGATGGCCATAACCTTTTCTTTTCTTATCTCGGTCTATCTGTGTTTCCAAAATTTGTCAAGTTGGACCTAAATCTCTCATATCAAAAGACTTAGAGAGTTCATTCTTCAGCTGGCTGATTTTCGTTGCATCTTGTCCAACGATCAATATATTGTCTACATATAAGAGCAATGCAACAAAGTTACTATTGGAAGGTAATCCCTTGAGCATTGCTCTTTCATTCATAGAGTATATATAGGTACATTGGTTTAACAGGATCATAACAAATCAACAATTTGTTTTTCAAGATCAGTATAACAATCTAGCTAACAATATCTAGCTAACAAATAAACTAACTATAAACCGTAAAATATTCTATTTACTAATACACCCCCGCAGTCTAAGCGGGAGGAGGCTGGACACTCAGACTGGAGCAAAACTGAGTGAAAAGATGTCGTGGTAAGCCCTTCGTGAAAATGTCGGCATATTGGAATTCAAAAGTAACATGGAGAACAGTACTTCGCTAACCTGAACTTTTTCGCGAACAAAGTGAATGTCAAGCTCAATATGTTTAGTTCGCTGGTGTTGGACAGGATTGCTAGAGAGATAAACCACAGAAGTATTGTCATAGTAGACTAGTATGGCATGTTGGACTGGGACATGAAGTTCAAGAAGTTACGTAGCCAACTAGTCTCGGCAACAGCATTTGCAACCCCGCGGTATTCGGCCTCTGCACTATACCGAGATATAGTCGCTTGGCGTTTTGACGACCATGATACTAGATTATCACCAAGGAAAACGCAGAAGCCAGAAGTAGATCGTCGTGAGTCGGGGCAACCTGCCCAATCGGCATCTGAATAAGCGGTGAGGGTAAGAGATGTGGACCCGGAGAGACGGAGACCGTGATCAGTAGTTCATTTGACATAGCGCAGAATCCTTTTGAGAAAATGAAGATGTGGCTCCCAAGGGTCATGCATGAAGAGGCAGATTTGCTGAACATCATATGTTAGGTCAGGCCTAGTGATTGTAAGGTACTGTAAGGCCCCAGCCAAGCTACGGTATACGGACGGATCTGCTATGGGAGGGCCGTCTGTGACACTTAGTTTTGCCGATGTATCGACAGGTGTGGCTGTGGAGTTACAAGATGTCATGGATGCACTGGCCAGAATGTCGTTGGCGTACTTGCTTTGTGAGAGAAACATGCCGGACCGATCCCGAGTAACTGTGATGCCAAGGAAATGATGAAGAGCACCAAGATCTTTCATTGCAAATTCACGAGACAAAGAAGCAATAATACGATGCAATAGTGATGAGCTGGAAGCAGTGAGAACAATGTCGTCAACATAAAACAGGAGATAAGCAGTGTCAGTCCCATGTTGATAGATAAATAGGGATGCATCGCACAAGCTTCCACGAAATCCTTGGGATAGAATAAAAGTAGCAAGCCGCTGATACCAGGCTCGAGGAGCCTGCTAGAGGCCATATAAAGATTTGCGAAGGCGGCAGACGTGAGTCCACGAAGCCAGGGGTTGGTGCATGTAGACTGTCTCAATCAAGTCACCATGTAAAAAGGCATTCTTGACGTCCAACTGGTGGATTGTCCAAGAGCGGAAGGTGGCTAAGCTCAACACGGTGCGTATAGTAGTCGGCTTTACAACCGGGCTAAAGGTCTCATCACAGTCAACACCAACCTGTTGTGTATTGCCATTGACCACTAGGCGGGCTTTATATCGCTGCAAAGAACCATCAGAACGAAACTTATGGCAAAAAAGCCACATACATCGGATGATAGAAGTATCCAAGGCACGGGGTACTAATTCCCATGTATTGTTTGTAATGAGAGCACGATATTCATCCTGCATGGCATCGGACCAATTCGGGTCCTGGAGAGCAGCACGGGGAGATTTGGGTAAGGTGGATATATATTTTTGTTGGATAGTAAAGAGGTTCAATTTTTTCACTGGTTTGATTATGCCGTGCTGAGAACGAGTGGCCATGGTGTGTGTAGGTAAGGACGGTGAAGGTGGGAGGTTTGGAGGAGGCATGGGCAGGTCAGATGTGTTATTGGTGAGGAGTGGTGGTGGCTGGATTTGGTGTGGCTGTGTAGAGATGGGGTATGGTGTTGAGCAGAGGGGTGGGTTTGAGGTGGGGTAGTATCGGTTGGATTTGGGTGTTGAGTAGCGGGGGGCGGCTGAAGGATGGGTGGTAGGCCGAGCTGGTCATAGAGAAGAGGGGAGGTAGGAGAGAAGTCGGGGTCGAGTAAATGATAACGGGAGGCAGGGGGTTCGGTGGATGCGACGAAGGGGAAGACATGTTCATCAAAAGTGACGTGACGAGAGAGAATAACCTTGCCGGTAGCAAGGTCAAGACAACGGTAGCCCGGTCAAGACAACGATAGCCCCTTTAGTTGGTGGAGTAACCCAGGAAAACACAACGGTAGATCTCGGGTCAAGTTTGTGGTGACGGTTGGCAGAGAGGTTTGGGTAGCAAACACAACTGAAAACACGAAGGTTATCACATGTGGGATGTTTAAGGAAAAGCACGGAAGTGGGTGAGCGGAAATTAAGGAGTTTTGTGGGTAGAATGTTGTGTAGGTATGTGACGGTGTGGAGAGCTTCGACCAAGAAATTAGGTGGTAAGGATGCGTGACAAAGGAGTGCCAGTACCATTTCATTGAGGCAGCGAATCATTCTTTCGGCCTTGCCATTCTGGGATGATATGTGAGGGCATGAGAAACGAAGGGTAAGGCCGTGGTTTGTGGCGAGATTATGGTAAGAGGAGTTGTCGAATTCATGTCCAATATCACTTTGAAAATTTTTGATATCTTTGTCGAATTGGGTGCGAATGTAAGTTCAGAATTGAATGAATTTTGGAAAAAGTTCCGATTTATATTTAAGAGGGTACATCCATACATATTGAGAAAAATTGTCTATGAGCACCATATAATATTTATAGTCACTTTAGCTTGGGACAGGGGATGTCCATAAATCAAAATGTATAATGTCAAAGGGAGCACATGAAGTAGAATTAGAATCATAAAATGGTAAACGTTTGTGTTTGCTGACTTGACATGAATGGCAAAGCTGGGAGCGGCGCTCCTTATTACAACAAATAATAGAATTGCGCCTTAGATGATCACTGATTGGAAGACCCGGGTGGCCGAGTCGATTGTGCCACAAGGAGGATGATGAAGCGGTTAGAAGGGTCGAAGGAGCAGATGACGGTATGGGAGAGAAGGGGTAGAGGTCGCCATTACTGTTGCTCCTCGTAATGATAGTCCCAGTCTGGAGATCCTTTACAGAAAAACCAATAAGGTCAAATTCGACAGAAACATTATTATCTTTTGTAAATTGGCGAACAGAAATAAGATTTTTGATAATCTGAGTGTATAGGACGCGGTTTAGGTTTAGGGTACAGGTTGGGAGGTCTATTTTAGTAGAACCCGTGCCGTGAACCGAAATGGACATGCCATTACCAACAAATATCGAACTAGCATTACGAGTAGTACCAAGAGACATAAGGTTACCTGAGTCGGAGGTCAAATGGGACGAGGCTCCCGTGTCCATGTACCATTGTGTATCCTCGGGTGACTGAAGTGACATTACAGTGAAAGCTTGACCAAGTCAGTTTGTTCGAGGTCCGAACTGTCAGCAACAGAGCATGAGTTTGAGTGCGGCCTGGTATGGATGACGAGGGCAGAGGAGCCCTGTAGGAGGCCGCGTATGGCCCACGGGGTGTAGGGACCATGGTCGTGCCCAGCACTGTTGAGTTGGATATGGGCAAGGCAGTGGGGTCCATGACACAGGCCAAGTGGGAGGTACCCAGTAGTTGTAGGGCAGACTAGGAGGCAGATGTGGAGGCGCGTTGACCTACGAAATGCGAGCACCAGTGGAATTTGTACAGTTGTTATTGTGCCATTCACCATTGTTGCAACCACCATTGCCGGACCGGGTGTTGTTGCGGCGGAAGGTGTCGTTGCCATTGCGAGACCCATTTCTGGATTGGGGCTGAGAGGAGCCCGATTGATCACCCCCAGGTGGACGTGTCCAAAGAGGTGGCAGATGGGGCGGTAAGGAATGCTCCCTGGGTAGATTCTGTGCGGGCCGATCGACGTTGAACTTCAAGTTGGAGCATACTCCAAGCAGTGTCGAAGCTAGGTAGGGTCTGATTGATATATGCCCCGACAGTGTCAAAGTCCGGGAGCAACCCCGAACTAGTTGAAGAACTAAACGTTGATCATTGACCGTGCTATCAACGTCATTAAGTTGGTCGACCGTCTCTTGTAACTTCTGGCAGTAGTCATCGAGTGAAGGCACGTTGGCAAGCTTCAGATTGTTGAACTCATGCTCAAGTGCCGCTGCCCGAGAACCTTTGTTGTTAAGAAAATGTTGTTGAAGACGAGTCCAGGCCTCACGGGCGGTTGATTCGGTCTTTAGGATGCGAAGGAGTAGGTCGTCGTAGAGGGTGCCATAGATCCATTGAAGCACATGTGCGTCAACTTCAGCATACGCAGAGGAGTCGGTCTTGGCAGGAGGGGGAGTGCCGTCGTTGTGCCGTAGAACCTTGTACCCCTTAACATGGAGAGTAAACAGTTTTACCCATGCGGAGTAGTTGACCTTAACACCGTCGAGCATACGGACCTTATGAAGGATGTTGGTGACCGAGAAGACAGGATGGAGAGTGGGCTGGCCACCAGTTGGCTGGTCGCCGGTTGACATGGTAGAGGAGTGGAGGGAGGGGTTATGGTTGCCGTAGCAACAGAAAAAAAATCAGGAAGATGTTGCTATTTAGGCTCTGATACCATAGTGCAAGGTAATCCCTTGAGCATTGCTCTTTCATTCATAGAATATATATAGGTACATTGGTTTAGCAGGATCATAACAAATCAATAATTTGTTTGTTAAAATCAATATAACAATCTATCTAACAATATCTAGCTAACTATAACAATCTAGCTAAAAAATAAACTAACTATAAAACCATAAAATATTCTATTTACTAATAGTTACCATCTGGAAACTGCTATGTATAATCACATTGGTCAGCAGGGTCCTTTTGTAGCCTTAACTCACCATGAATGAGTCAAACTTCTCGTACCATTGCATTGATGCTTGTTTGAGGCCATACAGACTCTTCCTTAGCTTGCATACGAGGTTTTCTTTGATTGAAACCTCAAAATCTTCTATTTGATATATATATATATATATATATATATATATATATATATATATATATATATAGGGTAAAGTGTTCCTAAGGTGACTCCTTAGATTAAATCTAAGGAGTCGCCCCCATTTTCTCCCATCTCCCACAATTTTTTTGAAATTATTTTTCATAGCATTGTTGGTCACATCATGGATGATCAATATACCAAAAATCAAGTCATTCTAATACTTTAAAAGCTCCCATCTATCCCTTGCAATTTCAACGGTCTGAAAACGTGCTGAAAAACACATAAAGTTGCAAGGGGTAGATGGGGGCTCTAAAAGTATTGAAATGACTTGATTTTTGGCATGTTGATCATCCATGAGATGAACAACAATCCCAAGAAAAAAAATTTCAAAAAAAATTGTGGGAGATGTGAGAAAATGGGGGCGACTCCTTAGATTTAATCTAAGGAGTCACCCTAGGAACACTTTACCATATATATATATATACTAGTCATTACCCCGTGTCCATAGGGCACGGTTTATTTAATGGTTGAGTTCCCACCCAAAAAAATTTCATGTTCCCCAAATTTTAAGTTTCCCCACAAAATTTCAAGTTTCCCCCCAAATTTTGAATTTCAAGTTTCCCCCCAAATTTAAATTTCAAGTTTCCCCCCAAATTAAAGTTTTCCCCCAAAAACAAACCCATCACAAATTTTGTCATTTGTCCACCTAGGACAAAGTTGTCCACCTAGGACAAAGGTTTGTCCTAGTAGGACAACATTCAAATTCTTCATGTTTTATAGAATAGATATATATGTATATATATACACATGTGTATATGCATATATATACATATATATCTGTATATATGTATATATACACACATGTGTATATGCATATATATACATATATATGTATATATATGCATATACACATGTGTCTATATATACATATATACAGATATATATGTATATATATGCATATACACATGTGTGTATATATACATATATACAGATATATATGTATATATATGCATATACACATGTGTATATATACAGATATATATGTATATATATGCATATACACATGTGTATATATATACATATTTATATACATATGTATTTATATATATATATATGTATATATACACATGTGTATATGCATATATATACATATATATATGTATATATGTATATATATACACATATGTGTATATATATACATATGTATATATGTATATATATACACATATGTATATACATATATGGAAAAAGGGGATCTAAGGTGCCTCCTTAGATGAAAATCTAAGGAGGCGCCCCCATTTCCCCCATCACCTACAATTGTTTTGTGAATGTTTTTCATGGGGTGGTTGTTCACATCATGGATGATCAACATACCAAATTTCAAGGGATTCCACAACTTTTTGAGCCACCATCTACCCCTCACAATTTCAACGGTCTAAAAACGTGCTTAAAACCCCACGAAGTTGCAAGGGGTAGATGTGGGCTCAAAAAGTATTGGAATCCCTTGAAATTTGGTATGTTGATCATCCATGAGGTGAACAATAAACCCATGAAAAAAATTCCAAAAAAAATGTGTGAGATGGGGGGAAATGGGGGCGCCTCCTTAGATTGAATCTAAGGAGGCACCCTAGGATCCCTTTACCCTACATATATATACATATATATGTGTATATATATACACATATATATGTGTATATATATACATATGTATATATATATGTATATATATGTATATAAATATGTATATATATACACATATATATGTGTATATATATACATATATATATGTATACATATGTATATGGGTAAAGTGTTCCTAGGGTGCCTCCTTAGATTCAATCTAAGGAGTCGCCCCCATTTCCCCCCATCTCCCACGTTTTTTTCGGATTTTTTTTCATGGAGTTGTTGTTCACCTCGTGGATGATCAACATACCAAATTTCAAGGGATTCCAATACTTTTTGAGCCCCCATCTACCCCTTGCAACTTCGTGGGGTTTTCAGCACGTTTTCAGACCGTTGAAATTACAAGGGATAGATGGGGGCTCTAAAAGTATTGGAATGACTTGAGTTTTGGTATGTTGACCATCCATGATGTGAACAACAACCTCATTAAAAATTAAATCCAATAAAAATGTGGGATATGAGTGAAAATGGGGGCGACTCCTTAGATTCAATCTAAGGAGTCACCCTAGGAACACTTTACCCTATGTATATATATATACATATATACATATATATATATATGGGTAAAGTGTTCCTAGGGTGACTCCTTAGATTCAATCTAAGGAGTCGCCAACAGATGTGTACATATATATGGGGGATGTGAGAAAATGGGGGCGACTCCTTAGATTTAATCTAAGGAGTCACCCTAGGAACACTTTACCCTATATATATATATATATATTTATATATATATATGTATATATATACACATATGTATATACATATATATACATATATATATGTATATATGTATGTATATACATATGTGTATATATACACATTTATATACATATATACATATATATATGTATATATGTATATATAAACACATATGTATATACATACATATATACATATATATATGTATATATGTATATATATACACATATATATGTATACATATGTATATATATATGTATATACATATATATGTATATATGTATACATATGTCTATATATATGTATATATACATATGTATATACATATGTGTATGTATATACATATGTGTATATATATACATATGTATATATGTATATATATACACATATGTATATACATATATGTGTATATATATATATATATGTATATATATATACATATATGTATGTATATACATATGTGTATATATATACAATATATATGGGTAAAGTGTTCCTAGGGTGACTCCTTAGATTCAATCTAAGGAGTCGCCAACAGATGTGTACAGATCTACTCGGACCAAAGCCGATGTAAAACACTTAAGTTGACCATGAAAATTTGCGCATTCACTTATAAGTTCGTTTTTCTAAATATGATTTAGACGAACCAACTTATATGAATTAGCCAGATAGTTTTCAAGGTCAGTGGGAGCGTGTAAATTACATACGAATCATCAAAGGGATGGAACATACATTTTGACAAAGTAATCAAAAGGTTTGATACTTTATCAAGAATACATATGAGCCATTTAAAATGACCATTAACAAATTTAAATGATTATCGTAAGGTACGATAAACTGGATAAGATCCAAGTAAAATAAAATATTATGGATCCCGACAGACCAAATGAATTATTTGAATAAGATTCAAATGGTTGGTTTGACATGAACATAGAAACCCCTTAAGTCTATAGAGTAGACGGTTTTAGCAGATCCACTCACGAAGGCTCTATCACATGAAGTCGGGAAAACTTATGTGTAAAAACGGTATAAGATACCGAGATAAATGGGCCTGAGTGCAAGTGGGAGATGTAGGAATATGATGCCCTCGAGGCCATTTATTCCTGTGTGAATAGCACAAACATCTTGTTCGAAATAACAGTAAGCTGTTTGGTAATGATTTATCTAAGTTATATTATAATTAGATAACGACTTAGGTAAAGTCCTGAGACTTTATGCAAGGTCAAACGGGTATCGAGATGAGTATCTCGATCATGGAGAAACGTTTGACCGTCTGTAGCATAAGTCTAAAATGGTTCGTGGTCATAGATGTTCCGAGACAAGGATATCGAAACATCGGATAGACCATTGTGTCTTAGTCTTCACCGTTTAGCGGTGGCGATGATCTCATGATCGCTTGACTTGGCGAAGTCGAAGACGAGACACAGGTGCTCATTAGAATGAGTTCACTGAACGATCCACTAGAGTTATCATATGGTTATATTGACCAATCTGTCAGTGATAACTCTGAGTGATGATAGGATAGTTGGTCTTTTGACTTGAGGTCATTTTGACAAACCTGTGCGTGAACGGTGCCACTTATATCAACTGACCTAGCTTCGAGGCAATGCCTGTCGAAAGGTCTTTTGATTGGGTGTCACTTGAAACGTACGAGGCGAGTAATGACCAAGAGAGGATTCGTCTCTCCCGGTCAATGGGAGTTAGTGTCGTAGAGTTAGTTCGGTCTTTAGTAAAAACTCTGCGCAGAGTATGTTGGAAGAAGTCCAACATTAGTTGACTAAAGATCGATAGAAACTAACCGGAGTCAAGTTATTGGGGTTGACAGTTTGACCGTACCCTAGACTTGATCTACGCGACATATTTAAGACGAAGAGACTATAACTACGGAATTCATCATGGAAACAGTCAGGGTGGTCCCGACAATACTCATGTCAATGAGTTAACCACATAATGATGATTCCTGAAGCAGGGACGGCAACCACTGCTCGTGGTCACTGCCGTATAGGGCTTCGAGCCCAACCTGTTGTAAGGGTCAGGCTGTAGGGTCTCACACAGAGTGCGACGCTTCGTCTAGTAATAGGTAGAAATTAGTTAGGGAAAATAGTTTGCATTTTTAATGCAAGGGATGAAATAATTGCATTTGATGCAATATGATAATTTAAGCTTAGATAGGGACTATTTTGCATTTGATGCAAAAGCGATTAAATGTGTATTAAATTGTTTAATACAATATTTAATAATATAAACGCAAGGAAAAGTTCACGGGTAAGACGAAAATATTCCGGTCTAGACCCAGGTTCGAACGGCGTCCAAATCGGACACCAAATGCTCAAGTTAGAGCCAAAACAGCCCAAAGTATCAAACCAGGCCAGGCCCAGGCAGAACAGGCTGCCTGGGCTAAGCCCAGGCTCGGCCTGGGCTAACCAGGCACAAGCCTGGGCTTAGCCCAGGCACGGGCCTGGGCGCGCCCAGGCGCGGCCTGGGCTCAGCCCAGGCTGTTCTGCGCGCGCACAGTGCTGTGGGGCCCAGTTTTTGGGCTCCACGTCTAGGGTTCTGAACCCAAGGAGTGACGGCTGCAGATTTCAGAAATACATGGGTTTGGGCTGATGTTTGAACACTCAATTGGAGGGTCAAACGACCTCCGATTGACGAACGGTTTTTTCCTATGCGTTCACCGTTGAACGCTTGTCGTATTGATAGGTTGTATCAATCCTGAAGCTCAACGGTGAGTGAGTTAAAATTCACGGAAGTTTGCACTTTGTGAAGTGCAAACTAACTTGATTTTAATTAACTCATTATTTAGTCCCACATCGGATTTTGAGAAAAGGGGAGAGTCCGCCGCCTATATAAATAGGGGTCTCCCCCCTTTCTCAAAACTCGTCCCAAGCTCTAGATCTGAGCGGCTCTCGTAAATGTTGGAGCACGCTCGGATCTAAGCTTAAATTAATATTTCTCTTCTCCCTAAATTTCTGCCTTACTTCTGCGGGCTCTAGCAAGCCACAAAGGAGTTCGGATTCTGGATCCGAAATCTAGGCGGAGGTTTCACTCGCGTGAAACTTTCTTCGGCGCGTGGTTGGCTCGGCGGCACAGGGATTGATCGCCTCGGGATGCGGAGCGGTTCGAGGAGCGGTTCGGGGAGCGGTTCGAGAAGCGGCTCGGCGTGGGACGGGAGCAGCTCGGAAGACGGCGCGGAACATCTCGCCTGCTCCAGGGCTGAGATTCCGGGTATGTGGTTAAAGTATTTTATTAGCATTAGTTTAGTTTAATCGCAGTAAGCTAGATCCTTCTTGGGATGGTCAGATCCATCCCAAGTCGGCATAGATCTTGGCATAGGGTCTTGGACCTTAGGGCTAAGTTAAAAATGTTTTAACTGCTTGTTAATTTAGATTAACTAGTTTTTTTCCGCTGCAAATGATTTTTGTGTCTATGTTCCGTCCGACTTAGGACGTGACTAAAGTTTTTGTGCCCTAAGGGACCGCCAATTCCCAACAGTGGTATCAGAGCCTAGGTTTGCGTAGTCGATCTAGGTACTGCGATTTCATTAAACTTGTTAATGCTTTTAAATGCTTTTCAAATGTTTTAAAAGTTATGAGATAAAATTTTAAAAATGTTTTAGATGTTCAAAAAATTCTTTTTGATATTTTTGAACATGGAAATTTTAAAAATAACGTTTTAAAATTTATGTGATAATTTTAAAACTAATTTTAAATCTTTAAAAGTTTAAATTTATTTTGGATGCCTAAAAAATTTTTTATATGATAAATTTTTTTTAAGCATGGAAATTTTAAAAATGGTGTTTTTAAATTTATGTGATAAATTTTAAAATTGATTTTAAGGCTTTAAATTTATGCGATAAGTTTAAAATGTTTTAGATGTTTAAAAATTGTATATGATATATTTTTGAACATGGAAAAATTTTAAAGTAGTGTTTTAAATTTATAAGATATTTTTAAAAAACTGATTTTAAAAGTCGGAAATTGTTTATGCGATAAACTTAGTATATTTAAATGTTAAATAGTTGTGCACTATCTTTATGCGATAAATTAGTGTAGCTTTTTTTAATGGCTTGTTAATCTTGTCCCTTATTTGATAACACAAGACAACCCTTTAGGTTAGCCATTAAAAATGATTAAAATTTATTACTTGAATTTTAATGACATGCTATGTTTTAATAAATCATTAACAACAATATTAAGACCTAATTCCTGATTAGGGTAGTCCTTTAAATGAATTTTCAATTCTAATTGTTATTATTAATTTTCATTAAAGGACTTCGCTTCTAGCGTTGTTAATAAAATTTATTAAAATCCTAATAACGATTAGGGTAGCACGTGAACCTTATAGTTGATAAGGACCTTAATAAAAGTTATTAAACAAATCCTAAAATTTTGAATTTAAGGATTCAACTAGTTGATAGGATTAATTAGTTGTTAATAAAAGCTGTTTAGTCTATGGCATACATACAAAAATGACAAGCTTCATTCAATGGACCATGATCCAGTCAATGTGCTTGGCTAAGAGTTCTGGATCACCCTTTAAGGGATAGTGATCCTGGCTTAGTCAATTCCCTGGCTGAGTTCCGCTGGACCGCAATGTCGCGAATCATGATTGTATGACACCCTGGACTATATCTAAGTCAAATACGTTAATGATCTTTTTCAAGATTAGCCGTAGCCCTCCTTGTTTTAGGGGTTAGCAACTATAGGGCCCGTGTTACAGTTGTTGAGATACACTCAAGCTGTGACATGGCAACCTTGTAGAAACCAACTTCTTAAATACATAAGATGACATCTTGACTTGACCTAAACCGACGTTGTCGTGAATACACCGAGCGACGGCGCAAGTTTAGTCAAGGATGTGGTCTGCCTAGATGTAGTCTAAGACCTGACCCAAACCGACGTGTCGTGTATACACCGAGCTGAAGGGCAAGTCAGGCTAGACATGAAAACAAGGGTCCGACTAGACTAGACATTGTGATTTGGATGAGCACACTCATGATCACGAATGGCTAGGGGCAAAAACCGATTAAGAGAGTCATATCCGATATGATCGATGAAGAGTCATCTTCCGATCGCAGAGTCAATCAACTTGTTGAGCTACACTCAAGGTTGTTTAGACTCAAGGTGATTGGAACTCTTACCCATTAATTTTTAATTCGATTAAATCGTTCGTTATTAAGCTTTAAAACGTTCGTAAAAATAGTGGGAGGATATAGATAGATAAAAGCCAATCTACCTATATTTAATATTGAACATATGCTAAAACTAGGGCAAGACTATGTTTACCGTAGGAATTAAAATATAATATTTTAATAAGTTAATTGGTCAATAAGTTGATTAACTGAATATCGAGTTAAATTCTAATTGATAGAATTAAAACTATATTCTCGTTGACATTAAATGACCTTCTAAAGAACAGACTTAAGAAACATGATTTCATTAAGTTCTGGGTCCAACAAATAAATTAAAGCTACATGTCACTCGTCTCTATATGAGGCAGCTTGAACATATAGGACATTCAAAGTATGTTTCTCCCTACAACTTGTCGAGCTACCCTCAAGGTTGTATGGACAAACAATTTTGATCCGCAAAGTTCGAGAATTCGATTAAACCGTTTGAGTCGAATACGAGTGCATGAGCGGTGCAAGACTATGTATCCTAACCGGATCTTGAGACAAGCAACTTCTTGAGCTACACTCAAGATTGCAAAGCTCAAGCGTTTGGATACATAAGTTGCTTGCATATCTATTTATTTATGTTGATATCTAAATGTGATTTAGAAAAGGAAGAAGGCACTTCAGAAAGTCAATTGAGAAAGTTAGTTTAATTTATCATTAGTAAAGGCATAAGTAGGAGGAAATGAAAACGTGACATATTTTGATGTCACATTTCGGAATAAGTTGTTATACAAAAGACGTTTAACACATTTTGACGGATGTCGTCACATTGCCTCTGAAGTAATGTTTTGTGTTAAGTAATTTGTAAATAACTATATATATATATATATATTAAATGTTAATATATAAATACACAAGATAGTAGCAAACTTATATGGTAAAATTAGACTAGGCCGTATCAAGAGATTAAGCTTCACAAGTCACATAAAGAGGGGTCTGACCTCTCGTATTATGAAGTCTACGGACACTTGTGAGTCTTAGCCTCTTAGATACAATGGCCGAAACCCATCTGTGAGACAGTGGGAGAATGAGTTGTCGAACTCAGTCTAGTACATATTGATGTACCTGAGTCTAGATTAACCAAAATAAGTTATTCGTATGTTTTATTAAGACACGTGTTCTTGATGAAACACAAGTCTGATAAAATAAAGAACGAAATGACTAAAGTATTTAAACTGATTCGATTAGATCGAATGGTCAAATACTTAGCTAAATAAAATCTTGTGTAATTAAAAGAAAATGTGATTTTCTCTCAGATCAAGTCTGTTAACACATCGGTGTGTTAAAAGGTATGAATCACACTTAATTAGATTTAGTGTGATCCATTGTAAGTGACTCTGAGTTAAGTCCTCCCTCTGGGTTAAGTCCCAGATAGTAATGCCTAGGTTTTGATAAAGTTCTATGAGAACATTATCAATAAGATATTCATTAAATAAATCATGAGGAAGTTGTATTATTACTCGAATCTCGTGAGACGGATTATTGAGTTAGACATCATAACTGATGATGACTTAGTCAACTTCTAGGATGAAATTCGGAGTAGTAACTCCGATTTAAAACTTGATGCAAGTCCGTGTGCGTAAATAAATTTGAGAATTTAGTTTACGTGCCCAAGGAAAATGTTTCCTCACTTTCTGCAAGTAAATCTTTAAGTTGAAAGATTGGTGCAGAAAAGAAAATAGTGAAGTACAATAATGTTGGACGGGAACGGTTTTCATCCTAATTTCTTTAAAACGGATTATGATGAACCCGGTTTCGCCAACAGATGTGTACAGATCTACTCGGACCAAAGCCGATGTAAAACACTTAAGTTGACCATGAAAATTTGCGCATTCACTTATAAGTTCGTTTTTCTAAATATGATTTAGACGAACCAACTTATATGAATTAGCCAGATAGTTTTCAAGGTCAGTGGGAGCGTGTAAATTACATACGAATCATCAAAGGGATGGAACATACATTTTGACAAAGTAATCAAAAGGTTTGATACTTTATCAAGAATACATATGAGCCATTTAAAATGACCATTAACAAATTTAAATGATTATCGTAAGGTACGATAAACTGGATAAGATCCAAGTAAAATAAAATATTATGGATCCCGACAGACCAAATGAATTATTTGAATAAGATTCAAATGGTTGGTCTGACATGAACATAGAAACCCCTTAAGTCTATAGAGTAGACGGTTTTAGCAGATCCACTCACGAAGGCTCTATCACATGAAGTCGGGAAAACTTATGTGTAAAAACGGTATAAGATACCGAGATAAATGGGCCTGAGTGCAAGTGGGAGATGTAGGAATATGATGCCCTCGAGGCCATTTATTCCTGTGTGAATAGCACAAACATCTTGTTCGAAATAACAGTAAGCTGTTTGGTAATGATTTATCTAAGTTATATTATAATTAGATAACGACTTAGGTAAAGTCCTGAGACTTTATGCAAGGTCAAACGGGTATCGAGATGAGTATCTCGATCATGGAGAAACGTTTGACCGTCTGTAGCATAAGTCTAAAATGGTTCGTGGTCATAGATGTTCCGAGACAAGGATATCGAAACATCGGATAGACCATTGTGTCTTAGTCTTCACCGTTTAGCGGTGGCGATGATCTCATGATCGCTTGACTTGGCGAAGTCGAAGACGAGACACAGGTGCTCATTAGAATGAGTTCACTGAACGATCCACTAGAGTTATCATATGGTTATATTGACCAATCTGTCAGTGATAACTCTGAGTGATGATAGGATAGTTGGTCTTTTGACTTGAGGTCATTTTGACAAACCTGTGCGTGAACGGTGCCACTTATATCAACTGACCTAGCTTCGAGGCAATGCCTGTCGAAAGGTCTTTTGATTGGGTGTCACTTGAAACGTACGAGGCGAGTAATGACCAAGAGAGGATTCGTCTCTCCCGGTCAATGGGAGTTAGTGTCGTAGAGTTAGTTCGGTCTTTAGTAAAAACTCTGCGCAGAGTATGTTGGAAGAAGTCCAACATTAGTTAACTAAAGATCGATAGAAACTAACCGGAGTCAAGTTATTGGGGTTGACAGTTTGACCGTACCCTAGACTTGATCTACGCGACATATTTAAGACGAAGAGACTATAACTACGGAATTCATCATGGAAACAGTCAGGGTGGTCCCGACAATACTCATGTCAATGAGTTAACCACATAATGATGATTCCTGAAGCAGGGACGACAACCACTGCTCATGGTCACTGCCGTATAGGGCTTCGAGCCCAACCTGTTGTAAGGGTCAGGCTGTAGGGTCTCACACAGAGTGCGACGCTTCGTCTAGTAATAGGTAGAAATTAGTTAGGGAAAATAGTTTGCATTTTTAATGCAAGGGATGAAATAATTGCATTTGATGCAATATGATAATTTAAGCTTAGATAGGGACTATTTTGCATTTGATGCAAAAGCGATTAAATGTGTATTAAATTGTTTAATACAATATTTAATAATATAAACGCAAGGAAAAGTTCACGGGTAAGACGAAAATATTCCGGTCTAGACCCAGGTTCGAACGGCGTCCAAATCGGACACCAAATGCTCAAGTTAGAGCCAAAACAGCCCAAAGTATCAAACCAGGCCAGGCCCAGGCAGAACAGGCTGCCTGGGCTAGCCCAGGCGCTGCCTGGGCTAAGCCCAGGCTCGGCCTGGGCTAGCCAGGCACAAGCCTGGGCTCTGCCCAGGCGCGGCCTGGGCTCTGCCCAGGCGCGGCCTGGGCTCTGCCCAGGCTGTTCTGCGCGCGCACAGTGATGTGGGGCCCAGTTTTTGGGCTCCACGCCTAGGGTTCTGAACCCAAGGAGTGACGGCTGCAGATTTCAGAAATACATGGGTTTGGGCTGATGTTTGAACACTCAATTGGAGGGTCAAACGACCTCCGATTGACGAACTGTTTTTTCCTATGCGTTCATCGTTGAACGTTTGTCGTATTGATAGGTTGTATCAATCCTGAAGCTCAACGGTGAGTGAGTTAAAATTCACGGAAGTTTGCACTTTGTGAAGTGCAAACTAACTTGATTTTAATTAACTCATTATTTAGTCCCACATCGGATTTTGAGAAAAGGGGAGAGTCCGCCGCCTATATAAATAGGGGTCTCCCCCCTTTCTCAAAACTCGTCCCAAGCTCTAGATCTGAGCGGCTCTCGTAAATGTTGGAGCACGCTCGGATCTAAGATTAAATTAATATTTCTCTTCTCCCTAAATTTCTGCCTTACTCCTGCGGGCTCTAGCAAAGCCACAAAGGAGTTTGGATTCTGGATCCGAAATCTAGGCGGAGGTTTCACTCGCGTGAAACTTTCTTCAGCGCGTGGTTGGCTCGGCGGCACGGGGATTGATCGCCTCGGGATGCGGAGCGGTTCGAGGAGCGGTTCGGGGAGCGGTTCGAGAAGCGGCTCGGCGTGGGACGGGAGCAGCTCGGAAGACGGCGCGGAACATCTCGCCTGCTCCAGGGCTGAGATTCCGGGTATGTGGTTAAAGTATTTTATTAGCATTAGTTTAGTTTAATCGCAGTAGGCTAGATCCTTCTTGGGATGGTCAGATCCATCCCAAGTCGGCATAGATCTTGGCATAGGGTCTTGGACCTTAGGGCTAAGTTAAAAATGTTTTAACTGCTTGTTAATTTAGATTAACTAGTTTTTTTTCCGCTGCAAATGATTTTTGTGTCTATGTTCCGTCCGACTTAGGACGGGACTAGAGTTTTTGTGCCCTAAGGGACCGCCAATTCCCAACACATACCACTTATTTACAACTTTGCCAAAAAAATCAACAAGGAGTTGATTTGCGCACCCACTGTTTTAATCTACACACTACCATTTATTTACAAGTTTGCCTTTAAAAATTCACCACCACTTAATTCACCTACGAGCAGATCATCGAAGCTCTTCTCTCTCTTTTGCTCTCCCCCCTCTTGCTCACGGTGGATCATCGAAGAGGGGCAGCAAGAACCTCGTCGAGGCGGGGCAGCGAGAAGCTCGTCGAGGTGGAGAGAACCTCATCGAGGTGGCGAGGCAGTGAGTTGGCGGGTGAGAACTTCGTCAATGCGGTAAGTTAATTTCTTCATCTTCTTCCTTTTTTTGCTTTTGCCTCTTTTTTCTGCAATATTTTCCCGTTTCAGCCTCTTCTTCGTCTAGTTCTTCAATTTGGAACATCTTAGTTATCGTTTTCAAGCCGAAACCCTAGGGTTCCGACCAGTTTGCCCGAGGCCGAAACCGAGAAATACTAGTTGTTTCGGTCTCAGTTGCCCCGGAAACCGAAACGATACGTCCAAAACCTTAGGGTTTCGACCAAAACCTAAAACCATGCCATAAAGAAATGACGTCTTAACATCCATCTGCTTAAGCTTTAAATTCAACATGTCTACCAACCCGAGGATGACATGGATTGAAGCCATGTTTACAACAGGTGAAAAATCTCGTCAAAGTGAATAACTTTCTTCTGAAGGAATCGTTTGCCACCAGCCGGGCTTTATATTTAACCATCTTTCCGTTGCCATCTTTCTTAAGCTTCAACACCCATTTATTTTTCAATTCCTTCTTTCCATGTGGCCTCTTGACCAACTCGTAAGTATGATTCTTCTGCATAGATTCCATCTAATCCTACATAGCTTGTATCCAACTTTTTTTATTCTTAGAGATACGGCTTCTTGGAAACCCTCTAGCTCCCCTTCTTCAGAAAGCAGAAGATACTCAGCTTCTGAATATATGGTTAATTGAATCTGGCCAAGTTTAGATCGTTGTACTGGTGAGTTGTTGACTTCAGGAGGTGTACCATCATCTGCATGCTGTGATGGCGGTGCAATAGCTGGTGGAAATGATTGAGGCTCCCTATGCTCAACATCCTGATCTTCTTCCTTATTTTCTGCTTCTGATTTTTCCTCGTGCAGCTCTTAGTACTACGTTGGTGTTGTGACTGTAACAATGTCTTCGTCACTTGAATTTGAAGTTGAAGACACCATGTGCTTTTCAATGTCTTCCAATGTCTGATTTTCTTGAAACATCACATCCCTGCTCTGAATAACCTTCTTCATCTTTGGGTCCCAATATTTGTATCCAAATTCTACATTTATGTAGCTGATAAAGATACAAGAAATGATCCTTGCATCAAGCTTCCGTCTTTGTTTCTTGGATACATGAGCAAAAGCTAAGCAACCGAATATCCTCAAATGAGAATATGATGGATTCTACCTTTTCTGAAATTGCAAAATTCAAAGCTGTAACGACCTGATTTCGTAGTGCACGTAATTCCGTAACCAAACAAATCCAAAAATAAGTAAATGATTTTTTTCTATTTTTTTGCAACTCAAATCTTAAAACGGACTTCATTTTCATGATCCTCGCGACAATACAAACCTGTGACATATTTTCGAAATTTTTCGGAGTCATATATGAAAATTGGTATCTTAATAATAAAATAATAAAATAATATTATTTTACTTATTACTTTAACATATTTACTAATTAAATTTTACCTTAACCCTAATCAACCTCCCTAAACACAGCCCAACTGAGAAAAACGTGGGCTCACGTTTTTCTTTCCTTAAACGTAGTCAACAACCCCCAACCCCTCAAGTAATTAGCTTAATTAATACCCTAATGGTAGTTCATGAACATAATCCCCTGTAAATACCCCCTTAATCACCCTCACTCGACGCTAAAAACAGCTCACACAACCCAATATTTATGATGCCTCACCATTGTCAGAGCTCCGACGAGCCCCGCCTGACGCCTCCATGCCATCCGTCGCCCTCGTCGCCGCCGCCATGCCATACGCCGCTCGTTTAAATTTTGCTTAAGTTTAAATCTAATTACGCTATTTTTACTTTAAATTTAATATCATTAATTTTTCACATACTGTTATATGCAAAATTATATGTTGTAGTGTTAGATGAGACGCTCATTTTGACACTTTAATTAAAGAATTCCGATGCGTTGTTCATTCTGAATAAATCGTTGAACATTGACGGTAATTATTTTATAAATTTAAAAATTAGTTTTTAATTTGTTTAAAGCTAGAAAAATGGTTTTAAGTGTTAAAAATTATTTAAAAATTATATAGGAGCTTTAGAAAATTATTTTCTTCCTAGATAAAATTATTTTCCTCACATCTAGCCTATCTAAAAATTATTAGTACGCGTTTTGACCCGTTTTAAGCTATAATAAAAAATAAAAACGAGTAAGATAAATAGATAGAAAATAGTGTGACCTATAATCGGTAATTTCTTATGCTTGCAGGTTCCGTTTCTCGTGTACGAGCACCCTTGGAAGCTCTAGCTCCAGCCTCGGCTTACTACGACGATCCTCAAACCCGTAAGTCGCCCTAATTCTAAATTTAGAAATTTAGATAGTGTACTAATATGAACTATCACATATAGACTCAGAACGACTATTGACTTGAACATACGCATTGCCAACTAGAGACCTAATTAAATAGGAAACTACTCAACTGCAGAATGATTATTGACTTAAGCATACGGCTTTGCCAATATAAAAACTTAAATAATTAGGGAATAACTTAACAGTATATTAATATAATCGATGGAGCAAAAGTTGATAATCTGTGTTCTTAATATTGGTCCTCTGAGCCGGATGGGATTGTTTTTGTCTAAGTTTGGATCACCCTACGGGGATAGTGACCTGTTTGGCCAAGCCTGACTGAGCCCGTTTGTGTGGATCAATGCTAGAATTTCAATTATCTTCAGGTTGCAAACATTGATTATAAATACCTTTAAATGAGTTACATCAACCTTTCATCGCACGTAAACTCATATTCACTATGTTAACTCCCTTGTCTAGTTCACCCTTGTGTATCATGTTCTGATGCTTCTCACTTAAAAACTATGCATGAACTTTGGATACACTTGTTGCACGATTGCTCACGTTAAATAAGTCACATCACTTGATGCATGTCATCTATTACTCAATGCCTGCGTTTCGGTATCCAGTCCAGCTGCCTGCGTTTCGGCATCCAGTCCCGCTGCCTGCGTTTCGGCATACATGTCCCGCTGCCTGCGTTTCGGCATACATGTCTACCTGCCCGCGTTTTGGTATTCGTCTGGGTAAGCGCAACCAAACAAGAAATGAACTCAATAGTTGCATATCATACTTTTCTACTTGAGTCACGTAGTTTCTAGTTTAGTTACTGCTTGTACCGTCACTTTTACTTTATGCATTACATGCACGTTACTTACCACACTTGTGCAACCACCAGTACGTTACTTATCATACTTGTATGCATGACTGCATTTACTTTACTTGTCACATTTGTCTGTAGCTACTTCTTTAGCGTGTTCCCTTACTTAGCATGTTCTATACTTGTGCACTACTTTTCTTTCTATTTTTAGAATTGTTGTGAGTTACATACAGTTTCATTTTCATATCATGTCAGACGACGTACAGTTTGAAGAAGATGCTCCTGAGTTTGCAAAGCCAGAGTTCGACCCAGAGACTGCAGCTTTTAGAGTTATATTCACATATGAATTTCCTTTCGTTTTCTTTCATGTATCCCTGTGTGAGCTGTTGGAGTGTATTGTACAATATGGATTGTAATAAATGGACCCTATTTGAGTATTTTGTACATCTCTGTATTGTGGCTATATTGTTTTCACTGGTAATCTGCAGACCTGCGAATGTATCAAATAAGTAATGGCCCCCTGAAAGCGGAATGTTACAAAAGGTACCGATAGTGATCTATTGATAAGTTAGCAGGCGGCACGAACAACTTATCCCCAGAATGGCTTTGGTAGCTTAGCCATACTGAGCATACTTCTGGCCTTCTCCATAATCGTCCGGTTCAACCTTTCAGCAACATCGTTGTGTTGTGGAGTGCGATGAACTGTCTTCTCATGTCTAATGCCATGACTTCCACAGTAGGCAACTGCTCTAGAAGTGTATTCGCCTTCACTGTCTGAGCAAATGCACTTTAACTTCTTTACTGTCTCAGGATCGGTCATAACGTGGAAAGCTTGACGTAGTCAAGCACTTGGTCTTTTTTCCTCAAGAATAGACCCACACCTTCGAAGAAGCATCAACAATAAAGGTCAAAAAATACATGTTGCCACCTAGTGATTCAACCTCCAAAGGACCACAAATATCAGAGTATACCAGACCTGCGTACTCTGATCTTCTTATTGAAGAGAAACTGAAGGAGACTCTGCATTGCTTGCCAACTAAGAAATGCTAACAGGGATCTAGTCCAATATCCTTGGTGATTGAGATCAACTCCTTTGTCAAAACAGATAACACAATCTCACTCATATGACCAAGTCTTTGGTGCCATAAATTTTGAGTAGTCTCATGTTCCACTACGTTAAGCTTGTAGATACATATTTTCACATAAGTTTTGTATAACTTACCACAAGTATGGTCTTTTGCAATAATCATGTCACCTTTTGTCATTCTCTATGTGCAGTTTCTAAAGTTGTTGTCGAAGCCCTGTTTATCAAAGGCTGTCCCAGAGAGTAAGTTCAGCCGGAGATCTGGCACATGTTGGGCATTCTTCATAGTTATTGTACAGCCAACGTTCATCTGAATCTAAACGTCGCCAATTCCTACGATCTTGCATGAACTTGTATTTTCCATCTTCATGATATCAAAGTCTCTCGCTTTGTATGTAGTGAAGAAGTCTCTTCAGGGAGTGGCGTGGTAGGATGCTGTTGTATCAATCACCCCCTCGCTATCTGCTTGGAAATGTGAATGCGTGTCTCTTCTTGGATAGAGCAAATAACCACTTCCTCAGTACAAGTGACTAAAGCCTCATCATCCTTGAACTTCTATTGAGAACCATTTTGACCTTGTTCTCGTAACAGTTTTCGACAATTCTTCTACATGTGGCCCTCCATGTCACAACGGCGACATTTGTAAGTATGCCTCCTCCCGTCTGTGGACTACCATGACTCTTGCTCCTGTCTCTGCCCAGCCTCGACCACCTCCTTGTTGTCTTCCTCGAGTCTCTGTCATGAGAGCATGTGATTGGCTGGTGCCGGCTTCTTTTCTCCTAGTCGCTTTGTTGAAGAGGGCATCCTTAACCATAGACATGGCAAGTTTACCGTTTGGGGCCGAATTACTGAGGGAGACCACCAACGTCTCTCAGTTGTCTAGAAGAGAACTGAGAATGAGAAGAGATTGTCCTTCAACCCCAAGCTAAAGCTCCGTAGCAGATAGCTAATTCACCAGGCTCTGAAACTCGCTCGTATGCTCGACAATGGAAGTTCCACACCGTAGCTTCAAATTTACTAATCGCATCATTAACAAGGTTTTATTTCGAGCGGTCTTGGCTTAATACATAACCTTTAGCTTCTGCCAGAGGGTATATGTGTCCTTGTCCTGCGCAACGTGGTGAAAAACGTAGTAATCGATTCATTATGGAATTTGACCGATCGTCATTCGATTTAGCTTCTTCCAGTCAGCTTCTATGGTGGATTCCGGCTTAATTCCTTTGACCTCTAATGGTCAAAATAATCTTTACACCTACGATCTTCCATTCGAGGTCTCTAAAGTGTGTAATTTGTGACTCTCAGGTTAATCATGGCGTCCAATGATGAAGATTCTTCCATTGAAATTTTGATATTGAAAGTTACAGTAAAAAAATTCACCCTTATTAAAAAATTCACTTCACATAGCTCACCTAGGCTCTGATACGACCTGTTGTGATTCACTGATCACGGTAAAAATAAAAATTACGGTAAAACAATAAAAAATTGGAGGGTAAAAGAGGTTTACTATTTCTCACCAGAAAATAAATTTACCCTAAGGTAATTAAACACCACTACATAAATAAACCTCTCACTACAACTTTTATCTCTCTTGTGTAACTTCCCTCTCTTGGATAACTTTCTCTTACTGAAGAACACCCTTACATTTCTATCTGAAATTGGACACACATCTTCTCTCACGGAAGAAAACACCTTCTTTCTTTTCTCTCTCCTTCTCTTCTCCATCTGTTGGGTTTTGGTGTGTTTTGAAACTATGCATTGAGCCCATTTTATAGCTTCATAATCTCTTCAAAAACGTCATGCATGCATGCATGCATGATGTTCCTAAAGACAAAGACATTGGAGAGGGGGAATGCATTTGAGAATTGAGAGGATGCAACCCATGTGGTCAAAGACATGGGTTGGATGAGGGGACAAATGCAGCTAGACTTAGGTGTGCAGCTGAGCCTGTGTCACACGTAACTTGCAATGACCAATAATAAATAGCAACTAATATTTTTGCTCAATAAAAATAGAAAATGCTATCAAATTGATTTTTCGGTGAATAATTGAAGTTCTTGTAAGCGGAGAAACACTCAGCTCAATTTATATATCATGTTATCCTCAACAAAAAAATTTCAAGCGAACATGATTAAACATCAATATTGTCCGACCGCAAAAAAAGTTGTCTAAGTGTCCCTTTTACTTACGAAAGACATATAAAGGTGGGCCTAATCAAGAACGTTGATCTTCTGTTTTTTGATAACTAAATTTTATCAAAAGAAGTTGACAGAAAGGATGCTCTTACCAAAGGTATTGATCCCAAGTTGATCATAAACAGGTGAAAAAAACCCATCCGCAAAATGAATCAGGAACCATGTGGTATAAAATGTTATGGTTATTGGAAATAGAATAGCACTGCAAAAAAAAAGAAGGTAATTGAAAATAGAATTACAGTGCCGCGAAAAAAGAAAAGAAACCAAAACAAAAGGAAGCTCGGGATTATAATGGTAATATACATAAGTGAAAGGAACCTGATCAAAACCTTAAAAAGAGTCCGGGGACCCCACATGATAAATCACAAATTCATTCTCTACAAACATACTGTTTTTAGGGACAAACAGACAAGGAGGCTGAAATGGAGTATAGATAGGATTAGTCACTTCAAATCTTGAACAACTCATTTGCCATTACGCCAAAAAAATCAATGGTACAGATGCTTATGGCATCCTGCTCTATGCCTTGCGATAATGATTCCTCTGGCATTACAACTGTTACTATAATGATATAGTCTCGCCACTCGTTCAGGTGCATGCGCCTAGGTTGGTTAGTTGCCCCTAATATCTCAAATCAGAAGAAAAAAGTCTCCCCAACCTAATCAAAACCCTTATTTTTGCCTTTTGCTTTCGGGTCCAACTCGGTGCGAGTGCTAGTTTTGTTCAAGACTCTTAGTTTGATGCTGCAATTCAGTCATGTGGTTATTCACAAAACTCATTGAATCTATAGTTTAAACTCATAACAAGCTTGTGGGCATGCTTTGTTCGCTTTTGGACATATTTGGCATTAAAACCCAGTCTTGCATCAAGCAGGGGCTTGTCTGAAGCACGGAAGTTAGCCATGGTTTCTTACTCGAGTCCTGTCATAATCGTTATCAATTTACTTATTGTTTGTCAGGTATTAATTACTAATGTTGGAATCATGGTTCTTATTTATAGTGACAACTTATGTCTCATAATCAAGGATATTTGATATTATTTTCTTGCATGACTATTTTCAAAACTTCTATATTGGGGTAGTCTAGCCTGTGACAGACTCACAATTGCTTTAACAGAAACATCTAAAGACTAAGTCCATCACTATCGATTATTATTTCGACAATTATCCCAACGAGCATATAGAAAGGACCAAACGTTTTACTTGAAAAGGTTAGTGAGAACATTTGTTACAGATTACCAAAATAATTAATGGATCCAACTATGGATCCAACTTTTTCTTTACTGAATTTTTTTGGATCTCAGTTGGATCCAAAGCTCCAATTGCTTAAACAGAACCAGATATGGATATATGTCCTTTGAGCCTAGAATGACCCATCCAACAACCTCAGCATTATGTTTGAATTTAAATGGAATTACAAGAGCTGGATTAGCTCTAATGGGTCACCAACCATACTATTTGTTTTATTATCATTACCATTTCAAACCTAATGGGTCAACAACCTCAGTTTGGCATATAATGGTCTAGCATAACTGTTGAGAAAAACAGTACATATCCTCAGCTTTTGGGGTGAGAGAGTCTCCCCTAATATTATGACTTCACCAATTTGTCCAATCATGGTTAAAAAAAATCTTGTTCCAACAATCTTAGCATGGTATATGTTGACAGTAAGGTTCTGGTCAATAAGTAAAATGGGCCAACGAGACCATCTTCGAAGTGTAAACCCTCCGTCGGCTGAGAATTGGGACCCACGGAGAGAGATCACCAGGACATGGAGAGCTAGGACCAATCTCCAAGGGTGACCTAGCTCCACGCTATCTTCGTGGACCTGCATCATAGGAAGATCGTTAGGGAGTCGGGGCTAGGGCCCGACAGGTTCCCCTCCAACGCTCAAGTTAGTTTCTCGTGGAGGAAACATAAAGAGCTAAATAAAAGAGGAAGATAGAGCTTATATTGTAATATAATACTTATCCCCCGTATGAAGTTTGGCTTCCATCTCCTCTTTGGTTGTTTGCACCCTGTGCTATTTATAACCTCTTCCTAGCTTTGTCCCTTCTCCCCACTAGCCAAGTGGCTTTAGTGGAGAAACATGGAAGTGTAACCTCTCCCACTAACCATCCCACTCATGAAGTGGTTGTAGTGGAGATAGTGAGCCACTCTCTTGGCTTCATGTGATTAACTCCCTCCTTCAATATAGCCACTAACGTGGGTCATGCCGTCAGGTAAACGCCCATTATTTGGGGCTCTTCATGAAGGAAATGAGAGTTTGACCCTTTCAAACCAAGACCCATGGGTAATGGGCCGGCATGTCAATGGCCTGGCCCAGTCAGACCATATGAGATGTAACATTGGCCCCCATCGCTCGAGCTCAACTACTGTAAGGGTTGAGGTCGGGCGATGTGATAAATTTGAAGAAGAAGTAATCTTGGTTGGAGAGTCGGGTTGGCTCGCAAAAAAGTAATTTCTCGTCTTTCTAGCTTGAGACGGAAATAGGTCAGCAGGCGAGGGGAGCAGCCCCTCAGCTTACAGTGGAGGTCGAGCCACGTCAACAGATTAGTTTGAGACGAGTTCGAAGTATTACCCACATATATGTAGTTGAGTCGGCCCCGATCGCATAGCTTGCTTGGCCAACAAGGAATTGGCTCCCAATCGCGTAACCATTCATTTGGCGACGAGGAGGATAGCCCCATAGCTTACCTCTGACAAGAGTATTTCGGTGGCGAGTAGGTGGTCCATCGGCTTACTTCCGACGAGAGTATGTCGGTGGCGAGGGGATGACCCCTCGGCTTACTTCCGACGAGAGTATGCCGGTGGTGAGGGGGTGGCTCATCGTCTTAGCTCTGACAAGAGTATGTCGGTGGCGAGGGGGTGGCCCCTCGGCTTATTTCCGACGGTATGTCGGTGGCGAGAATCGGCTTATTTCCGACGAGAGTATGTCGGTGGCGATGGGGTGGCCTCTCGGCTTATTTCCGAAGAGAGTATGTCAATGGCGAGGGAGTGGCCCCTCGGCTTATTTCCGAAGAGAGTATGTCGGTGGCGAGGTGGTGGCCCCTCGGCGTACTCCCGACAAAAGTATTTCGATGGCGAGGGGGTGGCCCCTCGGCTTACTTCCGACGAGAATATAGAGTTCCTCTCCGATCGTGTAGCTCGGTCGGTCCGCAAAGAGTTGGGCCCTCCAATCGTGTAGCCAAACGGCCCGCGAGGGTAGGGTGGTTTCCATATCTTGGTTGTCCCGCAAGGAAACAAGGTTGTCCTCCAATCGTATAGCTCGGTCGGCCCGCGAAGGGGTTGGCCCTTCCAATCGTGTAGCCCGAGCGGCCCGCTAGGGATGTAACAGTACCAAGTCGCTCGATTCCGCTGTGTTCATCATTTGTCATCTTATCCTGTTGAGGTTTGTCATTCTTATTCCTTCTCTAAGTTGTTTTCACTCAAGGTTTTTACCATGCTAATTGATGGAATTGGTCTTTGCGTAACAACTCAAGCTTTCGAGTTAGAATGTCTGCGCCAAGATTTTTACCATGCTTACTTGACTTATCATATGTCCTCATCTTTTTCTAACAATAACAATAACAATATTCTTCTTCGGGTTAGCTTTCCAAAATAATAAAAAAATGGATTAAAAAATATAATCAATCAATTCATGTTCTTATTAAATCCACACGGATTATATTTAATTCTCAATGACATATCTTTATTATGATTAACAGATACATGATACTATCATTTTTAACTTGTATCATCTTGATAAATCAAGACGCATCGAAGTCTCAATGGTGTGTTAAGTTTCCAAATTTATTTCACATTCATTTTACACATGCCGAGAAATCTAGTATTACATTAGTAGAAGCCACGTTAACAACTAATCAACCAGTGTCAACAAACCCTCCTTCAGACCCAAGTCTGGCCCAATAACCCACACCTTAATTCAGATTCATAAGCTACAATCTTATGCCTCGTTTGGCAACCTAGTTGGTTTTAGAAACTAAGGTTTGGCAGAGTTTAGGGCTTAAACTAGGGTTTCCAAAACCGCCACTTGTTTGGGAACCAAGATAGATTATGTTGGGAGCTTTCCAAACCTTAATCGCACTTTTCACAAACTATGAGAAAAAGAGGTTTGTATGAATACAAACGTTGATTTCATTTTTGTTCTATTTTAATAGGGTTTCAAAGCCATGAATTACCCCAGGGAAAACTGCATTACCACTACATCATAACTCTAGAGTTGCGATGTATCATCATGTAGTATTAAAGGAAATATTTTTATAATCTAACGCGTCGGATTTGAACTTGGGTGGCTCTGATAACATTTTGAATTACTTACCACTACTTTAGAACTCCAAAATTGAAACGATGATTTAGGGAAATATTTTTATAATCTAACAAAAAAAGACCCACAAAATAGATCTGATGCTAACGTCGATGGATAGCAGAAAATATAACTGGTTCTTGAAACAACTTACAATCCCGTGATGAACTTGTTTGAGGCCCAACTGCGAATGGCCTTGGAGAATGCCTGAGCATTTGCAAGATACACACATCAGAATTTGTGAACGAAGATGGCATTGAGAGGAATGAGAGAAACGTACGGACCTCTTTGCCGGCGGCTGGGAGGTGACGCAGGCGATGGGATGAGGGCGGTGTAGATGGGGTCGACGGCGTTGACGGCGCGGCGATCGCCGGCGGGTCATCACGGCGGTCCAAGGGGTCGCCGCCGATCGGGAGGAGGAGGAGGAGCTCGCGATCCCGATCTCGTTCCCGCGTTGCCATATATCAGGAACAATAAGTCGATTTTCTTTTCCCCCTTAATTTTTTAATATAAATTTTGATCTGGTGATGCAATTGGTTTCTATTTTTTCCATCTTTCCCGCGCTATGTATCGGACAAACTACGACAATATCGGGCGCTGAATAATTTGAATCCATAAGATGCTTCTAGTCGCACTACACTTTTATCTCAGTGGCAATTTGTTTCGTTGAAAATGGCTTCAGCAATCAGGTTGGACCATTGGAGAAGCAAAGTTTGAGAAGCCTAACAATTGATTATTTGATGAGCTAGGATTTGCGTAGGAAAAGAAATTTGTTGCTGTGCGCTATGGATAGAGCTAATTAGAGAATTTTTTGGGTGAACAAAATGGATGACGTGGAAGAAGACATGTAAATGGCCCTCCTTAGGACTAAGTCTCTTTTCTTAAAATGCCTGCCCTTGGCCCCCGGTGTAGCAGTACCAAGCTGAGGCTCGCTTATATGTGTTAGCTCAAATTTGAGCTGTGTCTCTTCTTTCCTCAAATAGGTCTTGATCTAGAGGTAAAGCTTCATTGATGGAAGCTTCGTTGAAGTGTCTAACCCAAACGGTTGGAAGAGCCACCTCAACTGGTGTCATCACATCAAATCCAAATGCTAAGATGAATGGAGTCTTGCATGTACCAGTTCGCCTGGTCATGCGGTATGCCCAGAGCACATATGGAAGGTGCTCTACCCAAGCTCCCTTCCTTGCACCAAGTTTCTTCTTGAGTATCTTCTTGATGTCCGTGTTCACCGACTCAACCTGGCCATTTTCTTGCAGGTGAGCAAGGGTAGAGAAGTTGTGCTAGATGCCAAATGCCATGCACTTTTCTCTAAACTTAGTGTAAACGAACTGCGGCCCACTATCAATGACTATAGAGTGTAGTACTCTGAATCTGCATATCACCTCCTTCCAGATAAATGCAGTTGTTTTGGACACTATCAGGACGATAGTGGACTTGCATCTACCTACTTTGTTTACTAATCAATAGCTACTATGTTGTGAGTAGCTCCTGCTCTTCCTTTGGGAAATGGTCCGATGAAATCTATCCCCCAATTCACGAATGGTCAAATTGGGGTGATAAAGGTTAGCTATTCTGTGTGCAGCCACGAAATGTTGGAGAAATGCTGGAAAGTGTTACACCATTGGACATATGACTTGACATCCTGCTGCATCATGGGCCAGTAGCATCCAGCCTGTAGGATCTTGTGCACGAGGGATTTGCGCCCATAGTGGTTTCCGCACACACAAACATGTATTTCCTCCGTCACAGGTTGGATCTCTTTCTCATGAAGGCACCTCAACAGGAGAGAAGAATGACCTCTTTTGTATAGGACATTGTCAATGAGTGCATACCTTACCGATATGTACCTCAGCCTCCTAGCTTCGCTTTTATCCACTAAGAGGATCTGGTGGCAGAGATACTGAATGATGGGGTCCATTCAGGATGAGGCTGATTCCATTATGATATCGATGAACTCTTCCCAAGTCACATTGATGTCAAAAGGACCTCTATTGGGATGGACTTGAGCTTGTCATTGATCCCCGTAGCAAGCCGAGCTAACGCAACAGTTGTGGTATTCTTAGCTTTGGAAATCTGCTCCACCTGAGAGCTTTGGAAACCCCTCAGTAGATCTATGACAATCTTTATATATGCCAGAAATTATTCCTTTCTTGCATGATAATAGCGTTGACTTGGTTGATGAGTAGCTGTAAATCACAGCAGACCACGATGTGATGTGTGCAACTACTTCCTTAGCTAATCCGAGCCCTGCAATAAGGGCCTTATACTCAGCCTCTTTGTTGTAAGGACCATCTGACTTGCAATACTAACAACACGCGCGTGCGCGCGCACACACACACTAGAGGGGGTGTGAAATAGTGTAATGGCAATAATTGTGTAATTAAAAATTAAACTTGCAAATGCAGAATAATAAGTGCAAATGGAAATTAATACACACAATAAAGCAAACACAAACACGAGATTTTACCCTGGTTCCTGTTGTTCTGTGAGGATGCGCACCCCCGAAAAGGTGATGCACACGCTTACCCCCAAGTGCAAGAGTGTCAGAGCAATATATTCCCGTTGAGTTCGGGGTCGAATCCATAGGGAGGCGTTGCTTATACTACCTATCGATTCCTAGTTTGATTGGACTTCGAATTTATTGGTGGATGTGGATTACGAAGGAGGTCGTAATGGCAATGGATATGGAATGCGAGAGATGTCACGATCAGTAAGGCACGACCAAAGACTCCACACAAAAAGAAAACAAATAAAATAAAGAAAACAATTGAGAGAAGGATCGCTAGGGCGTCGGGAATCCCCACTAGGACTTTTGGCTTTGGATAACGGGTTAAAGATTCTTTCGTCGAACGACGAGTGAGGGTAGGAGTGTCACATCCAGAGATGGGAATGAGCACTAGAATTTTGTCGTCAAGCTTGTCTAACGCCTCCCCATGCACAGCTGTGCTTTCGCAGTTGGCTTTGCACAGGGACGCGTGCATTACGCTCGACACTTGGTTCCCATACCACAGATCTGTATCCAGTCGCGTGATCTACGGACTGGGGTACCGCTCTACGGCTGGTTCTGGTTGTCGGGCTACTCTCATAGTCATCGACTAACGGATCGGGGGTTAGTAATCAACCCTAACACACGAGTCACTCTCGTGATCATGAACCCCAAAAGATGACCACTAAACCCCAATCAGATTCGTGGGGATCGTCCCTAGAACTAGGAGCTACTTTTGCAATTCTCCAATCCTAGGGCTAATCCTCCAAAACCCTTGTTCAAACTACCGTAGAGAAACCCTAGATTCGTCCAACTAAGTTTAACCTATCATCCAACCCCTAGAATCCTACTGTTCATCCCTAACCCTAGCAATAGAACTACTCAATCATCGCAAAGGATTTATAAACAATAGAAATTAACATCACAAACTAATAAGAGAAGCAATAAAGAGGATTAAGATCTGATACAAAATCAGTGAGGAGGGAGCCTAGGGCGTAGCCTAGCCTCCGAAAAGTAGTTTCCTAGCATAAAAACGAGCTCCTCCCAACAATGGCTGCTCAATACACATATATCCCCAAGAAAACACTAAAAACAGCCCTAACTCGTCAAGAGCCCAGTCTGGCAGCCCAGGTAGCTCGGTCAAGCTATGCACAAGCGCTCGGTCGAGCACAGATTACAGCCTGCCTGAGCATAGTTTCCAGCACAGATTCGCAACCTTGCAGAAATTCCCTAGGACACATCCGACCTCCGTTTGGCACGTTCTTGGTGGTGTTGGAATCGTTATGAAGTCTACTATATGGAAAAAATATGAGAACAATACTGTAAAATCCCAGGTGATATCAGATATTCAAAGAGTGAAGGGCTATACTGAATCTTCACTTTCTATATCAGATAGTCAAAGAGTGAAGGGCTATACTGAATCTGCACTTTCTACTCCGCTCGACCGAGCGGCCTTGGTCGCTCGGTCGAACGCCTCCTAGCGCTCGGTCGAGCGCCTCTTGATGCTTTAACACTTTGCCTTGGTGGAATTGATGTCGCTCGGTTGGAAGAGAGGTCGCTCGGTCGAGTGGTTGGCCGGTGGACTGAGCGTATTAACGCCAAACTTTCTAGAGAGTTTGAAGGCCAATTTGAGCTCCATGTAGATGATACTCGGTCGAGTGAAAGAGGGTGCTCGGTCGAGCGAGTTGGGTCGCTCGGCCGAGTGACCCCCCTGCAACTTCCCCTTGCCCTACGGAGTCCCTGCTCGGTTGAGCGCGTGGGGCGCTCGACCAAGTGACCTGAAAGCTCACTCCAGGGCTTCTCTCTTTTCACATCTCCTTCCTTCTTTGCTTTCTTCTTTCTTTCTTTGCTCATTTTCTTCCTCTCTTCTTGCTCCTCTCTAGCAGCATGAGCTCCTTGAATATGACGTCGTTGACGCTCCGGCATCGACGATCATGTCCTCCACTCCAACATGCTCCAAATTGCTTGATATTCCCTGAAATGCAACCAAACGCTTTCGAAGTCAAATAGTTCCCATTACCGATTTAAAAGCGTATAAAATTGGGATTTAAGCGATCAATTCGACGTGTAAACATATAGACAAGATGTAAAATATTTTGACACATCAAAATCCCCCAAGCTTATCTCTTACTCGTTCTTGAGGAAGACGAATAATTAGCGAACCCGGGAGAGGAATACAATGGAAAGATGAGGTGATAAAGTGTGATGGCATCAAGGGACTCAACTCAGACTCATCAATTATATGGACTCACGGATGCAAGATTATGTGAACACACACCAATATAATCAGAACACACATACACACAAAATGCTTAAGTCTTGCTCAAATGAACTTATTCTGGATTCCAATAAAGATAATGAACTCGATAAACAATAAAATGAGAGTAGCGCCACATCCTATCCTAGTTTATCATGAAATATATCAAGTTCACAGAGACAAATCCAATGTACAGAACTCATTTTCTAAGCAGTGTAAATATGTCATGATCAAACTGTTGAGTTTTGAGGGACCCCTTAGGGCACATTTCTATGTCTGCCCTGACAATAGAGGCAATAGAAAAGCAAGCAGCGGAAAAATGTTAAACTATTTAACATGCTAGCCCTAAGGATTTCAAGACCCTAGTCAGGATCTCTACTATCTTGAGGTGGGTCTGACCATCTCAAGATAGATCTAAGCTACTGTAATATTATAAATACTATGCTTAATTAAACTACATACCCGGAACCTTTCTTGCACCGGCAAGGTGTACTGAACCGCGTCCTGAGCCGCTTCTCGTCCAGAGCAGAACCACTTCGAGAGCCGCTCATGGTCCCGAGCCGAACCGCTTCCCGAACCGCACCGCGTCCCGAGACAAGCAACCCCCTTGTCGTTGAGCCAACCACGTGCCAAAGAAAGTTTCACTTGAGCGGATCCTTCGCCAAGACTCCTGATCGAATCCGAGCCCCTTCGTGGCTTTGCTAGAGCCTTTCAGGAGCAAGGTAGAAATATAGGGAGAGAAAAATATTTATTTTAAGCTTAGATGCGAGCGTGCTCCAAATTTTTGGGAGCCGCTCAGATTTAGAGCTTGGGACGAGTTATGAGGTGGGGGGGCAGACTCCTATTTATATAGGCGGCTGACCCTTCCCTTTTACTCAACTTCCGATGTGGGACTAAATTTTTTGGAGTTAATAATTCAAGTTAGTTTGCCTTTTATAAAGGCTAAACTTTCATGAATTTTAACTCCCTCACTGTTGAGCTTCACATTTGATAAAACTTATCGAATCGAAGAGCGCTGAACGGTGAACACGTAGGAAAAACGGCGCGTCAATCCAAGGCCGTTTGACCCTTCAAACAAGGGTCCAAAGATCAACCCAAACCTGATTTTCGTGAAAAAAAACCAGCCACCAGCTCAAAAACAATTCTAGGGTTCAGAACCCATCTGTAGGGCCCACCATGTGGGCCCCACGTGCCCCTGCACGCGCAGTGTGCCAGGCACGCACCCCCATGCGGGCGCGTGCCAGCGCCCGCCCAAAATGGGCGATGGTACCCAAGCAATGGGCGCCAGTTGATGCCCCCCAAACAAAAGGGGGCTGCCTATCTTGCGCGCGCGAACAACATTTGACCCGGCCTTTGTGCCGGGTCCCAAAGTAATTTTTTTACAAAAAAAACTTTGGGCTTTTGCCTTTGGGCCTGGTTTATTTCTTTTGGGCTTCTATTTAAAACACTTTTAAATAGATTTACTGGGCTCATTTGGACTCCGTTTTGGACGCCGTTTGAACCCGCGTTTAGACCGGGACGATCCCATCATCCAGGTAGCCTTTTCAACGCGTTTATTATATTAAATATGGCCTTAAACAATTTAAGACACATTTAATATCATTTTGCATCATATGCAAAATTGTCCCCATCTAAGCTTAAAATCTCCTACTTGCACTCAGGATCATTTATCCTGAATGCAGAGGCTAACTGCAAACTCTTTGCAGTTTTCTATCCCTTGTATCAAATGCATATTCTCCCTAATTTCTACCTATTACTTGACGAAGGTCGCACTCTGTGTGAGACCCTACAGCCTGACCCTACTACAGGTGGGGCTCGAAGCACCAAAAGGCAGTAACCACGAGCAGCAGGTGCCGTCCCTGTTTCAGTATCATACTTATGTGGTTAACTCATTGACATGAGTGTTGTCAGGACCACCCTGAATGTGTATGTGATGAATACCGCAGTTTTAGTCTCTTTGTCAAAACTATGTCGTTTGTTTCAAGCCTAGGGTACGGTCAAACTGTCAACCCCAATAGCTCGAAACCGGTTAGTCTCTATCGATCTTTAGTCAAATAATGTTGGACATCTTTCAACATACTCTGTCCAAAGTTTTCACTAAAGCTAGAACTAACACTCCGACACTAACTCCCACTGACAGGGAGAGACGAATTCTATCTTAGTCATTACTCTCCTCGCATGCTTTAAATGTCACCCAACCAAAGACCTTTCAACAGGCCTGGCCTCGAAGCTAGGTCATGGGTCTAAGTGACACCGTTCACATACAGGTTCGTACAATGACCTCAAGTCAAAAGACCAACTTTCCTATCATCACTAAGAGTTATCATTGACAGATTGGTCAATCATAACCATATGATAACTCTTGTTGGGTCGTTCAGTGAACTCATTCTCCAATGAGCACCTGTGTCTCGTCTCCGACTTCGCCAAGTCAAACGACCATGAGATCATCGTCACCATTACACGGTGAAGAATAAGACACAATGGTCTATCCGATGTTTCGATATCCTATTCTCGAAACATCTACGACCACGAACGTTTCTAGACTTATGCTACTAACGGTCAAGCACTTCTCCACGATCGAGATCCTCATCTAGATACATGTTTGACCTTGAATTAAGTCTCGGGACTTTACCTAAGTTTGTAATAAAGACTATATTATTATTAAACTTAAGTAAATTCTTACCAAACAGCTTACTGTTATTTTGAACAAGATGTCTATATAGATACACATGGATGAATTTGCCTCGAGGGCATACCCATCTCTCAACATCTCTTACTTGCACTCGGGCCCATTTATCCCAATAGCTCATACCGCATTTACACATAAGTCTTTCCAGACTTCATGTGGTAGAGCCTTCGTGAGTGGATCTGCTAAAACGTCTATTTTATAGACTTAAGGGGTTTCTATGCTTATCTTAGACCGCATATTTGAATCTCATCCAAATAATTCACTCGGTCTCTTGGAATCCATAATTAATTTCTTTACTGGATCTCATCCTTACGAGAATAATCGATAATAAGTTTTACTGGTCATTAAGACGGTTCACAATCATTTTTGATAAAGTGTCAAACTCTTTGACCACTTTGTCAACTCATATGTTCCAGCTTCTTGATGCCTCGCATGCTTTTATTTGCTCCCACTGACCTTGAAAACTCTCTGGCCGATTCATGTAAGTTTGTTCTTCTACATCACATTTAGAAAACATACTATACATGAATGCTCCAGTTTTCATGGTCATTTTGAGCATTAACATCGAGTTTGGTCCTAGTAGATCTGTACACATCTGCTAGTGAGACAGTTTCATCATAATCCATTTATAGGGGTTAGGATGATAACTGTTCTCAATTAACATAATTTGTACTTCACTAATTTCTTTATGCACCAATCTTCTGTCTTGAAGATTTACTTGTAGTCAATAAGAAACACTTTCTTTGGACACATAAACTAAAGTCCATACTTTATTTACGTGCACGAAACATGTCTGATTGCATCAAGTTATTAATCAGAGTCCTTACTCCAAATTGCATCCTGGAAGTTGTCTATGCCATCATCGACTATGATGTCTAACTCGACTCTTCGTCTTACGAGACTCGAGTAATCCTTTAATTTCCTAACGATTTATTAATGAATATCTTATTGAAAAGGTCCTCATAGAACCTTATCAAAACCTAGGCATTACTATCTGGGACTTAACCCAGATGGAGGATTGTAATTTAGAGTCACCTGCCATGCACCGCACCATGTCTAACAAAGTGCGATTCAAGCCTTCTAACACACCGATGTGTTAAGAGACTTGACCTGGGAGAAAATCATGTTTTTTTTAATTTACGCAAGATTTATACAGCTAAGTATTCGACTCTTCAATCTGATCGAAGCAGTTCAAATACTTCTGTCATCTTGTTCTCTATTTTATCAGACTTATGTTTCAGCAAGAACACGTGTCATAATAAAACAAGAACAACTTATCCTGGCTAACTTAGACTTGGGTCCGGGTACATCTGTATGTACGAGACTATGAGTTCAACAACTCATTCTCCCAAATGTCTTACAGAAGGAGTTTCGGCCATCATACCTTTAAGACAAGATTCACAAGGGTTTGTAGACTTCATAATACGAGAGGTCAGACCCCTCTTTATGTGACTTGTGAAGCTTAGTCTCTTTGGTACAGCCTAGTCTATTTTGTCATATAAGTTTTGTTATTATCTTGTGTATTCATGTATTAACATTTAATACATCATCGTTATACAAATTACTCACATAAAACATTGCTTCAGAAGCAGGGTAACGACATTCGACAAAAATGTGTTTGACGTCCTACATGGTCCAAGAAACAACAATTGTTCCTTTTCCAACACGTAGACAATCTATTTCCTTTGTATAACGGTTATCCTGAAACCGTGACATCAAATATGTCACATTTTCAGTTCCTTCTATTTATGCCTTTACTAATGATAAATAAAACTATCTTTCTCAATTGACTTTCCTTAGTGCCTTCTTCCTTTTCTAAATCTCATTTAGATATTACGCGTCTCAACAAAATAATTAGATGTGCAAGCACCTAACATATCTAAACACTTGAGCTTCACAACCTTGAGTTGACTCAACAATTGTTTAACTCAAGATCTGATTTGGATACATGGTCTTGTACTGCTCATGCACTCATCTTCGAATCAAACAGTTTGATTGAAGTTTCGAACCTTGCGGATCGAAACCATTTTCCATACAACTTTGAGTTGACTCAACAAATTGTATGGAGAAACATGCTTTAAACATCAGTATGTTCGAGCTGCCCCTTATAGAGGCGAGTGACATGTAGCGTGCATTTATTTGTTGGACCCAAAACTTAAGGAAATCATTGCCCTTAAGAAGGTCATTTAATGTCAAAGAGAACATAGTTTAGTCTATCAATTTAATTTGATATTCCATAAACCAATCATTTGGACCAGTTAACTTATTCTCTTAGAATATAATGTTTTTGATTCCATCGGTAAACATATAACTACCCTAGTTTAGCATATGTTCAATATTAAATATAGATCGAATGGATTTTATCTAACTATATCCTCCCACTATTTTTACGATCATTTTAAGCCATAATAATGAACGATTTAATTAAATTAAATTAATGGGTAAGAGATCCAACCATCCTGAGTCTCACAACCTTGAGTGTGCTCAACAAATTGCTTGACTCTGCGATTGGTAAATGACTCTTCATCAATTATATCATATATGTGTAATGCCCTACAAGCTACTGCACAAGTACTAGAGGGGGGTGAATAGTACTTTAAAAATAACAAGGAGTATAATTCCTAATTATCGTGCAAACAACTACCAAATCAATTTGCGGAAACTTAAATTGAAGACAACGACAAAATAAACAATGCTAACAATAGATATTACTGGGTTCGGATCCACCCAAGTCTCCCCGACTTGTTCCCGGTGATCCTACGTCCCAACCACCCGGATCCCCTCCGGATACTTGAGTTAGAAACCCTAACTCAAGATTTCCACTATGAAATACTTGTGAAAAACCTCCACAAGTCAAATCATACACAAAGTAATTTGTGACTCCCACAACCCGGGATCACAACCACACTCTCACAACCGAGAGTGAAACTTACAATATGAAATTGAAATGAAATAAGAAACTTCTTACCGACAAAATACCTATGCCTTGAGCAATGCTTACAAATTAGGGCAAAGATGATTTTGAGGAAAAAGAGATGGCACCAAACCCTAGCTCCAAGATGTAGATCAGCGATGGAGAGCTATGGGGATGTTGGTGACCTAGAATCAAGCACTTGGCTTGGAAGGCTTCACACTCAATGAATCTCTCTTTGGAAGTAAGAGTGAGGAGAGATTATTGAATGGAATGAAAGAGCTTTGAATGAGCTTGGAATGATTTCTCTTGATCTCTAAACTTGCAATAATATCAGCCTTGACTGCAATGAATGCAGCCCAACAAGTATTTATAGGATAGAGGAGAGAGAGAGAGAGAAAAACGTTTCAATTAAAGCTCCAACGGCTCTTTTCTGAACCCAACTAGTCGGTCAAAGAACAACCATCGACCGACTAGTTCATCAACTAGTCGGTCGGTCAATCAACGTATACCGACTAATGAGTGAACAGAGAAAAGATCAAAGCTCAAACAAAAGGAACTAGTCGGTCCAAGAAGAGTAGCTGATCGACTAGTTTCACAACTAGTCGGTCGGTTACTCAACTGAGACCGACTAACAGATAAAACTGAAGTCTGAACATAAATAGACTTAGTCGGTCCAAGAACAAATGTTGACCGACTAATTCACCAACTAGTCGGTCGCCAAATGAGCATAGACCGACTAACGATAAACAGTAAGTTAGGTGAAAAATTGGCATGTACAGTAAAGCTAAACTAGTCGGTCCAAGAAGGAAAGTTGACCGACTAGTTCATCAACTAGTCGGTCGATCAATGATCACAGACCGACTAATGATAAACAGTAGCTCAGGCTCAAATGTGCATGTACAGGGAAAGCTCAACTAGTCGGTCACAGAAGCATCACCGACCGACTAGTTCATAAACTAGTCAGTCGGTGAGTCAACGTAGACCGACTAACTGTAAACAGCAAAGAGCTTAGAGTTAACTGACAGAAACTAGTCGGTCCAAGAAGCTTTGCCGACCGACTAGATCACCATCTAGTCGGTCAGTTCTTCTTCTTGAACCAACTAACATGCACAAGAAGTCACGAATCGAAGCGCGAAGCTTCGGGAAGGATTGTATGGACTTCTACTAAGATCCTAGAGCTAAGATATGAGCGTTATGAAGATTTAAACCGTAAGACCTACTCAAGGCTTAACATTCTACAAAAGAAGCTTAAAGACTATAAATAAAACTTGACGATACCGTCTTCAATAGCTTCAATCGAATCTTCATGACTTCTAAAATGGTCCATAAGCTTCAACGAAGCTTTAGGCATACGATCACGTGCTTTGAGAAGTCTTGAGAAGTCGTAATTGATATTCATATGAATTTGGCGACGATCTCCATAACTGCGCTCACAAAGTGTTAGTTCACGATATATTTATGTTTGTTCATCATCCAAAACCAAATCCGGGGAGTCCAATATCCAACATTCTCCCCCTTTTGGTGATGACAAACCAACATAAATAATAATCAAATAATAATAATTCAAATGAAATTTACTTACTCCCCCTGCATTGATGACACGTTAATTCCAAATTAAACAATAATAATACGCATCAAGCAGACGAGTAAAGTATATAAAACGAGAATCGATTATTGAAATATCGAATACCAAATGTAGGATATTGAAATATCGGACTTGAAAATCCATTTATATATCTTAACTTCACCTGAATCTAACATATCAAATTAGATTCTTGGAATAATGCTTTAAATTTTCATTTAGCACATCGTTATTATTATATCTCTCCCCCTTTGGCATTAGCAAAAAGAGCGGGAGGAGATCAACGACAACAACAATGGCTTCAAATAAAAGCACGGGAGTCGTAGAATACGACGACGGTTCAAGTGACACCAAAGAAAAATACGAATAAAATCAAGGCGTGTCAATGAAACCATAGTCGAAAATCGTAAAACGAAATCATCAAAACTCAAATCAATTTTACGGATTGAGTTATGGAATATACTCTCCAATGTCAACATTCTTGGTTAATTTAGTGCATGGAAAACAATTCTATGTTTCCATAGAATAAATTTCTATTAAACCAAGTTAATATCGTCGAGCGACGAAATCAAACATCAGAGACATAAAAGAAATTATAAATTGTGCACAATAGAATGAAATGTCAATGTCGATATATATAAAATATGAACCAGATTACATCAAAAATCAACAACACTGACATACAAAACATTGATCCACCGATCGGAGCACAAAATACATCATCATATCAAAGTGATATCAGAGTGACACAAAAACGTACAACATCATCAAAATACATCAAAATACATCATCAAAAAGATCCAAAACCCCACTCTATCCTAACCAAACTCTCTCACACTATATGTATCATCCAAGGAGCATCGGAGAGTCCTCAAAGTAGCTCAAGAGGAACCGGCAGGATCTGCAGCAGCAGCAGGCTCTGCAAGAGAAGTGGTGGAAACTGGATCAGCAGGAACGTCTGGAAGGTCAACGGGAGCGACGGCAGAAGTGGCAATCTCTGGAGCAGCAACAGTAGTGGCCTCGGGAGCACCAGTCGGAGTATCCACCGTAGGAGCGGTGGCAACAGGTGTGCTCTCGGGGGCACCAGCAGACGAAGCAGCAACAGTAGCACCAGAAGCAGATGTGGTAGCAGCAGTAGCGGTGGCCTCAGCGTCACGAGCTAAAGAGGTGACAAGCTCATCGATATCCTCATCATCCATCTCCTCATCCTCAGAAACAGGAGGAGGAAGCTGAATACCCATCAGACTAGCCATACGGCAAACTACCTCCTCGGTACGAGCCAAACGAGACTCGTGACGACGAAGTAACCGAATGACATCATCAAGAGTGGTAGAGGGAGCAGCAGAGGCAGAGGCAGAGGCAGACGCTGAAGGTGTCGTCCTCTGAACGTGACGGAGCGCGGCAAGAGATTTCTTGACGGCCGTCGCGTTCAGGGGAGGACCAAGTGGACGCTCATCGTCAGGAGGCAATGTGACACGGAAGTGGCGAAAAACAAGGGTCAACAAGCACGAAAAGGGGATGTGAGCCGATTTCGTGGTCTTGCGAATACACTCGAAAGAGTCAATCTTATCGAGTATAATGCGAGCCCAGTTAATCGAGCTCCCCATGAAAATGGCATAAATCAGCTTCAGAAAAGGCTGGGACGGTAGAGATGAGGAGCCGTACTTGGGAAGCAAGCACGACTTCAGAATCAAATTCAGGACCCATGCATTTGGCTTGAAGGATTTGGAGGGCACGCCAATCATGGCGGGAGGAATCTGATGGAAAATCTCAGAGAGGATGGTCTGATCAAGGGAAGAAATATCATCAACAGAAATGTCTGAGGGGAGGAGGCCAGACGAGGAGATACCCAAAATCTCTCCTAAGATTTCTGCTGTGAGGACTATAGGAGTCCCCAAAACAGTCGTCTCAACAGAGTGGGTCGCATCGTACTGACCCCGGATCCTATTGGCATAGAATAGTTTAACTAAACGAGGGTAGGGGTGAGGATTCGCCTTCGGGTCATAACGAAGGTAATTGAGAAGACCCAAGGACGAAAGAAGATCAGCTAGCCCTATGAAGTCACTAAACTGGACGAAATCCTCCAGAAGCAGCGGGCAATGTTCGATACGGTTGTAAGCCGCGAGACACAAAGGGTCGTCGCGACACAACGAGATATCGACACCGCCTACCGGCATCGGAGCCTTTCCCTTAGGCTTACGGGTAGACGTACGAGGTCGGGAGCTAGACTCAGGATGGGTAGGAGGAGTGGGTTCTCTATGAGTCTCAGGCTCGGGTCTATACTCAGTATCGGAATCGGAATCGGTAGGAGTATGGAAAGAAGAGGGAGATGCAAGTTGCTTGGGCTTGGGCTTAGGCTTGGGTTGGGCTCTAGGCTTGGCGGTCGTCGTCCTCTTCTTCTTGAGAGGAGGCGAAGACGACGAGGGATGGGTGGTTTTAGCACGGCATTTCAGAGGGGTTCGCGAAGGTTGAACGGGATCCGTAGGGGTAGGTTCTACGGTCATTGGCGAAGGGCTAGATGGAGTGATCGGGATACGTGTATAAGCCATAATCGAGGCACGACACGACGCAAGAAAGATCAAATCTAAGAAACCCTAGATGGCCGGAACCCTAGCAAACCCTAGGCCGAAATCAATAGAAACCCTAATCCTAGAAGTGAAAACTGAACCCTAGACAGGAGAGGGAGAGGGGGGGGGGTACATTAGGTCGAAGGTCGACGGCCGGCGACGGAGAGGATGGCCGGAAATAGGCCGGAGATCGACGGAAAGGGAGGAGGGAAGTCGAAGGGTCGGGGATATTTTCGATTTGGAGTGAGAGAGAGACCGACTAAATGAGAGATAAGTCGGTTAGATCGATTTTAAGTCGGTCGAGAGCTCAAAAGACCAAAAAGTCCCTGGCACAACTAGTCGTTCACAGTTCAAGCACTGACCGACTAGATCAAGATCTAGTCGGTCGGTCAATGAGCTTGAACCGACTAGTTGCAAACAGTGGCTGAACCCAATTTAACTGACAAGAATTAGTCGGTCTAAGCTCATCCACTGACCGACTAGATCTTAATCTAGTCGGTCGGCCAATGAACTTGGACCGACTAAGAGAGTTCAAAAATTGAAAATCAATGAAATTTGATTTCTCTCCTAATCACACTTGGACGATACATCACAATCCTCTCAAAAATCATCTAAACTACCCCATTAAACATCGAAATCTCAAATACGACATTCAAACATGAATTCGAGCAAAAATTCAAAATATCACATAAAATCCCGAAAAATCCAATAAGTCTAGCATGAACGAAATATTGTGAAATATAATAGCATGCAAGATTATTGAATGAAATATGAATCCTATATCTCGGATTCACCCATAATCCCCAATTCTCGACGCAACCGCACAAAGGAGTCCTCCTTTAGGGGTTTCGTGAAAATATCGGCGATTTGCTTTTGGGTTTCAACGTACATTAAAATGATGTCCTTTTTAGCAACATGATCATCTAAAAAGTGGTGTCGGACATCTATGTGTTTCGAACGGGAATGGTGTACCGGGTTCTTGGAAAGACATATTGCACTTTGGTTGTCCACCATGATAGGGCAAGTATCACAGTTTATACCAAAGTCTTTAAGTGTGTGTCTCATCCAAAGAACTTGAGCACACACGGCACCGGCGGCAATGTATTCCGCCTCGGTGGTTGAAAGTGATACGGAATTTTGCTTCTTGGAAAACCAAGAGACAAGGGAATTTCCTGTAAAATGGCAAGTGCCACTAGTACTTTTCCTGTCGGATTTGCATCCCGCATAATCGGCATCACTATATGAGATTAACTCATATGTGCTAGATTTCGGATAAAGTAATCCAAAATCAAGTGTATAACTTAGATAACGGAAAATACGTTTTCCCGCTACTAAGTGAGACTCCTTAGGTTGAGATTGATAACGAGCACATACGCATACGGCAAACATAACATCGGGCCTACTTGCGGTAAGATAAAGTAAACTACCTATCATACCTCGATATAGACGAATGTCTACATCTTTTCCGCCCGTATCCTTATCAAGATGCGTAGTCGTGCTCATTGGAGTCTTTTTCCCGGAGGCACTCTCCATTCCAAATCGCTTTAACAACTCCACCGTATACTTCGTTTGGTGGATGAAGATTACATCGTCCATTTGGCGAATTTGGAGACCTAGGAAATATTTGAGCTCACCCATGTGGCTCATCTCAAATTGTTCCTTCATCACATTAGAAAACTCTTCGCAAAGAGCAAAGTTAGTAGCACCGAAAATGATATCATCAACATATATTTGAACTAAAATTATATCATTATTTGAATGCTTAACAAAAAGTGTAGAATCGGCTTCTCCCATTTTAAAATTCAAATCAAAAAGAAAGTTCTTTAGGCGATCATACCAAGCTCGAGGAGCTTGTCTCAAACCGTAAAGCGCTTTCTTTAGTTTAAAAACATGATTTGAAAAATTTTCATTAATAAAACCCGGAGGTTGAGAAACGTAAACTTCCTCAACAACATCTCCATTTAAAAATGCACTTTTAACATCCATTTGAAATAATTTAAAATCCTTATGGCATGCAAAAGACAATAATAATCTAATTGATTCTAATCTAGCTACCGGAGCGAAGGATTCTTCGAAATCAATACCTTCCTCTTGACGGTAGCCTTGAGCAACTAACCGAGCTTTGTTCCGGACGACGACTTGGTTTTCGTCGGTTTTGTTCTTGAAGATCCACTTTGTCCCTATGACGGTGTGGTTCTTCGATGGCAATGGAACAAGCTCCCAAACTTCATTCCTCTCGAATTGAATGAGTTCCTCCTCCATGGCTAAGATCCAAGCGCTATCTTCGCATGCTTCATTAACATTCTTTGGCTCTATCGAGGAGGCAAAGGCACAATGAGCGAAGTAGTTCACTTGTGATCTCGTCTTGACACTATCATGGATATTGCCAATGACTTGCTCATGAGGATGGTCACGAACGGTATGAAGCCGTTTGGGAACACCTTGATCACTAGGAACATTCTAAACAACTTCATTAGACGGGTTAGTCTCAATAGAATCAATAGAATCATTAGAGTTAGAATTACCAATTGAATCACATAAGACATCCATAGAGTCATCATCATTAGTAATTCTAGTTGGAACAAATCCTTCATTAAATGACACATGAAGCGACTCCTCGATCGTTGAGGTTCGTTTTTTGAATATCCGGTAGGCTTTGCTACGCGAAGAATATCCAACAAAAATCCCCTCATCGGATCTTGGATCGAATTTGTCCAAACAACCATACGTGTTCTTAATAAAAAATTTCGAACCAAAAACACGAAAATGTTTAACTTGAGGCAACCTACCAAACAACAATTCATAACAAGTTTGTTTAGTGCCGGGCCTCAAAAGTATTATATTAAACACATAGCAAGCGGTGTGTACCGCTTCCGCCCAAAATTGATGGCCAAGTTGGCTATCATCAAGCATAGTGCGAGCACACTCCACTAGCATCCTATTCTTTCTCTCAACTACACCATTTTGAGGAGGTGCACGAGGGAATGAAAAGGTGTGTGTAATACCAACTTCATCACAAAATGTCTCAAAAGACTCATTCTCAAATTCCCCTCCATGATCACTACGAATAGTGACAATGGTGGTTCCAATGAGATTTTGTACTTTCTTAACAAAAATTGTGAAGATATCAAAAGCTTCATTTTTATTACATAATGAAAATACCCAAGTAAACCTAGAAAAGTCATCAACGATGACAAGTCCATATCTAGCATTACCTAATGAAGCAACTCTAGTTGGACCAAATAAATCTAGATGTAATAGCTCTAGAGGCCGCTTAGAGGAAATGCTTTTCTTAGGTTTAAACGAAGATTTTGGAAGCTTGCCTCGTTGACACTAGTCACAAAAGCTTTTCTTTTGAAAGACAAGCTTAGGAAAGCCTCTAATAGAATTTAACTTGGAAAGCTTAAAAAGTGTTCCAAAGTTCACATGACCAAAACGTCGATGCCATAAGTGTTGTTCACTTGTGTTGGCAATAAGACATTGTTCATGTGATCTTGAAAGATCTAGGATATATATATCCTTATGGCGTGTGCCGGAAAACAATAATTCATTATTATCTTTTCTTAAAATATGGCACATTCCTTTCGCAAAGTTAACTTTGTAACCTTTGTCACAAAGTTGACTTATTGAAATAAGATTGCGGCTTAATCCTTTAACAAGGTAAACATCACATATAATGGGTTTAGAAGGATTACCCACTTTACCAACACCTATGATGGTTCCGCTCTCGTTGCCTCCAAATACGACGCGGTTTCCATTTGCAATGGGAACCACTCCGGAGAGCAATTGAGCGTCACCCGTCATGTGTTTTGAACACCCGCTATCGAGTATCCAATTCCCCTTGGAGCTAAATTTAAATTTGTTGCTCCTTTTCTTTTTCTTTTCCTTGAGTACATAAAGATAGAAAATTTCATATCATGGTACCCACGGTCATTTGGTCCAAAAGATTAGACCTTTGGAAGCCAAGTCCAATTGGACTTAGACTTTCCCACATAATTTCTACTATGCACAACATCCGAAAAATAAGCATTCATGTAAACTTGTTTTTCATCCATGCTTGTGTCCTTTGGGCTCCAAATAGTGAAAATCTTGGGAGCCCTCATCCTATTGGGTGCATGCATGCGTTGTTAGTTTCTACGTGATGCATGTCGTGGATAGGCATAAGGAACATGATGGAATGGTGCATGTGGATAATTATTCATATGATGCTGTGGGTGAACATATGTATGTGAGGGAACACGTGCGTGAGGGTGTCTCACATGGTGTGCACGTGCCCGTGAATGTGTTGCATAAAAATCATCATATGTGTGAGCCGGTGGAGTAGGACGTGTGTTCCTACGTGGCATAGTATTGGTGTACATATAAGCATGCCTCTTCTTTGGAGGTCCACCCAAAGTGGGTTTCTTTCCGAAAGAGGGTGTTGACGAGGTGGAAGCACCATTGGTAGAAGCACTACCAATAGAGTTTTTGCTACCACTCGTTGAGTCACCGGAAGTTGGCCTAACAAAAGTAGTGGCCGATTTGGATGAACTTCCCATCGTATACCCCAAGCCAATGTGGTGATTGGCCGGAAGTAAGTCACTTAGGATTTTATCCAAATGGTCCTTACCCTTATTGAGTTTATTAATTCGGCCTAATGTGTTCTCATATTTCTCGGTGAGAGAACGCATAGAAGTATCCAAATTGGATACTTGCGATGTGAGCACATAAACACGAGATTTAAGATTCTCATTCTCAATACTCAAAGTCGAGTTTTAAGAAGTCAAATCCGCTATCTTTTGTTCCTCCGGATCTTCAATGCTAACATGTTCAAGTTTAGATTTGAGATTAACAATCTCATTTCTTAACTCTTCAACAACGGTGACGTTGTTGGTGATGATAGTTTTAGGCGAGGTTTGAATGCTAGCTAAGTCATCTTTTACTTTAGTATACCTATTTACTAATTTAGTGTACTTAGACCATAATTGAGAATTAGCATTCCTAAGGTCATCCATAGTTACCTCATCGCTTTCGTCGTCACTATCATCGGAAGAGGAGGATCCTTGATCATGCTCCTCTCTTTCCATGAAGCACATGTGCGCTTGCTCCACTTTCTCATCGTCCGACTCTCCGCTTGAGGAATCCTCGGAGTCGGTGAATGTTGCTCCGACAAGTCCCTTTTTGTACCCCTTTTTGTACTTCTTGGACTTGTTGTACTTTGGCGCCTTCCACTTCTCCTTTTGCTTGTTTAGAGGACACTCCGCTTTCATGTGTCCTGGCTTATTGCACTTGAAACACAAAGGAGAGGAGGAGGCGTTAGAAGAACCAAATTTAGCTTTGTTCTTATATTTACCTTTTCGGAAGAAACGGTTGAACTTCTTGGCCATGAGTGCCATGGACTCCAAGTCCAACTCGTTTTCCGAGTCTTCATCATCGGTTGATGTGGATGTGGATGTGGATGGAGCGGCCTTGAAAGCAATAGACTTCTTCTTTGGCTCGTCTTGCTTTAGGTAGGACTTCATCTTTTCCTGCAATTTTAGCTTGCTATCCTTGCGTACCTCGTATGACATTAAAGTACCCATTAGTTGAACTACGGTGTACTTGTTCATATCATTACCTTCCTCGATGGCGAAGGTACGCTTTTCCCAAGAAGAAGGAAGTCCTTCGATAAGCTTCGAACACTTCTCCTTTTGGGTGTAGGTTTTGCCGAGAGCCTCCAACTCGTTTATGATGTCGACGAAGCGAGCATAATACTCCGTCATCTTCTCGCCCTGTTGCATATGAAACATTTCGTAATCTTTGTTAACAACTACGAGTTTAGAGTCTCTTACCCGACTCGTCCCTTCATGTAGTATGAGGAGGGAGTTCCAAATTTGATATGCACTCTTACATGTGCATATCTTATTGAAGTCCTCGGGCTCCAATGCGCATTGCAAGGCGTTTATTGCCTTGGCATTGCTTACCTCCGCGACGACCTCCGCGGTTGTCCATTTCTCAAAGTCTTCTTCGGCGGGCTCGACGTATTCCTTCATCGTGGTCCTCCATAGAGATGCACTCCGGAGGAAAGTTTCCATCCGGTATTTTCAGTACCCGTAGTTGGTACCGTTGAAGAATGGAGGCCTCGTTGAGGAATGTCCTTCCATCACCGAAGATGCTCCTTCACGGTTCCTGAAGGTGCCATAGTCGGAAGGTGGACGCACGGTCTTGTTGTCGTTGGCAGACATAGCTAAGTATCTGGCTCTGATACCAAATGTAATGCCCTATAAGCTACTGCACAAGTACTAGGGGGGGGGGGTGAATAGTACTTTAAAAATAACAAGGAGTATAATTCCTAATTATTGTGCAAACAACTACCAAATCAATTTGCGGAAGCTTAAATTGAAGACAACAACAAAATAAACAATGCTAACAATAGATATTACTGGGTTCGGATCCACCCAAGTCTCCCCGACTTGTTCCCGGTGATCCTACGTCCCAACCACCCGGATCCCCTCCGGATACTTGAGTTAGAAACCCTAACTCAAGATTTCCACTATGAAATACTTGTGAAAAACCTCCACAAGTCAAATCATACACAAAGTAATTTGTGACTCCCACAACCCGGGATCACAACCACACTCTCACAACCGAGAGTGAAAATTACAATATGAAATTGAAATGAAATAAGAAACTTCTTACCGACAAAATACCTATGCCTTGAGTAATGCTTACGAATTAGGGCAAAGATGATTTTGAGGAAAAAGAGATGGCACCAAACCCTAGCTCCAAGATGTAGATCAGCGATGGAGGGCTATAGGGATGTTGGTGTCCTAGAATCAAGCACTTGGCTTGGAAGGCTTCACACTCAATGAATCTCTCTTTGGAAGTAAGAGTGAGGAGAGATTATTGAATGGAATGAAAGAGCTTTGAATGAGCTTTGAATGATTTCTCTTGATCTCTAAACTTGCAATAATATCAGCCTTGACTGCAATGAATGCAGCCCAACAAGTATTTATAGGATAGAGGAGAGAGAGAGAGAGAAAAAAAAAACGTTTCAATTAAAGCTCCAACGGCTCTTTTCTGAACCCAACTAGTCGGTCAAAGAACAACCATCGACCGACTAGTTCATCAACTAGTCGGTCGGTCAATCAACGTATACCGACTAATGAGTGAACAGAGAAAAGATCAAAGCTCAGACAAAAGGAACTAGTCGGTCCAAGAAGAGTAGCTGATCGACTAGTTTCACAACTAGTCGGTCGGTTACTCAACTGAGACCGACTAACAGATAAAACTGAAGTCTGAACATAAATAGACTTAGTCGGTCCAAGAACAAATGTTGACCGACTAATTCACCAACTAGTCGGTCGCCAAATGAGCATAGACCGACTAACGATAAACAGTAAGTTAGGTGAAAAATTGGCATGTACAGTAAAGCTAAACTAGTCGGTCCAAGAAGGAAAGTTGACCGACTAGTTCATCAACTAGTCGGTCGATCAATGATCACAGACCGACTAATGATAAACAGTAGCTCAGGATCAAATGTGCATGTACAGGGAAAGCTCAACTAGTCGGTCACAGAAGCATCACTGACCGACTAGTTCAGAAACTAGTCGGTCGGTGAGTCAACGTAGACCGACTAACTGTAAACAGTAAAGAGCTTAGAGTTAACTGACAGAAACTAGTCGGTCCAAGAAGCTTTGCCGACCGACTAGATCACCATCTAGTCGGTCAGTTCTTCTTCTTGAACCAACTAACATGCACAAGAAGTCACGAATCGAAGCGCGAAGCTTCGGGAAGGATTGTATGGACTTCTACTAAGATCCTAGAGCTAAGATATGAGCGTTATGAAGATTTAAACCGTAAGACCTATTCAAGGCTTAACATTCTACGAAAGAAGCTTAAAGACTATAAATAAAACTTGACGATACCGTCTTCAATAGCTTCAATCGAATCTTCATGACTTCTAAAATGGTCCATAAGCTTCAACGAAGCTTTAGGCATACGATCACGTGCTTTGAGAAGTCTTGAGACGTCGTAATTGATATTCATATGAATTTGGCGACGATCTCCATAACTACGCTCACAAAGTGTTAGTTCACGATATATTTATGTTTGTTCATCATCCAAAACCAAATCCGGGGAGTCCAATATCCAACAATATGATTATCATATATGATTCTCTTATTGGTTTTTACCCCTAGCCACTTATGATCATGAGTGTGCTCATCCAAATCATAATGACTAGCCTAATCGGCCCCTTGTTTTCGTGTCTAGCTTAACTTACGTCGAAGCTCGTTGTATTCATGACACGAGGGTTTGGGTCAAGGCTCGATTACATCATATGTATTAAGAAGTTGGTTTCTATAATGTTTCCATACCACAGCTTGAGTATGCTCAACAACTGTAATATGGATCATATAGTTGCCAACATCTAAAACAAGGAGGGCTACGTTTTATCTTGAAAAAGATTATTAACGTATTAGACTTAGGTATAGTCCAGGGTGTCATATAATCATGATTCGCGTCATTGCGGTCCAGCGGACACGGCCGGAGAATTGACTAAGCCAGGATCACTTATCCACAGTCTAGCTAGGGTGATCCAACAAACTTAGTCAAGCACATTGACCGGATCATGGTCCATTTAATGAAACTTATCATTTTATATGCGTGCCATAGACTAAAAGGCTTGTATTAGAACTCGTTAATCCTATCAACTAGTGAATCTTTAAAATTCAAAATTTTAGGATTTGTTAATAACTTTTATTAAGTCCTTATCAACTACAAGGAATGATTTTTATGGTGCTATCCTAATCGTTCATTAGGCATTTAAAACAATTTTAAATCATAGCGGAAACAATCTAAAAATTATCTTACAATTATTAGACGGCTTTTAATGGCTAACCTAACAAGGTTTTCTTGAGTTATCAAATAAGCAAGAATAAAACATAGCCATTTAAAATTTACAACTTAATTAAATCACATGAAATTAAGTGTCGACAATAATCAATAATTATCACATAATTATTATATGTTTCAATTAAACATAACATGCAACTTTAAAATATATCACATAAATTTTAAGCATGATTCAAAACATACAAAATTTTATCTAATAAAATTTACAGCTTCATGTTCAAAATTATCATATAATTTTATTACATGAACTTATGTTTTAAAAAAATTATCAAATTAAAATAAGCATGCTAAAAATTTTTATCGCATAAAATTTAAAGCATCTAAAAAACGTGTTTGTTCTATTTTTAACATTTATCACATAAAGTTAAAAAACAGATCTTTTATGTATTTAAAAAAGCATACTTGCATTTATAAATACTGCAGTCCTTAGATCAGATGTAGACCTGGCTCCGATACCAATGTTGGGTTTTGAGGGACCCTTAGTGTTGGCCGCAACGATCTCGGAACTCTAGTTTGATGATGACAAACGTGTGCGTTATATTTAACGTGTGTGCTTAGTGTGCTTCAAGAAAGGGGAAACGACAATTCTTTCAATATTTGGAATAACTGCTATTCATATAGCTCTTTGGGAGAGATATAGGGTTGTGTACCAATCAATGTGGACTAGGTCCAATATGGGATGAGATGGAATTGGTCAAATCAATTAGAAAGATCTCCTACTATTCTTTTCCCTATCTTCAAGAGGTTTTTTTTTCCTCTTATCTATATCAACATCTCCTAGCCTTGGACCAAGTCAAGATAACAATCTAGCCTACTCTTCATGCTGCAATCCCATCCTTGCTAGGAACCCTAGCTGACCTCTTTGTGCTAGTAATTGCTGAACCAATACTTGGTAGCAATGCATCCTAGCCATTGACTTCTTGAGACTATCATCTTGCTGCACCAAAGAGAACCCTAGCCCTTATATATGCCATCATGTTCTAGGGTCTCAAGGGGGGCTGGCCATCTCTAAAATTCTCAAGAAAAACAAAGGCACGCAAGTATCCTCCCAAGGCTGGCCAATACCAAAAACTCCCAAGAGCATCACACTGATCATCTCCCAAGCCTAAGCCTTCAGCAACCCTAAAACAACTCCTCAAGACTCCCAACGTTTCCCATCATTTTTCCCCAAGGAGGAAAGAAAGTGCCGCACCACAACATCTTCATCTTCAACCCTAAGAAACCAACGGCAGCCAGGCAAGGGGGCTCTGTTGATCTGCCACAAGCCAAGAGCGCTGCCGCGGCATTCCTTGCACAAGAGCAACCGTAGTTCACGAGCTCCCGAAGTCGAAGGATCGCTGCTGCCCTCAGAGTTTGTCGAAGACGGAGAAGCCATTGCCGCACCAAGCAACCCTTGCATCCCCGAGTCGTCTCCACCTGCATGCTACTGTGGACCCCTGTTACCGTCGACGGTGAGGAGAAGACCACGCTGATGTCGAAGGAGCGCCGTCGATCAAGAAGAACTTGAAGCCTCCGTTGTTGCCATAAAACGAGAGATCGCCATTGCCATCAAGAGAAGGAGAAGTCGAGACGAAGTCGCCATCGCCGTGGAGCGCTACTGTTGTCGAAGCCCTTGCCATCGTTGAAGAGGAGACGATGTTGATGAAGTTTGCCGTGAAGAAGAACGCCGCTCGTCCTTGCTGCTGAAGTTGCCAAACCATCCATTGACGAGGGCTCAAAGCGGAGACGAGTCGCTGCTGTGATCACGACGCAGTCGAAGCAGTCTGCCGCATAAAGTTACCGCAGTCGCCGTCAATGAAGTCGCCATTCGAAGCCAGCATGCCGACATCGCTTGAAGAAGTCGACTTTATTTCTTGCTGCTGCATGCCCTGAGGACTGAGAGAAGCGGAGGCTGACGTGGCAGACCGCGTGAATCGAAAACGAAGCAAACGGGGATAATTCACGTGCTGACGTGGATAATATTTTGGGGACTTCTTTACGCACAGACCGCTTATAAATCAGTTTGAATTGGAATTACTTTACGCACAGACCAGTGTGCTATTTGAGATCCGGGAGTTGGATCGAGACACCGCTTGCGTCAGATTGGAGCTGATGACATGCTGATTGACAGAGACGCCTACACGGACACAAACTGAGCATTTCAAACCCTTAACTCTTTTTATCTGTGTCTTAGTGTAACGTTCTCTGTAGGGAAAACTTTACCTGTTTTGTGACTATCTTTGACTTGTCTGGTTGGGGTTAGACAAGAGGGTCTTGATGTGTTGTAGCAGTCAAGATACACATTTACTAGGTTGATAGAGTTCTGCACTTTTTTGAATGTGATACAGTCTAGGTGGGGAGTTGGAGCTAGGACCCTATTGTAGGTGTACAGAAGGAACTTATTAATGCTAGTATTTCCCTGGGGTTGGACGTTGGTCGTTGGTGCGATCGAACCAGGGTATATCTGTGCGTACTCTGTGATTGTCTCTCATTTACTCTGGTTGTGCTTTTAACTACGTGTGATTTCTCGTGGGTTGCACGAGAATTTTTTATTAGCCTATTCATCCCCCTCTAGGCTAGATCTAGATCCAACAAGTGGTATCAAAGCAGGTTTTGGGATCTAGCCTAGGATTGACCATGGATCACATAGATAGTGTTTTTGCTATGGGTCAGTCTATTTCACGTCCACCTAGATTTAATGGAGTAGATTATGCTTATTGGAAAAATCGTATGAGAATCTATTTTATTTCTATTGATTATAAAGCTTGGCAAATTGTTGAAAAAGGCTACAAACCACCTGGCATTAAAATTGAAAATACTAAGATACTTAAACCTGATGATAAATGGCATGATAATGATTGGAGGCTTTTTCTCTTAATGCTAAAGCTACGAATGCTCTCATTTGTTCATTAGATAAATCTGATTTCAATCGTATCTCACATTGTCTTACTGCGCAGGAAATATGGCATACATTGGAGGTGACGCACAAGGGAACGTCACAGGTGAAGGAGTCTAGACTTGCACTTCTGAGCACAGAGTACGAGGGATTTCGCATGCTACCATCAGAGACCATATCAGAGATGTTTGCGAGGTTCACCAACATCGTCTACAAGTCTAGCTCGCTTGGTAAGCCATATTCTAGTCTTGAACAGGTGAGGAAATTATTAAGAGCGATGCCAAACTCTTTCAGGCCTAAAGTCACTGCCATCCAAGAAGCGAAGGATCTATCACAGATAAGGGTGGAGGACTTGATAGGTAATCTAATGTCCCACGAGCTTGAACTGCAAAATATTGAAGAAAGAGAGAAACCTAAGGAAAAGGAGAAAGCTTCAAAGCCACTTGCGCTGAAAGCTAGCGAAGATGAAGATGATGATGAGGAGATGGCGCTAATGGTTAGAAATTTCAGAAAATTCGTCGGAACTCCTCAAGGAAGATCAGAAATGCATAGAAGGTTCATTCGCTCTAACACTTTTAATTACGATAAAAATTCTTCTGAACAAGATTCTGCTAATAGAGTTGAATGCTTCAAATGCAGGAAAAAGGGGCACTTCGTGAAGCAATGCAGATAAGAGACTGCACAGGTTGCTAAAGATAAAGGAAAAGCCAAGATGCTAACCTGGGACATGGACAGCGAAGCTGAGGATGAGGATGAAGAGGTGGTAGCCCACTCCGCTGTCGTCTATTTTATGGCAAAAAGCGATGAGGTAAATTCCTTCACTAAAGCCGAATTGTTTGATGTTTGTAAAGGACTGCAAAATGAAATTAATGAGTTAGAACTCACGTTGAATGACTATAGGGATGCTAGTTTTAAATTACAAAAATAAAATTGTGACATTTCTGAAGAAGTTGACATCCTTAAAGAAAAACTTAAAGAACGTGATTCTACCATTGCCATTATGAAAAATAAAAAATTGTGGTTTAATGAAGAAGTTGTTTGTCTTTCTTGCCCTTCTTTATTGAACAATATTAGCATGCTTAAGCAGGATTTGATTAAGCTCGAAACTGAAAAAGAATATATTATTAAAGAGCTTACTAATAAGTTATGCATACTAGATAATGATTTGAAAAAGAAAATAATTGAACTTGATAAGAAGGTGGAGGAAAACAAGAAAGTATTTATAAGTAAATGCATGTTGCTTGTGGAAGAAAATAAACGATTAAAACCCAAAGTTTCTAATCTAGAATTGTCTTTAAGAAAATTTTCAATTGGTAAACATTCGTTGGATACCATAATTGAAAATCAATTATATGGCAATAATAGAAGAGGACTTGGTTATGGATTAAAAAATGTTGAAAAGCCAAAATTCAAGAAATTCCACAATGTACCATCTATTGCTAAAAACATACATGCAAAGTGCTTTACTTGTGATAGTGTAGGCCACACATCATAATATTGTAAATTTAGGAACATAAATATCAAGTTTAAACAAGTGTGGGTTCCTAAAACAATAATGGCTAACACTAGTGGACCTTGTTGGGCTTCACGGTCACTCTTAACACCTTTCATGTAGGTGTGATGGAGATTTGGCGAGGAGCAATGAAGTGAAAGTCTCATTCCTTTAGCTCCGTAGTCAAATAGCAATGCGAAGGTATATTTCCTTTCCCTCTTTGCATTCATTGCATACCTTCATAGTTTTTGTGTGTGCTTCATTTAATCTTTATTTGTGTGCTTGTTTGCTTGTCCTTTTTGGCTTGTTTTAGTTCTTTATAAAAGAAAAACAAAAAAACGAAAAAAAATGAAAAACCAAAAATAAAAAAAAAATTTGTGCTTATTGAATACCTCCTTATGAATCTTTATAAGTGGTATTATTGAATGTTTATTCATATCCCTTGTAGAAATCAATTCATTATTGTTGTAGCCACATGGACATGTTGATATCTATTTTAGTAGCCATGACATGACTCATGAATTATTAATATGATTTCTACACCTACATGGGCACTTTCACGAATATTAGACCTTTAGTATTCTTGGAGATTCTTTTGAAGAATATTGGAAAGTGAATGTAGGTTGATTAAAATCTGAATTTTTTCTAAGGTATATGATGTGTATAGCCATGAATAAAAATTGAGCACAAAAGAATTTAAAAAAAATTATATTTTTGCTCCGTATGAAAAATGGATACACTTCATGGCTAATACACAACCCACGAGTATCCAACTTATGCTACATGGGTAATCATTAGTGTTGGTGTGTATTACTCTTCAAGCAATGCCACCCACATTTAAAAGTCCTTTTAGGCTATGTTTTGGTGTTTGGTAACTTGAACTCATCTTTGATAAGGTGGGAAAATTCAATCCTAGCGATATTCATGAAAAATGGGAAATGTGGATTGATTTGGTTGATTGCTCTAAAATTGAATCTCCCTTAGTACTTTATTGTCTATATCATTACACTTACACAAAGGTGGAGACGTCACTTTATGAGTTTCTATGAGCTTGAATTGTTTAATATCTAGACAACACATGCAGTTGCAAGTTACAATTAATAATGGTTTATTTTTGCATGAGATATGTTCATGACTTCATTTATCCCACTTTTGATGATAACAAAGGGGGAGAAAGACAAAAGATTTGGTATCCAAATACTAATGGTGGTGGTAATTGTTGAAGGGGGAGCTTGGAAATATGGGGAGCATGCTTTTTTCATTGGTATATTGTGCATGCTCGTAATGCTTACATCTCATTGTATTGCTCATATGCATGACATCCTTCAACACACTTCACATTCTATTTGCTCAAATCTTTCATTGGTTTGTCTTCATCAAAAGGGGGAGTTTGTTGGACGCAACGATCTAGGAACTCTAGTTTGATGATGACAAACGTGTGCGTTATATTTAACGTGTGTGCTTAGTGTGCTTCAGGAAAGGGGAAACGACAATTCTTTCAATATTTGGAATAACTTCTATTCATATAGCTCTTTGGGAGAGAGATAGGGTTGTGTACCAAATAATGTGGACTAGGTCCAATATGGGATGAGATGGAATTGGTCAAATCAATTAGAAAGATCTCCTACTATTATTTTCCCTATATTCAAGAGGTTTTTTTCCTCTCATCTATATCTACATCTCCTAGCCTTGGACCAAGTCAAGATAACAATCTAGCCTACTCTTCATGCCACAATCCCATCCTTGCTAGGAACCCTAGCTGACCTCTTTGCGCTAGTAATTGCTGAACCAATACTTGGTAGCAATGCATCCTAGCCATTGACTTCTTGATCCTATCATCTTGCCGCACCAAAGAGAACCCTAGCACCTATATATGACATCATGTTCTAGGGCCTCAAGGGGGGCTGGCCATCTCTAAAATTCTCAAGAAAAACAAAGGCATGCAAGTATCCTCCCAAGGCCGGCTAATACCAAAAACTCCCAAGAGCATTATGCTGATCATCTCCCAAGCCCAAGCCTTCAGCAACTGTCACGCCCCGCTTCCCAAAAAGGTCGGAGGCGAAGCGTGACTAAGGCCCGCTTAGGCCAGGGCTAAGAGCCCGGACCCAATAAGCGTCTGTGATATTCCAAACGAAGGAAACAGGTCCCTGCAAGTTAGTACGGAAACAACAAAGTACTGAAAAGAGAGATTCATTTCATTTTATTCCAAATATAACATCCAAAAGTACTGAGAGTCTAAAACGCCCGAAGGCTACAACTGCAGAAAAGAAACTAATGGTGCAAGCACCCAACCTAGACAAGAAAACAACAGGTGCTACCCACCCAAACTAAACTGGGACATCAATCTGGATCAGCAACTAGAGGCCTCTAACTCTGGTCCTCCTCTGGGTCGTACTCCGGATCAACGTCCTCCGGCTCTCCGTCAGCTGGCAAGTCCGCCTCGTCGACGTACTCTGGCTCAACACCTGACGTACAACACCAAAAGAAGGAACTGTACGTCAGGTCAGGTCTACAAAAAAGGGTTAGACCAAACTACAAGTGTATCAACTTTTAGACAACGTTTTACTGGTTGATTAGCATGCTGGAGTTATAACTGAGTAACAAATAGAAGTAACGTAGCAGGAAAGTAAAGCGCAACAAGTAGTAGTTGTAGAGTGTGCTACCAACTACGAGACTAGCCTACAGGTGTCAAGACAAGAGGGGACGTGACGGAAACAAGGCAGGACAAGACAAGTGAGACACGAAAGGGTTCACGCCTTACGGTTCGAGGGGGATCAGACCCTCTTGCCGTGCGCACGCTCAACCCAACCCCAAACCCCAAGACAAGACAAGACATGACACCAGTACAAGGGATCACTCGCTCTAGCTTGGCGAGTTCCCTATTGCCCGCAGGCTGAGAATCAGTACAAGGGATCACTCTCTCTAGCTTGGAGAGTGCCCTATTGCCCTCGGGCTGTGTATCAGTACAAGGGATCACTCTCTCTAACTTGGAGAGTGCCCTATTGCCCGTAGGCTGTGAATCAGTACAAGGGATCACTCGGAGAGTGCCCTATTGCCCAGCGGGCTGTGCAAGACGGGACGGGACGTGACAAGATGGGAAGGGTTATTCTAGGGTGTCCACACACACGCACACACATGATAGCCCTACAGCATCAAAAGTTGTTGTTGTCAGGCTCAGACTTTGTCATCAAGTCTGAGCCGTCAGGAGTCGTCCCGGACGCTATCATTTCACGTCCGGTTCTATACGTTCATGGTCTAACAGTTCTAGCAAACTAAGACCAAAACACGGTCAAAAACGCAAGTGGGTACACTTGCCTGAAACGGCGAGTGCGTCGTCTTTCCGGGGCGTTTCGTCCAGTCGTCGCGTCCGCGGCAGTTCGTCTGAAAAGGGATCACGGCGACGGTGTCAAGTCGCGATTTTCGTCAAATCCTATTTAGGTTCATTTCTAAGTTAGGCGTGGCTACCCTAACTGTCACAAGTCAACAGTGTCCGTTCAGCCTATCTGATGATTCTATCCTATGTGCACAGTTCAAAAAGTCCGATTCTATTGTTCACAACATTTTAAGGAGCAGAAAATAAATTTAATGAGTTTAGTTGCCGATTTTTAGTTAGGTTTCCAGTTCTGCTACGATGGGGGTTGTGCTACGAGTTTCGGAAACCAACCTCTTCCGGAGTCTGGGGTAGAGCGGACATAGAGTCTGGACGGTAGAAGATCTGCGTCACCCGCGGCGTCTCGGCTACGGGTAGCGTAGCGGGACACGTCCGAGCAGCGGACGAAACGCGTGAACAGCGAGTACGGGCGAATCAGCAAGCCGCGCATTGGGTAGGCGTTCTACGGCTTCCGGAGAGCTGTAACGACAAACCGAGATGAGCAGTTCGTCGTACCCAATGTCTACAATGTCGGGAGTCGTAGGAAGAGTTCGTGACGTCGATGAATACTCCCAGGAGGTGTAGGAGGCTGTCGGAGGGCTCCAACAGCGAGGAAAGACGGCGAGATCTTGGCGACGTGTCGGAACGACGCCAAACACCCAAAACAGCGAGCAATCATGCTGTTAGAGGGAGTTTGCGGCCTGGGGTCGCTGCCAACGGCAAGAGGAGGTAGAGGGGGTTCACGGCGGCAGTCAGGGGCTGTGGCGGTGGCAGCAGCGGCGGCGGTGGCCGCGGCAAGCTGCTGCTGCTGCTGCGCGATTCCGGCGGATCAACGACTGTAGCGGCGGCGAGGGGCGGCGTACGGGGTCGCAGGCGAGAGAGGGGAGTCGGGGGAGGCTGTTGGAGATGATCGGCGACGGCGGCGGCCTCCGGCGTGGGCTCAGGTGGAGATTTGCGTGGATGCTTTGGTTTCTAGGGCCGGCGCAAGAATTGTTTGCGGCTGTGAAAATTTTGAGAAATTTAGGGGTTTCTTTATAGGGGTGGGGCCCACGTGACTAGGGGAAGGGTTACACGTGATGGGGGCTGCCACCTAGCTAGGTCTAGGGTTAATTAGAGTTAATTAGGGCTAAATTGTTAGGGGCAAACTTGTAATTACTGGGTCTAAAAGTGCACATAGGTCAAACGGTGACCAAAAATTATAAGAAAAATACCGGGGCGACCGGGGCGACGAGAGAAAGAAGTCAGAAGAGACGGATCACAATTTCGATGACGAGAAACGAAATTAAAAATAAAAACGCCTCAAGTCAAAAGTGAGATACGCGACGTCTCCTCAGATAAAATCAAATCTTGGGCGAACGGCCCGTGAAATGACGTTGCAAGTCAACACGACAAATGTAGTACCCTCAGAGAGAGTCACAACGACATATCACACGATAGGGTTCAGAAACAAACAAAGTCTAAAATAATCACGTGCACGGTCAAGATCACGTGCACAAAGAAAGTTACGATCGGAATCCGACCGTTACATCCTCCCCAACTTAGAAATGATTCCGTCCTCGAAATCAACATCATGCACTGCTCGGGAATAGATGCGGAAAGCGCTCTCTCATATCATCTTCGCGCTCCCAGGTGGACTCTCCAGGTGATCCGTGACGCCACATCACTCTCACCAGGTCGACTATCTTATTCCTCAACTGCTTCTGTCGACGGTCCAAGATCTGCACAGGCTGCTGGTCATATGTCAGGTCCGAGCGAACTGTAATCTTCGAGAAATCGACCGTGTGCGATGGATCACTGACATACCGACGTAGCTGTGATACATGGAAAACATCGTGAACTCCCTCCAAAGATGGTGGCAGAGCAAGGCGGTAGGCCACTGCTCCCACACGCTCTAGCACATCAAACGGTCCGATATACCTTGGGCTCAGCTTTCCCTTCTTCCCAAAACGAATAACTCCGTGATTTGGAGAAATCTTCAGGAAGACGTGATCTCCAGGCTGGAACTCCAAAGGTCTCCTCTTGGCATCTGCCCAATGCTTGAAGCGATCCTGTGCAACTCTAAGCTTCTCCCTGATGTCCCTCACGACATCCACAGCTTCAACTATCATCTCCGGACCCAACAGCTCCCGATCTCCGATGTCATCCCAGCTCAGTGGCGATCGACATTTCCTTCCATATAAGGCAGCAAACAGCGCCATGCCAATGCTCACCTGGTAGCTGTTGTTATATGAAAACTCCACCAAGTGGAGATGGTCCTCCCAGGAACCCTTCAAATCGAGCGTACAAGCTCGCAGCATATCCTCCAGGATCTGAATAGTCCTCTCGGACTGGCCGTCGGTCTGCGGGTGGTACGCCGTGCTGAAGCTCAGACTCGTACCCAAGTTCTCCTGCAGACTTCTCCAGAACTGAGATGTGAACCTCGTATCTCTGTCCGACACGATGCTCATGGGGACTCCATGTAAGCGTACAATCTCCCGCACGTACACGGTCTACATCACTACTAATTCAAGAGGAAATTTAAAGGATAAGTAAGTAAAGAAATTTTACCTCCAGATATTTCCTCGCCAAGGCTTCCGTAGACTGGCCCACTCGGAATGGGGTAAAGTGTGCAGACTTAGTCAATCGATCCACGATCACCCAAACTGCGTCATTCTGCCTCGGGGTCCGAGGTAAACCAGTCACGAAGTCCATCGTAATATGTTGCCACTTCCACTCCGGAATGGGAAGCGGTTGCAGCAACCCAGCAGTACGATGGTGCTCAGCCTTCACCTGTTGGCATATCAAACACTTGGCAACGCTCCGTGCCACACTCCTCTTCATGCCAATCCACCAATAATTCAGACGGAGGTCCCTATATATCTTGGTGCCTCCAGGATGTATAGAATATGGCGAGCTATGAGCCTCACTCAATAGCTCCTCGCGAACATCACCTGCAGGTACACAGAGTCTACTGCCGTACCGCAGCGAACCATCCTCATGAATCACAAACTCCGTCCGTAGTCCTGCTTCGACCTGCCTCCTGATCCTCTTCAGCTTCGGATCTCCTGCCTGTGTTGCCTTGATCCGATCCACGATCGTGGACTGAATCTGCAAATTCATGAACGAATGAACCACACCAGGTAGGACAACCTCCAAATCCATCTCCCTCAGCTCCTGCTGAATCCTCCAGTCGGCTGCAAGCATCATCGCAGGAGGAAGTCTACTCAAGGTATCCGGCACTACGTTCACCTTCCCCGGATGATACTGCAAATCAATCTCGTAGTCAGCCATGAGCTCTAACCATCGCCTCTGACGCATGTTGAGCTCCTTCTGCTTAAAGATGTACTTCAAGCTCTTGTGATCGGTGAAAATCTTCACACTCTCACCTAGCAAGAAGTGCCTCCAAATCTTCAGTGCAAAAATCACTGCTGCCAACTCCAGATCGTGTGTCGGGTAATTCTTCTCATGAGTTCTCAACTGATGAGAAGCGTACGTGACCACATGGCCATGCTGATGCAAGACGCATCCTAGGCCCTTCCCTGATGCATCACAATAAACTTCGAAGCCTCCGCTTCTATCCGGTACTGCCAACACTGGAGCCGTGGTCAATCTCGCCTTCAAGATACTGAAGGCCTCCTCACAAGCATCTGACCAAATAAACTCCTCGTCCTTCCTCGTCAGCTTCGTCATCGGCTCCGCAATCTTCGAGAAATCTTTGATGAATCGCCGATAATAGCCTGCTAAACCAAGGAAGCTCCTGATGTCTGACGCTGACTACGGAGTCGGCCAATCTCTGACTGCTCTAACCTTCTCCGGATCCACAGATATGCCATCACCGGACACCACGTGTCCCAGGAATGCGACTCTATCCAGCCAGAACTCGCACTTGCTATACTTGGCATAAAGCTTGTGTCTCCTCAGCGTCTCCATCACTGTCTTCAGATGACAGCTGTGCTCCTCCTCAGACTTCGAGTAAATAAGAATGTCATCAATGAAGATAACGACAAACTTATCCAGGAAGTCATATAATATCAATTTCATCAAATTTATGAACACAGCTGGAGCATTGGTCACGCCAAACTGCATGACCACGAACTCATAATGTCCGTATTTCGTCCGGAAAGCCGTCTTCTGAACATCGTCCTTCTTTACCTTCAACTGATGGTATCCACTCCTCAAGTCCAACTTCGAGAAGACTCTCGAACCTCCAAGCTGGTCAAAGATATCGTCGATGCACGGCAACGGATACTTATTCTTCACGGTGACAGCATTCAGTCCTCGATAGTCCACGCACATCCTGCGGGACCCATCCTTCTTCTTCACAAGCAAAACAGGTGCACCCCACGGTGACACACTAGGGTGGATGAAGCCCTTCTGCAGCAACTCATCCAACTACTTCCGCAGCTCCTCGAGCTCAGCGGGGGCCATACGGTACGGCGCCTTCGATATCGGTTGCGCTCCCGGTATAAGATCAATGCCAAATTCTAGAGCTCTGTCGGGTGGCAATCCTGAGATATCCTCCGGGAAGACGTCGTCGAAGTCTCTGACGACTGCTGATCGCTCGATCTCCATCTCCATCTACATGGCTGTAACAACCGGCACCTCCAGCTTGGCCCGAAATCTGATGGGCCCAAGCGACTCATCTCTGCTGCGGAACTCGAACTCCGGATGACCTGGAATCCGGAACACCACCCTCTTGCTGTGACAGTCGATCGAGGCGTGGAAATATCCCAACCAATCGATGTCAAGAACGACATCGAAATGTGGCAGATCGTGGACAATGAAATCTGCAAAGAGCTCGTGTCCACTGATCACTAAAGAAATCGATCGACATCCCAAATTTACCGTCACCACTCCATTCCCTGTGGTAATGTCCCAACACTTAGGGAGTGTATGGGTGGGGATAGAGTGCTTTGTTACAAACCTCCGGGATATGATGCACATAGATGCACCGGAGTCGAACAAAGCCAAGGCTGGGTGAGAGGACACTAGAATGGTGCCTAAGATATAAGGGGACTATGGTCAAATCAAACTATTCTATCAACAAGTCAAGCAAGCAACACTAATAATAAGATCTAAACTATGAAATGAAAAACTAGAATCAAGAGTTACCTGCTATAACTCCATCCAGCTCCTCAGTCTCAACAGCAGTCATGGTATACGCCGGCCTCTGGGGCTGTGCTGCTCTCTGATACATCTGCCTCTGTGGCGGCAAAGGTGGTCCACGAGCAGCAGGTCCTCTCTGAACTGGAGCAGGTGCTCTCATCTGCAACGGGGCTGGCGCTCCAACTACGGCATGATGAGCTCTCGGGCAATCCTTCGCAGCATGCGAGGCATCTCCACAAATTAAGCATAGCCCCATCCTCTTCCTGCAGGTGGCCTGAACATGTCCAGGCTTTCCGCAGAAGTGGCACCGGCCCTTGCCCTGAATCTGAACTGGTGCTCTAGGCCTCTTGAATGGTACTGTCTGAACTGGCCTCATCGCCGGCCTAGCAGGTGGCCGGTACTGCTCCATGGGACGCTTCCCCTTATCAGCTGGAGGGTCAGGCAGAAGAGCTATGAGCTCATGATTCTTCGCAGCATCAAGTACCTCCCTCATAGTCGAGAAACTCGCCGAAGACATCGAAGCCTGAATCTTCGGACGCAGTCCCTGACGAAAGCGATCAGCTCGCTTCTCCTCCTTCTTTACTATGTGCGGGGCAAAACGGCTCAACATCTCAAACTCAGCTTCATACTCCTCGACAGTCATACCTTCCTGCTTCAGGTCTATAAACTTGCTAAGCAGCTCCCTCCTAGCAGACTTGGTGAAGTACTTATCCTTGAACATAGACCTGAAGGTCTTCCATCCCACTGGCTTCTCAAGACGCCTCTCCTCGATGCGCCACCAGTTCCTCGCATTCTTCGTCAGTTGCATCTTTGCTATCTCCACACGGGTATCATCAGGAATCTTCGCAACAACTAACTTCTCCTCCGTGCTCTGGATCCACTCGTCAGCAGGTAGGGGTCCCTCCTTCCTCGAAAATGTCCTTGGCTGGAGCTCATTGAACTGCTTCACTCCTGGAGCAGCTCGAGGGGCAGGTGGTGGTGGTGGTGCAACTGGAACAGCCTGGGCAGCACGCTGGGACTGCTGAACCAACTGATGCTGAACATCCAGCATCTCCCTCATCACACCCAGAAACTGACGGAAGTCTCCGCTCTGGTCCTCCGGAACTCCATCGCCTAAGTTCCCCGATCGGGTAACACGTCGTCCGGCCATCCTATTGACAGAAACACAGAGGTTAGACTCGTACAATTTATTGGATGATAATAAAATGAATTTCAATACTTCGATTGTTCCGTATTCGCAGAAGGAGGGGACCTGCATGGGCCACTACTAAAACCTGTCACGCCCCGCTTCCCAAAAAGGTCGGAGGCGAAGCGTGACTAAGGCCCGCTTAGGCCAGGGCTAAGAGCCCGGACCCAATAAGCGTCTGTGATATTCCAAACGAAGGAAACAGGTCCCTGCAAGTTAGTACGGAAACAACAAAGTACTGAAAAGAGAGATTCATTTCATTTTATTCCAAATATAACATCTAAAAGTACTGAGAGTCTAAAAAGCCCAAAGGCTACAACTGCAGAAAAGAAACTAATGGTGCAAGCACCCAACCTAGACAAGAAAACAACAGGTGCTACCCACCCAAACTAAACTGGGACATCAATCTGGATCAGCAACTAGAGGCCTCTAACTCTGGTCCTCCTCCGGGTCGTACTCCGGATCAACGTCCTCCGGCTCTCCGTCAGCTGGCAAGTCCGCCTCGTCGACGTACTCTGGCTCAACACCTGATGTACATCACCAAAAGAAGGAACTGTACGTCAGGTCAGGTCTACAAAAAAGGGTTAGACCAAACTACAAGTGTATCAACTTTTAGACAACGTTTTACTGGTTGATTAGCATGCTGGAGTTATAACTGAGTAACAAATAGAAGTAACGTAGCAGGAAAGTAAAGCGCAACAAGTAGTAGTTGTAGAGTGTGCTACCAACTACGGGACTAGCCTACAGGTGTCAAGACAAGAGGGGACGTGACGGAAACAAGGCAGGACAAGACAAGTGAGACACGAAAGGGTTCACGCCTTACGGTTCGAGGGGGATCAGACCCTCTTGCCGTGCGCACGCTCAACCCAACCCCAAACCCCAAGACAAGACAAGACATGACACCAGTACAAGGGATCACTCGCTCTAGCTTGGCGAGTTCCCTATTGCCCGCAGGCTGAGAATCAGTACAAGGGATCACTCTCTCTAGCTTGGAGAGTGCCCTATTGCCCTCGGGCTGTGTATCAGTACAAGGGATCACTCTCTCTAACTTGGAGAGTGCCCTATTCGCCGCAGGCTGTGAATCAGTACAAGGGATCACTCGGAGAGTGCCCTATTGCCCAGCGGGCCATGCAAGACGGGATGGGACGTGACAAGACGGGAAGGGTTATTCTAGGGTGTCCACACACACGCACACACATGATAGCCCTACAACATCAAAAGTTGTTGTTGTCAGGCTCAGACTTCGTCGTCAAGTCTGAGCCGTCAGGAGTCGTCCCGGACGCTATCATTTCACGTCCGGTTCTATACGTTCACGATCTAACAGTTCTAGCAAACTAAGACCAAAACACGGTCAAAAACGCAAGTGGGTACACTTGCCTGAAACGGCGAGTGCGTCGTCTTTCCGGGGCGTCTCGTCCAGTCGTCGCGTCCGCGGCAGTTCGTCTGAAAAGGGATCACGGTGACGGTGTCAAGTCGCGATTTTCGTCAAATCCTATTTAGGTTCATTTCTAAGTTAGGCGTGGCTACCCTAACTGTCACAAGTCAACAGTGTCCGTTCAGCCTATCCGACGATTCTATCCTATGTGCACAGTTCAAAAAGTCCGATCGTCGATTCTATTGTTCACAACATTTTAAGGAGCAGAAAATAAATTTAATGAGTTTAGTTGCCGATTTTTAGTTAGGTTTCCAGTTCTGCTACGATGGGGGTTGTGCTACGAGTTTCGGAAACCAACCTCTTCCGGAGTCTGGGGTAGAGCGGACGTAGAGTTTGGACGGTAGAAGATCTGCGTCACCCGCGGTGTCTCGGCTACAGGTAGCGTAGCGGGACACGTCCGGGCAGCAGACGAAACGCGTGAACAGCGAGTACGGGTGAATCAGCGAGCAACGCGTCGGGTAGGCATTCTACGGCTTCCGGAGAGCTGTAACGACAAACCGAGATGAGCAGTTCGTCGTACCCAATGTCTACAACGTCGGGAGTCGTAGGAAGAGTTCGTGACGTCGATGAATACTCCCAGGAGGTGTAGGAGGCTGTCGGAGGGCTCCAACAGCGAGGAAAGACGGCGAGATCTTGGCGACGTGTCGGAACGACGCCAAACACCCAAAACAGCGAGCAATCACGCTGTTAGATGGAGTTTACGGCCTGGGGTCGCTGCCAACGGCGAGAGGAGGCAGAGGGGGGTTCACGGCGGTAGTCAAGGGCTGCGGCGGCGGCGGCAGCGGCGGCGGTGGTCGCGGCAAGCTACTGCTGCTGCTGCTGCGCGATTCCGGCGGATCAACGGCTGTAGCGGCGGCAAGGGGCGGTGTACGGGGTCGCAGGCGAGAGAGGGAGTCGGGGGAGGCTGCTGGAGATGATCGGCGGTGGCGACGGCCTCCGGCGTGGGCTCAGGTGGAGATTTGCGTGGATGCTTTGGTTTCTAGGGCCGGCGCAAGAATTGTTTGCGGCTGTGAAAATTTTGAGAAATTTAGGGTTCTCTTTATAGGGGTAGGGCCCACGTGACTAGGGGAAGGGTTACACGTGATGGGGGCTACCACCTAGCTAGGTCTAGGGTTAAATAGAGTTAATTAGGGCTAAATTGTTAGGGGCAAACTTGTAATTACTGGGTCTAAAAGTGCACATAGGTCAAACGGTGACAAAAAATTATAAGAAAAATACCGGGGCGACCGGGGCGACGAGAGAAAGAAGTCAGAAGAGACGGATCACAATTTCGATGACGAGAAACGAAATTAAAAATAAAAACGCCTCAAGTCAAAAGTGAGATACGCGACGTCTCCTCAGATAAAATCAAATCGTGGGCGAACGGCCCGTGAAATGACGTTGCAAGTCAACACGACAAATGTAGTACCCTCAGAGAGAGTCACAACGACATATCACACGATAGGGTTCGGAAACAAACAAAGTCTAAAATAATCACGTGTACGGTCAAGAGCACGTGCACAAAGAAAGTTACGATCGGAATCCGACCGTTACAGCAACCCTAAAACAACTCCTCAAGACTCCCAACGTTTCCCATCATTTTTTCCCCAAGGAGGAAAGAAAGTGCCGCACCCCAACATCTTCATCTTCAACCCTAAGACACCAACAGCAGCTAGGCAAGGGGCTCCGTTGATCTGCCACAAGCCAAGAGCGTTGCCACGACATTCATTGCACAAGAGCAACCGCAGTCCACGAGCTCCCGAAGTCAAAGGATCGCTGCTGCCCTCAGAGTTTGCTGAAGACGGAGACGTCGTTGCCGTACCAAGCAGCCCTCACATCTCCGAGTTGTCTCCACCTTCGTAATGCTGTGGACCCCTGTTACTGTCGACAGTGAGGAGAAGATCGCGCTGTTGTCGAAGGAGCACCGTCGATCGAGAAGAACTTGAAGCCTCCGTCGTCGCCATAAAACGAGAGATCACCGTTACCATTAAGTGAAGGAGAAGTCGAAGGCGAAGTCGCCATCGCCGTGGATCGCTGCTGCTGTCGAAGCCCTCGCCATCGTCGAAGAGGAGACGACGTTGACGAAGTTCCCCGTGAAGAAGAACGCTGCTCGTCCTCGCTGCTGAAGTTGTCGAACCATCCGTCGACGAGGGCTCGAAGCGGAGACGAGTTGCTGCCATGCTCACGCCACCGTCGAAGTAGTCCGTCGCATGAAGTCTCTGTAGTCGCCGTCGGTGAAGTCGACATTCGAAGCCAGCATGCCGCCATCACTCGAAGAAGTCGACTTTATTTCTCGCTGCTCCATGCCCTGAGGACGGAGAGAAGCAGAGGCTGACGTGGCAGACCGCATGAATCGAAAATGAAGCAAACGGGGATAACTCACGTGTTGACGTGGATAATATTTTGGGGACTTCTTTGCGCACAGACCGCTTATAAATCAGTTTGAACTGGGATTACTTTACGTACAGACCAGTGTGCTATTTGAGATCCGGGAGTCGGATCGAGACACCGCTTGCATCAGATTGGAGCTGACAACGTGCTGATTGACAGAGACGCCTACATGGACACGAACTGAGCATTTCTAAACCCTTAACTCTTTTTATTCGTGTCTTAGTGTAACGTTCTCTGTAGGGGAAACTTTACCTATTTTGTGACTATCTTTGACTTGTCTGGTTGGGGCTAGACAAGAGGGTCTTGACGTGTTGTAGCAGTCAAGATACATATTTACTAGGTTGATAGAGTTCTGCACTTTGTTGAGTGTGGTACAGTCTAGGTGGGGAGTCGGAGCTAGGACCACATTGTAGGTGTATAGAAGGAACTCATTAATGCTAGTATTTGCTTGGGGCTGGACGTAGGTCATTGGTGCGACCGTACCAAGGTATATCTGTACGTACTCTGTGATTGTCTCTCATTTGCTCTGGTTGTGCTTTTAACTATGTGTGATTTCTCGTGGGTTGCACGAGAATTTTTTATTAGACTATTCACCCCCCCTCTAGGCTAGGATCCAGATCCAACACTTAGGACACATTTCTATGTCCATCCTACGTCGAACGGACGATAGAGGCAATAGAAAAGTAAACATTGGAAAAACGTTAAACTATTTAACATGCAAGCCCTAAGGATATCAAGACCCTAGCCAGGATCTCTACTATCTTGAGGTGGGTCTGACCACCCCAAGATAGATCTAAGCTACTGCAATATTATAAATACTATACTTAAATAAACTACATACCCAGAATCTTGCTTGCACCGGCAAGGTGTATCGAATCGCGTCCAGATCCGCTCCTCGTCCCGAGCTGAACCGCTTCGCGAGCCGTTCCTGGTCCCGAGCCGAACCGCTTCCCGAACTACACCGCGTCCTGAGGCGAGCAACCCCCTTGTCGCTGAGCCAACCATGCGTCGAAGAAAGTTTCACTTGAGCGAATCCTTCGCCAAGACTCCGGATCGAATTCGAGCCCCTTCGTGGCTTTGCTAGAGCCCTTCAGGAGCAAGGTAGAAATATAGGGAGAGAAAATATTTATTTTAAGCTTAGATCCGAGCGTGCTCCAAACTTTTGGGAGCCACTCAGATCTAGAGCTTGGGACGAGTTATGAGGAAGGAGGCATGCCCCTATTTATATAGGCGGCTGACCCCTCTCCTTTACTCAACTTTCGATGTGGGACTAAATTTTTTTGAGTTAATAATTCAAGTTAGTTTGCCTTTCATAAAGGCTAAATTTCCATGAATTTTAACTCCATCACCGTTGAGCTTCACATTTGATACAACCTATCAAATTGAAGAGAGCTGAACGGTGAACGTGTAGGAAAAAACGGTGCGTCAATCCGAGGTCGTTTGACCCTTCAAACAAGGGTCCAAAGATCAGCCCAAACCTGATTTTCGTGCAAAAACCAGCCGCCAGCCCAAAAAACAATTCTAGGGTTCAGAACCCATCCGTGGGGCCCACCATGTTGGAGTATTATTTTTCCTTCTCATTCTCCTTAGATAGTATAGATCATGCTGGAGTATTATTTTTCCATAGGCTTTTCATAAAATGTGGTTTTATGGTTTTTCTTCTTTCGCTGCTTTCCCACGTCTGTTACGTCTGGGTCTAAACGATGGAAAAAAGGCCTATGGATGCCTGCTTAAAACTCTTCAGTTAACCACCAGGAAGTGGTCGTTGCACACCTGATGGTAGGGAGGTGTGTTAAACTCCACCTGAAGGGAGACCATCCCTTCTGAGATGACCTAGGGCCCGTGAACTAGGGGGTGGCAAACGGGTCGGGTTGGGCTCGGGTCGGGTCGGGTTTGACCCGACCCGGATAGGGTAAACCCGTACCCAACCCGAATTGAATCCGGGTCAGGGTTGGGAAACATGTACCCGACCCAAGTATAATCCGTGTCACTCGACCCGACCCGGATTCTTTAAATTTTATTCAGTTAAATTTTTTTCCCAAGAAAAACTGTGCTTTCCCAAGCTCGAAACCAAGACTAGCTAGAGCTACATCCAATGCACTAACCAACTGGGCTATGGATATATTGTGGTTCTGAAATCATTTTAATTATTAAATAATGTTGTTATTACTAAATGCCCACACTTTTAAATCAAAAAATTGATTGAAGGAGCCCGAAATTGAACCTGTGACCCCTTCTAACCGCGCTCAACAACTTAACCCACTAACCATGATGCCAAGGTACTGGGCTATTATGATTTTATTATATGAATATATATCGAGATATTATGTAAAACGGGTAGAATCCGGGTCAAACCCGTACCCGACCTGGTTTCGGGTCGTCCGGGTCGACCCGAATTCAACCCGATCGGATAGGCCTCTACCCATACCTGGCTAAGGCGAAGGGTTCAGGTCGGGTCGGGTCGGGTTGGGTCGGGTAGGGTGCATTTTTCCACCCCTACCATGAACCTAAAACATTGGTGTGGACATGCTACATGACATTGGCTAGTAGCCTTGGGTTTTGGAATCTGTCCAAGTAGAGGATATCAACTGCACTCCCATTGTCGACCAGGATGCACCAAACTCTGTAGTTGACGATCTACATGTTGACTATAATAACATCATCGTGAGGATGATGTACTCGTCTTTCCTCAGTCTATGTGAAAATAAGATGCTCCTCAGAAAGATTAAGCTGCTTTTTGGCTCACTTAACAATGGCATAGTCGAGGTTGGTTGGGGGTACGGTGTTGGTTTTTGAGCAAGCTTCCGTAGGGCTTTTCCATCGTCTAGCCTAAGGCTTAACAGGCATGGAAGCAGCAGAAGCAGGAAAAAAAAATCATAAAACGCTTTTATGAAAAAGCCTTACAGGAAAAAAAATACTCCTTTGCAGGATCTTGTACCATCTATGGAGAAAGGAGAACCTATCTTGCAAAGATAGATCTAACTAATTCTGCTATAAAATATAAAGCATAAAAGCATACCTGAGTTTTTGCAGTCGCAAAAACTCTTCCTTAGGACGATACCCCGAAGCGATCCAACACCTTTGTCAGGAGGTGACCACTTGCTCCAGCAAGTTTCACCTTAGCTAAATCCTCACTCCAAGCTTTAGATCTGATCCGAACTTCCTGCAAGTTTTGCTAGAACCTGAAAGGATGCAAAGAGGAAAAGTGGAAAATTTGTGGTTGTAACGACCACTTTTCGTTGTACTTTGTTCGTGCACGTGCTTTTGGCCGTGCACGTGTTTGTTTTAGACTTTATTGGTTGAGAACACTTTTGTGTGATATGCCATTGTGAACGTCTCTGAGAGTATTAAATAGTGGCACTAATTTGGAACGACGTTTCTCGAGTCGTTTTCCCACGATTTAATCTTATTTGATGAGACGTTGCGATTTTCACTTTTGATGGGAGACGTTTCTATTTTTAGTTTCGTCGTCCGACGTTGAAATTGAGATCCGTCTTCTTAGTTAGCTCATTTTCGTCATCACGATCACCCCGATAATTATTTTATAATTTTTGGAGTTTATTTGACCACTTTTATATTTTTAACAAGGGTTATAATATTTTTAATAATTAATTTTTAAATTATTTTCGGCCAAATAAAATTTATTTGAGTTTTAAACGTATTAAATAATTTTTGAGCCAAATTCTAGCTCATTTGGACCGCGTCAAATCCTTGTGTGAGTTGGAGAAGTTGAGATTCAAATTTTAAATATTTTTGAACTTCTAATCCTATTAGATTTAGCCCTAGACCAAGTCAACCCATCTACACTATATAAACAACCCCTAGGAAGACCTATTTTCGCAAGAAATTAACCCTAGCCACTTCCAAAACTCAAATTTGACGTTGCGACGATTCGTCGCAACGTTGCGACGAACAGCTGCCGCACCGACCGAAGAAACGGCCTCCGTTCGCCCGCTCCGACCGATAGCCAAGCCCGCACCAAGCCTTGGCCTGCACCCCGCTGCTGCCGCCAGCCCCGTCCTCCCGCTCCGACCGAGAGTAGCCCTCGGTCTGACCGAGAGCTTGGCCCGCATCCCCGCTCCGCATCGACCCCGCACCGTCGCCTGCTCTGTCGCCCGCATCAACCGTGTCTGACCGAGGCACCCGCCCGCATCGCCCGCTCTCCGCAACGTTGCAACGTTGCAACGTTGCAACGCTCGTCCGCCTGCACCGACCGGCCCGTTCCCCCGCACCGATCGAAGGAAGCCCCCGCACCGCTGCTGCGACCGACCCCCGTTGCTGCACAGCCCCGTTCCCCCGCACCGACCGAGCCAATCTCCCGCACCGAGGCTGTACGACCGAGAGCTACTCGTCGCAACCCCGCACCCGTCGTACCACTTGCCACCGTGGGCCCCCCAAGTTCTCCAGAGGTATTGTGGGTCCCCTATAGGTCCCTAGGACTACTGTGGGCCCCACCTAGGTGTGTTCTCTTCGAGGAATTGCCGCGTACGACGTTGCGACACGTCGTAGCCGTCGTCGCACGTGCTAGCTTTGGAATCTGGAATCGTTGCTCCGGTTGATTGCTCTGAAATTTCCAGCGAGGAATCTAATTGGAATCTGGACTTGGAGCGTGATATTATTATTCCAACCCCGGCGTCGCTACCCGACGCCGGTGTAGCTTTCGCGTCGTGTTGAGTTAACACTTTGCACCCCTAGGACCCCCAATCCAATTGCATGCTAACCAAGACTAAAAATCAGTATTTTAAAGTATTTTAAATGTTTTAGCAATCACTAATCAAGATTAATAAAAATGGATGTAGGCCGGTGGACTTGTGCACGTAGGAATTGTGACTTTGGACTCGTTGGACGGTGTTTCTCTGACGTGATACTTGCAGGCAAGTGAAACTTGCCAACTCTTGTGTAGGGCCATGTTTTAGGCCACTTCCTTGTTTTTAGCGTAAAAGAGACTAGTTAGTGAAATGATAGCTGGCTAGACGCCTACTTGATCTAGTTTGACAACGAAACTAGATCCGTCACCTAATTGATCTAGCTTGACAACGAAGCTAGATCCAACCCTTTAAACTTGTTGTTCATGCATACTAAACTGTCACGTTTACTTTCCTTACCTGTACGCCTTACTACTTGTCATGTCATGTCATCCATGCATTGAATGTCGCATTCGTAGCACACGCTACAATACTTGTACTTGTACTCCCTTGTCTGGCTAGGTGCACCCCTAGGCCAACAAGGTAAAACACTTCCTGGCTCGTGTTCCAGAAGCGAGCATTCCCGTTCGGGGGTAAGGCCCTGGCTCGATACACGTGGAGGGGTAGGGATAAACGATCACTTGAGCTTAGGAGTTGGCCCGCGCAGCCACTCTAGCCAAAAGGCGGAATCTCTGTGCACGAGGTGCTTACTTTCCTTGTCTTGTACTTGTCTTGTGAATGATTCATGTAATACTTGCCATCCATGCCATGCCATGCTCGTACTTTACTTTACTTGTTGCACTCATTACTTTAACTGCCATGTCATTGCATCATGCTAGAACTGCTAGGTTGCTTTACTTTTACCTACTTTCAGTTTCCTTGCACAAGTCTTCCAGACTTGCTGACATGTGCCCCTTGCTCTTTTGGGTGTCACATGTTAGACCCTGAGCCAGAGACAGTTGTTGAGGACGAGGTGTTTGCTGACGCTGAGCCTGAGCCTACGTTCGTTGAGGAGTTCGAGGATACCGGAGACCAGTCTTAGAGACTGTTGAGTTGCTTTTGCTTTAGGTTGCTGTTAGTTGTCGGTGCTTGCACCATTACTTTGTTTTCGTACTTTGTACTTTTGTTGGCCATGCTGGGGCCTCTTTTAGACTCTTTTATTTTTAGCCTGGTGGGTTTTCTGCGATGTTGGAATTTATTATTATGGATATTCTGAGATTATTCTTTGTCTCATTTCCTTATTATTATCTTTGTTTCGTTTCACGTTGCAAGGACCTGCAGTTTAAAGTGATTGACGCTTATCGGACTTGCAGCTTTGTAGCTTCAAGTCTGAGCGGACCTTCTCACGCTTTGCCTCCACGTTTTTGCGAAGCGGGGCATGATAGGTTTTGTTGGTGGCCCATGCAGGTCCATCTTGCAATTGCGAATTAACGGAACAACGATAATAACGGAATGTCCATTAAATAAATTACAACATCTAAGTCATTAAGCTATTGAGTCTAAATTTTTGTTCATTTTCTATGTCGTTAGATGGCGAGAAGACGACAGACCCGAGTTGGTGGCGGACCTACTCCGAAGACTTGCTATTTCTGTGGCAAGACCGGGCACATTAAGGAGCAGTGCAGAAGATTTCTAGGCTGGTGTTTGATTTGTGGTGCTGCTACTCATTCAGCGAAGGATTGTCGGCATGCAAATCAACTGCGGAAAGCATCGGAGGGAATTCCGCAGCAGGAAGCACCAGTAACTGGGCCAAGTCGGAAGGTGTGCTATCATTGTAGCAAGATTGGTCATGAGAAGAAACAGTGCAGGAGGAGGCTGGGCCAGTGCCTGATTTGTGGAGATCCTACTCATACTATGAAGGAGTGTCCGAAGACTAAACAGCCTTGGAAGGAACCAATCGCTGCACAGCCGTTACAGCAGAGAGCACCTGTGCCTACAAGTCGTGGACCAGCCCTCGTTCCGCAGAAGCAGGCTTTTCAGCAGGCCATGCAGCCAAGGGAGCAGGCTTATCCGATGACGGCAGTGAAGAGCGAGACTGTGGATGAGGTTATCGCAGGTAACTCTCGACCTAGTTGTTTCTTCCCTTAGTTAGTCCTGGCTTGTTAAAACATGTTTGGTTGCTTGCATATGATTGTTTGCAAAAATAGGGTTGATTGTTAGACTGGTAATTAGAGTCCTTGCTGGGAATTGATTTAATCGTCATAGGAGTTACCTTAGTGGTCCTTGTCTACCCCTGACCATATTAGACTTCTAGAATTTCCTTCAGTTGTTTGTTTGGGTTCATCGATTCCGGACCGAGCTGAGCGCATTTCATTACCGCCTAGCTCCCTTAGAAAGACCTAGCACTAAGTTTCTTAAAACTTTAGTTGGGCGACCGTAGGAGTTTTCCCGTAGGTATCCTGGGCCATATCCTAGGCGTATGTATGTTTTGATCATCTGACCGTTTTCCTTGCCTCGATTCCCGAGATCGCCTCATGACGATCGTCGCCAATCTTCGAATCTCTCCGTTACAAGTTTTGAACCTTCTGAAAGTATTTCTCGATTTCCTTTTTCCCTAAGTTTAAATTTGCTCAATTATTTTCTTATATTTCACACTCCTTCGTTGACTTAAATTCTTAAAACTTTTGGCGAAAATTTTTGAATACTAGCTTATTTTATTTTTCCAGCCTATGCTTTTCGTACCTATGAAAATGCGTTGTCCCTTCATATATTAATTTTATTCTGAACCGTACTTTTGCTTTGCCCAATTCGATTTATAATTTTCCTTCTTATTTGTGTTATACGAATGATACGTCGTGTTTACTTTAATATACTTTCAAGACACATGGAATTTCAGCTTTCAGCAAGTTGGTTTTTGCTCGTCGTTTCGCTACTTCAGATTTTGGCAAAATTACTATTTTCATAACCACTTCCTGATTTAGACCCTCCATGATTTGATTTTTAGGATTTGCTATTCGATCTTGATAATTCTTATGCTAAGTCATTATTATTTTCTTTCCGCTCACCATACATGCTTTTAGAAAAAAAAAATTTCTAAACCAACTTGAATTTCAATTATTTTTATACCCGTACCAGGCTCGTTGTGCTTGTACGCTAAGAGCCTAGTGTAACCAGTTTATTTTTGACAAATCCTGATTTCTCTAAAAAGAAGTTTCAATATTGATTTTCCATAGCCTAAAAGTTTTGAAAGCATTTAACATGAGTTTAAATTCTTCCGTTACTTGATTTCATTCTTTGAATTTCCAAAATTTTGGCCAAATCATATTAAATTACTGCCGTATAATATTTTCTAAAAATTACATTCTTAATGTTCGTGTGAAGGATTTACTTCCTTTTCTTAATGATTTGCGATAAGCCATTAAAACATTTTCCCTTATTATGAATATCCGACTCAAACTTATTTTGAACAACTCGTTTTATCGATCTCCAAAAATTTCTTTTCAGACGGGATTCCAACTTTTGAAGTACGACAGTTTTCAAATTTTGCGTATTCCAGCTTATGACTTTCCATTTCTCCATCCTATATAAGTATCGCTACATCTCCCTTTCCCCTACCTAAGCGTTCACGATTGATTCGTTGTTCCACCTAACCAAGCTGTCTCCATTTAGTCGTCCTATCGGAATTCGTGCTTATCGATCCCTCCCTCGTCACGCTTTCGACCTCCCCCCTACTGCTTAGGCTTTAGTGACCGTCAATGACTGTGACGACCCTAAGTTGTTAGTGGGACCTTGGAGCGATGTTGTCGTAGTGATATACTCGGAGTTATGCATGATGAGTGAAGTTGTTTGTGGTTGAAGCAATATACTAGGTGTTGGTACACATGTATTACCTGACTAGACGCTTAGTTAAAGTATTAAGGGGTGAATATATATATATGAGTATCTGAAATATTGTTTTGTGTTTAGGTAAGTAGTAGATATATAAGGGATGTATGCTTATATATATGATTGAAATACATGTATGAAATTGACTGACTATAATAAGTATAAGTGTATAACGTACGTGAATGTATATATTTACGTGTTGGTAGTGTTAATGTTTGACTACCTAGTGCGTATATAAGCACTTGTAATGACTATACCTGGTTGAATTATAATATGACTTGATTGGGGTAGTTACTAGAGCGACTAGCTATATTAGAAAGTCCGAGGACGGACTTTATTCTAAGGTGAGGAGGATGTAACGACCACTTTTCGTTGTACTTTGTTCGTGCACGTGCTTTTGGCCGTGCACGTGTTTGTTTTAGACTTTATTGGTTGAGAACACTTTTGTGTGATATGCCGTTGTGAACGTCTCTGAGAGTATTAAATAGTGGCACTAATTTGGAACGACGTTTCTCGAGTCGTTTTCCCACGATTTAATCTTATTTGGTTAGCTCAATTTCTTCAGTTTTAAACGTATTAAATAATTTTTGAGCCAAATTCCAGCTCATTTGGACCGCGTCAAATCCTTGTGTGAGTTGGAGAAGTTGAGATTCAAATTTTAAATATTTTTGAACTTATAATCCTATTAGATTTAGCCCTAGACCAAGTCAACCCATCTACACTATATAAACAACCCCTAGGAAGACCTATTTTCGCAAGAAATTAACCCTAGCCACTTCCAAAACTCAAATTTGACGTTGCGACGATTCGTCGCAACGTTGCGACGAACAGCTGCCGCACCGACCGAAGAAACGGCCTCCGTTCGCCCGCTCCGACCGATAGCCAAGCCCGCACCAAGCCTTGGCCTGCACCCCGCTGCTGTCGCCAGCCCCGTCCTCCTGCTGTCGCCCGCATCAACCGGCCCACATCACCCGCTCCACCGCTGCTGCGACCGACCCCCGTTGCTGCACAGCCCCGTTCCCCCGCACCGACCGAGCCAATCTCCCACACCGAGGCTGTACGACCGAGAGCCACTCGTCGCAACCCCGCACCCGTCGCACCACTTGCCACCGTGGGCCCCCCAAGTTCTCCAGAGGTATTGCGTAGCCGTCGTCACATTCGTGTTGAGTTAACACTTTGCACCCCTAGGACCCCCAATCCAATTGCATGCTAACCAAGACTAAAAATCAGTATTTTAAAGTATTTTAAATGTTTTAGCAATCACTAATCAAGATTAATAAAAACGGATGTAGGCCGGTGGACTTGTGCACGTAGGAATTGTGACTTTGGACTCGTTGGACGGTGTTTCTCTGACGTGATACTTGCAGGCACGTGAAACTTACCAACTCTTGTGTAGGGCCATGTTTTAGGCCACTTCCTTGTTTTTAGCGTAAAAGAGACTAGTCAGTGAAATGATAGCTGGCTAGACGCCTACTTGATCTAGTTTGACAACGAAACTAGATCTGTCACCTAATTGATCTAGCTTGACTACGAAGCTAGATCCAACCCTTTAAACTTGTTGTTCATGCATACTAAACTGTCACGTTTACTTTCCTTACCTGTACGCCTTACTACTTGTCATGTCATGTCATCCATGCATTGAATGTCGCATTCGTAGCACACGCTACAATACTTGTACTTGTACTCCCTTGTCTGGCTAGGTGCACCCCTAGGCCAACAAGGTAAAACACTTCCTGGCTCGTGTTCCAGAAGCGAGCATTCCCGTTCGGGGGTAAGGCCCTGGCTCGATACACGTGGAGGGGTAGGGATAAACGATCACTTGAGCTTAGGAGTTGGCCCGCGCAGCCACTCTAGCCAAAAGGTGGAATCTCTGTGCACGAGGTGCTTACTTTCCTTGTCTTGTACTTGTCTTGTGAATGATTCATGTAATACTTTTCATCCATGCCATGCCATGCTCGTACTTTACTTTACTTGTTGCGTCTGAGCAGTTCTTCTGACAGTGGTCGCCTTTAGATCTAGGTTTGCTCACTTTAATTTAGGGCGAGCTCCCTTGATCTTGGTTTGGTGTTAGTTTAGGAGGAAAACGTGCTCCCTATTTATAGGGAGAGCTGAGCATTTAGAGTAGTATCACATCCGATGTGGTACAAATAAACAGAATTCAAATTGACTCAAATTTGTTCCCATTCGAGGACCAAATTTTGAGCAATTCATTCTCCCTCGCAGTTAAGCTTCAGATTCAAAATGATATATCATTTTAAAGAGCATTATCGGAGATCGCATAGAACCAAACAGTGCTCGATTTTTGAGTTCGTGTGACCTCTCAAATGATGCCTCAAATTTGTGCTCAAAACTGCCCAAATTCCCATTTTTGGCAATCTGCACTGAACACGATCGTGGCACCCACCAATGGGCCCACACGTTGCGCGTCGGGTGTACCCACCCGTTAGGTGGGTCAGGCGCCCGCTTGAAGTAGGCAAGCGGGTAATCCTAGCTTGACTAACCCACCCGAAGTGTTTGGGCGGGATTAGCTCGACCAAAACCCAGGGCTAAGGCCCAGGCATGCGCCCGGGCTTGTGTCTGGCCATAGCTTGGGTCTAGAACTCGGCCAAAGCCCACTTCTACCCTTTTGGCAGTCCAGAATTGGGTTTTGGCCCAGCTCTACCCTTTAGGCAGGTCTAGAACTGGGTTTTGACTAGTTCTACCCTTTTGGCTCTGGCAGTTGGGTTCGGGACATTCCCAGACCCTACTTTGGACGTATTCAATGCTTTTTAAGACTCAATATTCGTGTCACATCATATTTGACCGAATCCTCTTCTCAACTATTTGTCACCATATTAATTCACATGCATCACATGCATGTCCTCTTATTACTTGGACGAGAATCTTAGCCTGTTTAAAACACTACAGACTGACCATACTACAGGTGGGACTCATAGCCCCTAACATCAGTGACCGCGAATAGTAGATACCGTCCATGGTTCAGTATCATCATTATGTGGTCTGTCCCTTGACATAAACATTGTCGGGACAACCATTGGCTGTGTTAGTGATGAATTCTACAGTTTTAATCCATTTGTTAACACTATGTCATGGCGAAGCCTAGGGTATGGTTGATTGTCAACCCCTAATAGCTTCATGATCGATCAACATCGTTAGGTCTTAGATTTTTTGGTTGGATTATATCTAAAACATTTTGGCCAAGGATTTCGCTAAAGAATGTACCGATTCCACGATAGTAACTCCCCGCATATAGGAGTGACGAAACCTATCTTGGCCACTACTCCCCTCGTACGCTTCAAGTGTCAGCCAACCTAAGACCTTTCAACAGGCCCTGCCTCGAAGCTAGTCTGATATCTAAGTGACACCATTTACGAATAAGCTCATACAATGGCCTCAAGTCAAAGGACTCGATTGCCTATCATCGCTTGAGAGCTACCATTGACAGTTTTGTATGCGTTATCCACGTAGCAGTTCTCGTTGGGCCGTTCAGTGAACTCATTCTCTAATGAGCACTTGTGTCACGTCTCTGATTTTGCTGAATCGAAAGCTCATGAGATCATCGCCACCAACACTTGGTGAAGACAAAGCACACAATAGTCTATCTGATGCATCAATGTCCTTTCTCGATGCATTTACAACTATGAATAGTTTTAGACTTATGCTACTAGTGGTCGAAACACTTCTTCATGATTGAGATCCTCATCTCAAACATGTTTGACCTCACACTAAGTCTCATGAATTTATCTAAGTATAAAATGCAAACAAATATTATGATTATACTCAGATAAACATTATCAGATAGCATACCATCATTGTGAACAAGATGTCTCAATTATAAATAATTGGGCTCGAGGGCACACATCTCCCACTTGCAATTTTGTCCAATTATCCTGGTATCACATACCACTTTACACATGAGTTTCTCTAGACGATCACGTGATAGAGACTTCTTGAACGGATCTGCTAAATTTTTCTTCATCAGAGACACATATGAGTACTATATCCTTCTTCGATTCTATATCACACATGAAGTGATATCTACGAGGAATATCTTTGCAGCCTCGGTTCCTTGACCAAATCTCTAGTCCTTCGCAAGAACTTGAGAATTTTCTTAACCGCTTTCAGCGTCCTTCTCCAAAGTCATACTGATATCTACTTACTATACTGGGTGCAAAAATGACATCTGATCTTGTACGTATCACAGTATATATGATAGATCCAATTGCCGAGCATATATGATCTCTATCATAATTTCTCTTCAAGTCAGTCATTGAAGACATATTCTTGAAAAAGTGATGGTGGGTATGAGATCGTCGTTACCCTGCTAAACCACTTTAGCATGGTGTCTATGTACTAGGACTGGGACAGACTCAACATCCAGTCAAATCTATCTCTATTTTACACCGGGTGTAAACGATGTTTCTTCCAAGTCCTTTTTGGAGAATTTATTCGACAGCAATCCTTTTGATGGAATTCAACATCTCAATGTTTGTTCCTCGTCAAAAGTCATGTCATCCACGTACAATATGAGGGTGACTTAAAAATCGCTACTGGTTTTATGCAATCTATACACTTTCATTTCGCTCCCACTGAACTCGAGACCTTCTGGCTCAGTCATGTAACATTTACATCCCTCTGCCAGATTTTGCAGTAATAAGAGATAGCGGGTATAATCCAAATAGACGTGTGTATGAATACTGGTGAGAATGTTTCGCAACCAGCCTAGCTTTGCATGTTTCTATCTTTTCCATTTGCACCGATCTTTCTCCTAGAAGATCCATCTGCAGCCAACGTGAACCCTTCCCTTAGGCACGTTTAATAAGGTCCATACCATATTAATGTGCATGGAATTCATTTCTGATTGCATCAAGCCACTTTTCAGGGTCTCTAATCTGAATGGCTTACATTAAGCTAACACCGTCATTATCAACCATGATGCTAGCCTCGACTCCTTCGATTATGAGAAAACTGTAGTACCTTTTAGAGGCTCGAGGAATCCTGTTAGACTGCCTAACGATTGGTTTAGAAATATCAGTTCTGCCTCTCTTACTGGTTCTGACACATATTGGGTTTTGGACAGAAGTTCTAGGCATGACCTTAGTGGAGGTTGGTAATTCAACGTCACTCTTCATGAATTGCACCATGTCAAACAAAGTATGATTCCATGTGTGACCTGATAGAGAATCACATTCACAAAACATTCAGGGCTTAAGCATTAACTTCCTTGATCAAATCGAAGGATTTTATTACTTTGGCATCATGTTATGACATTCTTTAAATCGCTTAAAAGCATTGGACTTGTGTTCCATCATGAATACGTGTCCATCCTTAATGTGATATATTAATGAATGTAACAAAAAAAATCCTTTCTGGCTAATGTAGACGAGTGTCTACATACATCTGAATGTATGAGACAAAAGAGTTCCCCAACTCTTCCCTTTGTCATACAAAAAGAGTTTTAGTCATCTTACTTTGAGGAACACTTGTAAGTGTCACATGACCCATAATTTGAGAAGCCTAAAGACCACTCTTTATGTAAATCTCAAGTCTTTCTCTTTGATATGACCTAGTCTACTTTGTCATAACAGGTTTAATTTGTTTCTTTGTGTTTTCATGTATTAACACATCATTGTTATTCGAAGTCACAATCCTAGATTCAAGCAATTTTACCATTAAGGAAATAAGTTCATAACTTTTATCGATAGTAAATATATTTCTGTCATACGAAGATTACATTACATGTATAAAATTGGGAACATAGTACATCTTCAAAAGCAAATTGTGATGTTCGCCAAGGTGTATCGGACGTCTTGTTGGATCTCCTGGCACACCAAATACACTAGAGGGGGGTGAATAGTGTATATCACGACGAAATTGCAAAATTAAAAGTAACTAAAAAATTGCAATAAGAGTGCGGAAGGAAATAACACAATCCAGAGAATAACAACTGCAAACACAGAGATTTATCCTGGTTCGGATCCTTGTGATCCTACATCCAGTCCTCTACACCGTAGAGATTTCAATCCACTATAACACTTGCTAGCTGCAAGCAATCAACATAAAAAGATGCCAACACTCCCCGTGTTGCAAAATTGTACAATCTCTTCAACAAGAGATTCACCAAATAAAGTAAAGAAAGAGTATGAAATAATATCACATGTATCATTGACAATGTAGGAATTATGACGCAAGGTTGGTGATGGATTCTCCAGGGTTCTGGATGAGAATTGATGGTAGAACACACTTGGAGAATGGACTTCTAATTAAGGAAGAATTTCTGCAGAGGTTCCCCAAAGAAATATGAAAATAACTCTCTTTCTAGTGAGAGAAAGAACACTTAAGCATAGGAGAGAGAGAGAATTATTTCGTGTATTTAGGCAGAGATCTTGGGGTCTCTTTATAGGCCAAAGGGTAGTTTTTGAACGTTGGACAACTGCCTAAATTTTCAAAAAATTCTGAAATGTTTTTGTCAAATTGGTCGACCATATTTGTCATTGGTCGACCAATATTTTTGCCAATTTTAGGTTTTGACTATTGAAGCACTATTTCGGGAAAAGACAGAAAACTGACATCCAAAACTGCAATAAACTGACATAAACGGGCAAAAATATGGCCGTTTGGGGGGGTTTGAGAAAGTGATATAATCAGTTATAAAAACTGATTATTTAATCAAAAATCAGAATATAATAATTATTCTGAAAACTGACTGGTCTGCCAATCAATCTGATTGGTCGACCAAAAATTTGAAAAATCAAATTTTGGAAAATTCTCAGAAAATGATCCTAATGACTTAAGAATAGGTCTGGGAAATTGTTTGAATTTTTTGAATTTCTGGAATTTGTGATTGGTCGACTAGAATGGGGTATTGGTCGACCAATTTGGTCTTTGACTCAATTTTTTAGGACGGACCCTAAACGACTAAGATAGACCATCATCAAGGCTTTCACATTCTAAGTATTTGCAAGAAAGAAAATGAAGATTACATCATGTATCACAAGTTATAAAAATTTGTCGATAAGCTTTAACTTGAACTTGATTCTTCTTGCAAAGTGTAGATCATGATGATTATCTGATCTGAGTGGGTCTATAAAATCTGCATAGATAAAGTTAGTATACACATATAAATGTTTGTATCATATCATCATAACCTTATGAGGAGTTGTGAGTTTCCAACATTCTCCCCCCTTTTGATGATTTTACAAACATTTAATAATATATTAAAATGCTTATGACATGAAAAGATAAGAAGCTCCCCCTAAATATCTGTTTCATATGCCTTGTGAACATATATTTTAAATGCAAAGTAAAGGATGAGAGCATCATTTTGAATGTATGTCATATCTTATAATAGAGATGAAATGGAAATGAGAGCATTATTTGTAAATGGAATGCAATAAGTAAATGATGATTGTCTTTTTAAACATGACACTACATATTTTTTTAATTATTATTAGTATTTTTCTCCCCCTGTCAAATCAGCCAAAATGGGAATTTTAACTCATATTGGTTGGCCAACAGAGTGATTTGGTCGACCAAAAGATAGTGACAGAAAATGGAGAAAAGTAAATTGCATTACATTAATAAAGGGTACATAGTGTGGAATTCAAAAGGTACATATGGGACTGAGCAACCGACATCCAAATTAAAACAAACAAAGACACAAAATCAAACAACACAACGAAAAACAACAATACAACTAAAAATTGCAGATATTGGTCGACCAATTGATGTGATTGGTCGGCCAATGTCCAAAAGTTCCAGGCCGAAATTCTGTCAATATTGTGGAGGAGGTGGTGGTTGATAGCATGAGCCTGAGGGAAAATAAGGCTCCCATTGTTCAAAGTAACTAACAAACTTCACTTGACTCACTTGCATGTGCTCCATGTTATCTCCTAAACGATCAAGACGTTCTTCAAATCCACTTAATGGGTTTGAATACCCTCAAAACTGGTGGTCATGTCGGTTCGGAGATTGTTTAGTTGGTCGTGAATGGAGAGTCTAGGAGGAGGAGAGGAGCACGATTGTGATTAACGGTTTGTTTGCGTTGGCGAGGTTGACATGGTTGTTCTAAAGGAGAGACTTCATCTTGTGGTGGAGGAGGCGGAAGTTCCATCCGTTGAATAACAATGTAATCAATCCGTTGAGTGTTTTAGTAGGAAACTTTGCGTTCTAGTGGGATACCAAAATGTTGGAGAATCTTAGTGATCGTACTAGGAAGGAAAATGCGGCTAGAGACGAGCTTTGTGACAATTTTCATGATAGGAAAGGACCAATTAAATTTAATTCCACCCATGATGGCATAGAGGGCGTGAGAACGATCTTCGTTCATATAATTAAAGGAACCGGCTTTGGGAATAAGGTTATAGATGATCAACTTTAAAAGTAAGCGAGGGATAAGATTGAGTTCTATGGCCTTCATTCTTATGCGGAAATTTGGACCAAAGCAAGAATTCGAGAGTCGGTGAGAGGGATGCTTAGGCCGTGATTGTTGGCTCGTGAAATTCCCAGACTTTTGGAAAGAGATTCGTAATCGAGGTGTATATCAACATCTTTGAAACTTGTATCAATAGTTGTAAGATCATCATCATGTGTGACGATCATGTTGGCATAAAATTCTATAACAAGAATTAGGAAATAGGGAGTGTCATCTTCCTAAAGATGAAAAATGTTGACATCTTGAAGGAGAGGGATAATGGGATAGGTTTGAATTACATTGTCGTTGAAGTCGATGTAGCGCTCGGCATGAAATGAAGTGTTTGCCATGGCCACCAACTTTTGACGATGAGTTGCCGGAGATTAACGAGGACGAGGGAAGAAAGATGAAGCCATGAGAGGGTGTCTTTGAAATCTTTCTCTGAAAATGGAGGATTTTCGGGAATATTGGCTAAGGGGTTTTCGCATGGTGAAGAAGGAGATAAGAATCCATGGTTTAAATAAGAAATTTGAGAGGGAATTTCGAGTTTCAAATCATCAAAACCAATTTAAAACCAATTAATAATGCATATTAACTCCTGGAACCAGTTTGGGAGACGAATCATGGAGAGAAAACGCGGATTAGAACGGTCAAAAACTTAGAAACTGGCTCATTTGGTCGACCAATCTGGCCAATTGGTCGGCCAACATGACTGGGTACGATTTCCTACGGGTTTAGATGATGGATGAATAGTTATTTTGACTGATTTTGACCGGTCAAAAGTTGATGTGTGAAGATGTAAGTGTACTTTGTGTAAGAGGAGTTGACTACTCTAAGTACTATGTACTTTGGTGTAAGAGAAGTGGTTCCTTTCCAATGCATAAATATTTAAAAATAGGAGGGAAAGTTTAAAAAGTTTGTCTTCGTGTGTTTGAAAAAGAAGTGAAGACAAAAAAACTTTAATTTTAATAAAATTTTTTGAAAATAAAATATTCTATAATGAAAAACTGTATATATAATTTTATGGTTCGGATTGGTCGGCTAATTGGTCGAAATGGTTGACCAAAATACTAAAAATAATTTGGAAAAATCCAGAAAAACTATATAACAAAAGTAATATAATATTAAGATATAATATATCATTAACATTCCGATTCACTCAAAATAACTAGTTCTCTCCTAAGTTTTAGAAATGTTTCTTCCTTAAGAGGTTTTGTAAGAATATCAGCGATCTAATTTCTAGCGTCTATATATTTTAATATAATATCACCTTTTTGGATATGATCATCCAAGAAATGATGAAGGATATCTATGTGATTTGGACGTGCATGGTGTACATGATTTTTGGATAGATTAATAGCACTAGTATTGTCACACATAATAGGACATGTGTCACATTTGAAATAGTCTAAACTAGTTTGTTTCATCCATAAAATTTGTGCACATGCTAAACATGTGGCTATATATTCTGGTTCGGTGGTTGATAAAGAAGCAAAATTTTGTTTACTAAACCATGGAACTAAAGATTGACGTAGAAAGTGACAAGTTCCACTTGTACTTTTCGATCAAATTTGCAACTAGCAAAATCTGTATCACTATATAAAATCAAACCAAATGAATTTGATTTTCGATAAAATAAATCAAAATCAGATGTATGTTTGACATATCTAATAATTCTTTTGACATCAGTCAAATGTGACATCTTAGGATTAGATTGAATCTAGAGCATATACATACAGAAAACATAATATCTGGTCTACTTGCAGTAAGATATAGTAAAGATCCGATCATACCTGGATATAGTCTTTGATCAATACTCGTACCATTTAAATCATTGTCAAGGGTTAATGACGTACTCATTGGAGTATGTTTCTCTGCAGAATTCTCTAATCCAAATCTCTTAATGAGTTCATTTGTATATTTACTTTCATGTATAAATATACCTTACTTCATTTGTTTGATTTGAAGTCCGAGGAAGTAGGTCAATTCACTCATGTGACTCATCTCAAATTCATTCTGCATTTCCTTAGAAAATTCTTGACAAAGAGAATCATTAGTAGAACTAAAAATTATATCATCAACGTCTATTTGAATAATTAATACATCAGAATCTATATGCTTGGTAAATAAAGTAGAGTCTATCTTTCCAATAGAATACCCTGATTTCAAAAGAAAGTTCTTTAATCTTTCATACCAAGCACGTGGTGCTTGTTTTAAACCATACAATGCTTTCTTCAATTTGAAAACATGATTTTCTAAATTTTCATTTTAGAATCCAGGTGGTTGTTCGACATTAACTTCTTCCTTTATTATACCATTTAGAAATGCGCTCTTAACATCCATTTGATATAACTTAAAATCCTTAAAACATGCATATGCTAGTAAAATTATAATAATTCTAATCTAGCAACATGTGCATAGGTTTCATCATAATATATACCTTCTTCTTGATTATATCCTTGTGCAACTAATCTAGCCTTATTTCTAACTACCTGACTAGATTCACTTAACTTATTCTTAAATACCCACTTAGTTCCTAAAACAGGATGATCTAAAGGTCTTGATACTAATTCCCATACATCATTCCTCTTGAATTGATTAAGTTCTTCTTGTATTGCTTTAATCCATGAACTATCTTTACATGCTTCATTAACATTCTTTGGTTCGATGGATGATAGAAATGCACAATGAGTCATTTGTTCAATTTGTGATCTAGTTCTACCTGTATCAGAAATATCTCCAATAATCAAATCATGTGGATGATTAGGAACTTCAACAAATACTGTAAGAAGACTTGTATTATCAGGAATTGGTTCAGGAATGGAATTAGTAGAATCATTATCATCATTGTCATCTAACTTAGTGTTCTCTAATGAACTGGTGATAGGTATTGAATCATCTTCACCAATAGGTATGATGGGCATATAATTCTTATCAAAACTTACATGAAGAGATTAATCAAAACATAATGTTCTTTTATTATAAATCCTATATGCTTTACTACATGTAGAATATCCTACATAAATACCTTCTTCTGATTTAGAATCAAATTTATCTAATGAATCCTTAGTATTAAGAATAAAGCATTTACAACCAAAAACTTAAACATATGATACTTTAGGAATTCGATTCAATCATAGAAAAGATCAAAACAAGTTCTGTTAAGTTGTGGTCTTATCAAAATTCTATTTAATACATAATATGTAGTAGCAACAGCTTCTGCCCAAAAATATTTTGGTAAAGAACTATCACATAACATGGTTCTAGCACATCCTTGTAATGTTCTATTTTTCCTTTCAACTACACCATTTTGTTGTTCGGCTCTAGAAAATGAAAAATTATGTGTTATGCCATGTTTATCACAAAATTTGTAAATAATTCATTTTCAAATTCTCCACCATGATCACTACGAATAGTAATAATGGATGAAGATTTTAATTTTTGAATTCTTTTACAAAATATTGTAAAGTCTTCAAATGCATTATTTTTATTCTTTAAAAATAATACCCAAGTATATCTTGAATAATCATCAACAATCACAAATGCATATTTATTGCCATTTAAAGAAGCTATTCTAAAAGGACCAAATAAATCTAAATGTAAAAGTTCAATTGGTCTTTTTGTAGAAATAGCATCCTTTGATTTAAAAGAAGATTTATGCATCTTACCTTGTTGACATGCATCACAAAAATGTGTATGATTAAACGATATATTAGGTTCCGAAAACTAACTTATGTTTTGAAATATGTGCCAAATGTTTAAAGTTAGTATGTCCAAAATGTTTATGTCAGAAAAGTGTATTTTCAGTAGATGCTAATAAACAATGATCATTTGAAGTTATTCTCATGCATTTTGTGTGTGTGTGTGTGTGTGTGTGTGTGAAAAATGGAGGAGTGCTGACAGCGCTGGAAATTTTTCCAGCGTCGTCAGCAATCTGGGCGCCCGTCAAATTTTTTTAAATTTTTTTGCAGTAGTTAGATAAACTTGTTACCTAGATCCCCACAAAATTTTAGGTAGATCCAACACTGTTTGAGCCTCCGTTCATCGATTTCAAAAATGTTGCGTAAAATCTGGACAGTTTTGCGCAACTTTTTTAAAATCGATGAACGGAGGCTCAAACAGTGTTGGATCGACCTGAAATTTTGTGGGGAGCTAGGTAACAAGTTTATCTAACCACTGCAAAAAAATTTAAAAAAAAATGTGTAGGGTGCCCAGATCGCTGACGGTGCTGGAAAAATTTCCAGCGCTGTCAGCACTCCTCCATTAATATATATATATATATATATATATATATATATATATATATTAAAATACAACTGTTTTTGAATTCCAAGGCTGACTAGAACAAGTTAAAGAGTGGCTAGGATTTTTTCTTAAAGATTGGAAGGTTGAGATTAGTTTGAGAAATTTTTGGGAGAATCAATTTGGTTGAAAAACTCAAAAATTTGAAATTTTTATGCAAAAAAGTAAGGGTCAAGATTTTGAGGGGATGTAATCATGCCTTTTGGGGGAAATTTGTTGGGAAACCCAACATTATTGAAAACCGCACCATCTCTCTCTTTCCAAAATTTAAATGCCTTTCGTTAGCAAATATAAATTACATTGAGATAAACCTACATGTTTCTTTTTTTGACGTATTTTTCAAATTCCACAGAATCTAATTTTTTGTTGCTCCCAAAACATGTTGGTTTATGTCTACGGAATTTATTTTTCAAATTTCACAGAATCTAATTTGTTGGTTTCTTTTTTTGTCGCCAAATTTGTTATTCCACGGGAATAAGCGCTATACCCGTGTCGCTAAATATTTTTACGCTAATTTTTGTTCTTTTAAATTTTAATAATTTTTTGGTGAACAAAGATTTCACGGGGGAAATCTTAAATGAACCATGCCCGCGGGGACGTGTTTTTTAAAGCTAATTTGTTGTTACGCGCCGAAGGCGCCCGCGTCAAATTTGTTGTTTTTACGCGAATTAGTTGTTCCACACCGAATTAGTTGTTCCATGTCGAAGTCGCATGCGTCGAATTTGTTGTTCCATGCCGAATGCACCCGTGCCGCTAAATATTTTCACGCTATTTTGTTGTTCTTTTAAATTTTAATAATTTTTTGGAAAACAAAGATTTCGAGGGGGGAATCTTAAATGTAACGTGCTCGCGGACAGAGGTTTTTTCGCCAATTTGTTATTCCGTGCCGAAGGCGCTCGTGACGAATTTGTTGTTCCGAGTCAAAGGCGACTACGCTGAATTTGTTGTTCTGCGTCGAAGGCACCCCTGCCGCTAAATATTTGTACGCTAATTTGTTATTATTTTAAATTTTAATAATTTTTTGGGGACAAAGATTTGAAGTTATTCTCATGCTAGTGTATATATATATATATATATATATATATATATATATATATATATATATATATTATATATATATATATATATATATATATATATATATATATATATATATATATATATATATATATATATATAATTCTTACGATTACCTTGAAATAATATATTTGACATATTAAAATCATATATAATGCATGCATTCTCTTCGAAAACAATTTTAAAATCTTTATCGCATAATTGAGAAATGGATAAGAGATTGTGTTTCAAACCACCAACGAGGAGGACGTTTTCGATGATTGGCTTAGTTGGATCACCAACTGTTCCAATGCCAATAGCTTTACCTTTGTTGTTATCACCAAAAGTAATAGTAACAGTGCCACCATCTTTGAATTGAACGGTTGATAGAAGTTTGATGTTCCCAATCATGTGTTTGGAACATCCACTATCTAGTATCCATCTTTCTTTTATAGGTACCTGAAAGATAAATAATGAATATTGGTACCCTTTTTACATGGGTCCTTAGGATTAGTCCTTAGGAAACTAAACCCAAGTGGAATTGGTTTCTTTAAGTAATTAGAAGAAAGAATAACATTTTTCATAAAGTTAGTAACATATAAATCCTTCTCATATAAGCATGCATCTTTAGGAACCCAAATAGTATACATAATGGATTTCTTTGAAGATGTAATAGAATTGGTCTTCTTTTGTAAATGAATAGTATTCTTTTGCAAAATATTAGAAGAATCAATTTTCTTTGCATTAACAAAAACATGCTTCTTCGTTTCCAAATTAATATCATTACTAAAACTATTGGATTTGGAAGAATACTTATAGCATAATCCTTGTCGATGATTAGCAGGATGTTGTACTTAAAGTAAATCATCGAGATTATTCTTTCCTTTATTAAACTTATTAATATTAGAAGACATATCATCATATTTCAACTTTAATGAAGAAATATCTTTATCTAATATAGAAATACGAGACAACATATTGTAATTCTCAGATTTGAGAATCTCATTTTCATGAAGTAATTTATCATTTTGAGAAGATAATGATTCCTTCTCATTTTGATATTATCTAATAATAATGAAGATGAAGTTAGTTCTTGATGAGAAAGAACTAATGCCTTATGTTGAGAATTTAACTTCTTAAATCTAACATATAAATTATTAAAGGCTTCTAATAGTTCTTCATTATTTAAACTACTTACCTCATTGTCATTTTGTGCCATAAAGCACATGCGAGCGTTTTTTTCATTAGTGTGTTCGTTGGTTTCTTCTTCGTCATCAGATGATGAAGAGTCCCAAGTGGCTACCAATGCCTTCTTCCTTTTGTCAAACTTCTTATCTTTCCTGAAATTGTTAGTTGTTCTCTCTTTTGGCTTAAGGAGCGAACAATCCTTTATCATATGTCCAGGCCTGTTACACTGAAAACCTAGAGAAGCATTAGTATTCTTAGATTTCAAATTATTGAACCTATCTCTTCGTAGAAACTTTCACATCATCATCATCCATTTCTGAATCATCCGTGTCTGATGAGGCGTTGAAGGCAATCACTTTCTTCTTTGAGTCTGATTGTTCCTTGCGATCTTGAAGTTGAACTTCGTAAGCCATCAAGTTACCAACAAGACTTTCAACGGTGAGAGTTGATAAGTCATTGGCTTCCTCTATAGCTGTGGTCTTCTTCTCCCATTCTGATGTTAAGGCACGAAGAATCTTCCTGACATGTTCTGTTTGAGTATATGTCTTACCAAGATCAATTAGAGAGTTTGTGATGTCAGTGAATCTGGTAACCATCTCTCCAATTGTCTCGTTGTCCTTCATTCTAAATAGTTCAAACATGTGTACAAGAACAGAAATTTTAGTTTCCTTAACTTTACTAGTTCCTTCATGTGTTACCTCGAGTGTATGCCAGATGTCATGTGCTGATTTGGCCTGGGAGACACGATTGAATTCATTCTTGTTCATGGCGCAGAATAGTGCATTCATCGCTTTTGAGTAGTAAGTTGCAGCAGATTTTTCAATAGCAGTCCATTGGCCATAAGGAGTTATAGGCTTCACGTATTGAGTTTTCAACTTGTTCCAAAGTTCGTAGTCGATGCTTTAAAAATAGATCAGCATCCTTGTCTTCCAATAGGAGTAGTTGGAACCGTTGAATAGTGGAGGCATAGTGGTAGAGTGTCCTTCTGGAAATTGTGATGAAGAAGTTGAATTGTTCGTCGGATAGGTGTAGGCCATCTTAACCATGCTCTGATACCAAATGTTGGATCTCCTGGCACACCATATACACTAGATGGGGGTAACTAGTGTATATCACGACGAAATTGCAAAATTAAAATTAATTAAAAAATTACCATAAGAGTGCGGAAGTAAATAACACATTCCAGAGAATAACAACCACAAACACAGAGATTTATCTTAGTTTGGATCCTTATGATCCTACGTGCAGTCCTCTACCTCGTAGAGATTTTAATCCGCTATGACACTTGCTCCCCGTAAGCAATCAACATACAAAGATGCCAACACTCACCGTGTTGCAAAATTGTACAATCTCTTCAATAAGAGATTCACCAAATAAAGTAAAGAAAGAGTATGAAACAAGAGAATAATGGCTATCATACGCCATATGAGAGCCTCTCGCATACGCACTCTCACATAAAGCACCCAAGTACAAGCCCACATGGGCTTGTACTTTGTTGTACTTGGGTGCTTTATGTGAGAGGACGTATGAGAGAGGCTCTCATATGGCGTATGATAGCCATTATTCTTATGAAACAATATCACCCATATCATTGATAATGTAGGAATTATGACACACGGTTGGTGATGGATTCTCCAAGGTTTCGGATGAGAATTGATGGTAGAACACACTTGGAGAATGGACTTCTAATTGAGGAAGAATTTCTGCGGAGGTTCACAAAAAAAAATCTGAAAACTGTAATGCCCTGCTAAGCTACTGCACAAGTACTAGAGGGGGGGGAGGGTGAATAGTACTTTAAAATAATTAAGAGGCTAATTCCTAATTACCTTGCAAACTCTACCAATTAATGCGGAAATGCGGAATAGTAAATAATCGACAACAAATACAAACAATCGCAAACAAGCAATATTACTGGGTTCGGATCCACCCAAGTTTCCCCGACTTGTTCCCGGTGATCCTACGTCCCAAACACCCGGATCCCCTTCGGATACTCGAGTTAGAAACCCTAACTCAAGATTTCCACTATGAAATACTTGTGAAAAACCTTCACAAGTCAAATCATACACAAATGAACTTGTGACTCCCACAACCCGGGATCACAAACACACTCTCACAACCGAGAGTGAAACTTACAATATCAAAGTAAATGGAATAAAGATTCTTACCGACAAAATCCTATGCCTTGAGTAAAACTTACGATTTAGGGCAAAATGGATTTTCGGGAAGATGAAGAGGCACCAAACCCTAGCTCCAAGATGTAGATCAGCGATGGAGAGCTATGAGGTTGATGGTGACCTAGGATCAAGCACTAGGCTTGGAAGGCTCACAATCAATGAATCTCTCTTTTGAAATAAGAGTGAGAAGAGATTCAAGATTGGAATAAATGAGCTTTGAATGAGATTGAATGATTCTCTTTGATCTCTAAACTTGTCTTAATATCAGCCTTGAGTGCAATGAATGCAGCTCATCAAGTATATATAGGTTAGAGGAGAGAGAGAGAAAAACGTTTCAATTAAAGCTCCAACGGCTCTATTCTGAACCAAACTAGTCGGTCAAAGAACAACCACCGACCGACTAGTTCATCAACTAGTCGGTCGGTCAATCAACATGAATCGACTAACTGGTGAACAGGGAATAGGTCGAAGTTCAGACTAAAGGAACTAGTCGGTCAAAGCACACTTGCCGACCGACTAGTTTCACAACTAGTCGGTCGGTGAGATAACTTAGACCGACTAAGAGATAAAACACAAAGTCTGAGAACAAATAGAATTAGTCGGTCCAAGAACAAAAGTTGACCGACTAGTTCATCAACTAGTCGGTCGCCAAATGTACATGGACCGACTAACGACAAACAGTAACTAGGCATGTACAGTGGAAGCTCAACTAGTCGGTCAAAGAAGCATCACTGACCGACTAGTTCACAAACTAGTCGGTCGGTGAGTCAACGTAGACCGACTAACTGTAAACAGTAAAGAGCTATGATTTGAGAAAGCAAACTAGTCGGTCCAAGAAGGATTCCGACCGACTAGATCACCATCTAGTCGGTTGGTTCTTCTTCTTGAACCAACTAACATGCACAAGAAGTCGCGAATCGAAGCGCGATGCTTCGGGAAAGTTAGTATGGACTTCTTACTAATTCCTAGCTCTAAGATAGGAGCGTTATGAAGATTTAAACCGTAAGACCTACTCAAGGCTTAACATTCTACGAAAGAAGCTTAAAAGACTATAAATAAAACTTGACGATACCGTCTTCAAAAGCTTCAATCGAATCTTCATGACTTCTAAAATGGTCCATAAGCTTCAACGAAGCTTTAGGCATACGATCACGTACTTTGAGAAGTCTCGAGACGTCGCTCTAGATGTTCATATGAATTTGGTGACGATCTCCATAACTGCGCTCACAAATTGTTAGTTCACAATATATTTCTGTTTGTTCATCATCCAAAACCAAATCCAGGGAGTCCAATATCCAACATTCTCCCCCTTTTTGGTGATGACAAACCAACATAAATAATAATAAAAAATAATGATTCAAATGTAATTTACTTACTCCCCCTGCATTGATGACACATTAATTCCAAAATGAATAGTGATAAAACGCATCAAGCAGATGAGTAAAGTATAAAATGAGAATCAAATATTGAAATTTAGGAATTGAAATTCCATTTATATATCTTAACTCCCCCTGAATCTAACATATCAAATTAGATTCTTGGAAAAATGCTTAAATTATCATTTAGCACATGTCATTATTATATCTCTCCCCCTTTGGCATTAGCAAAAAGAGTGGGAGGAGATCAACGACAACAACAATGGCTTCAAATAAAAGCACGGGAGTCGTAGAATACGACCACGGTTCAAATGACACCAAAGAAAAATACGAATTAAATCAAAGCGTGTCAATGAGACCAAAGTCGAAAATCGATAAATAAAATCATCAAAACTCAAATTAATTTCACAAATTTAGTTATGGAATATACTCTCCAATATCAACATTCTTGGTTAATTTAGTGCATGGAAAACAATTCTATGTTTTCATAAAATGAATTCTATTTAACCAAGTATTTTCGTCGAGCGACGAAATCAAAACATCAGAGACATATAAAATGTAAAATGTGCACAACATAATGAAATGTCAACATCGATGTATATATATATAAAACATGAGTACATCAAAAAAAATACATGCCGACATACAAAACATCGATCCAACGATCGGGGCACATAATACAACATCATATCACATATATATAAGAGTATCACAAAACATACAACATCATCAGGGATACATCATCATACAGCCAAAAATATCAAAAAGGCATGACCACAAAAACCACCCAAAATATCCTAACCCACACTCACACACACTAGATCTATCATCCAAGGTGCATCGGAGAGTCCTCAAAGAAGCTCAAGAGGAAGGTGGAGGATCCGCAGCAGCAACAGGCTCTGCAGGAGTGGAGGTGGTCACCGGATCAGCTGTAGTGTCCACGGGAGCGACGGAAGAGGTGGAAATCTCTGGAGCAGCAACAGTAGTGGCCTCGGGAGCACCAGTGGTAGTACCCACCGCAGGAACAGTGGCAATAGGAGTACTCTCGGGGTCACCAGCAGAAGAGGCAACAGCAGCACCAGAAGTGCCCTCGGGGGCACGAGTAGAAACACGCACAAGCTACTCAATATCCTCCTCGTCTAACTCCTCCTCGTTAGAGACTGACGGAGGGATCTCAATACCAAGGTGGCGAGCAATGCGAGCAAGAATCTCCTCGGTACGAGCATAACGAGACCCCACACGTCTCACTGAACGTGCGAGCTCGTCAAGAGTGGTAGAGGGAGCAGCTGAGGCAGAAGCAGAGGCAGCCGCTGAAGGTGTCGTCCTCTGAACGTGACAGAGCACCGCAAGAGACTTCTTGACGGCCGTCGCGTTTAGAGGAGGACCAAGTGGACGCTCATCGTCACGAGGAAGTGTGACACGGAAGTGACGAAAAATAAGGGTCAATAAGCAAGGATATGGGATATGCGCAGACTTCGTGGTCTTCTAGATACACTCGAAAGAATCCATCTTATCGAGTATGATTCGGGCCCAGTTAATCTCGCTACCCATGAAGATGGCATAGATCAACTTCAGAAATGGCTGGGAGGGCAAAGAGGA